>JAGPOW010002742.1:21991172-22069559 GCA_030014935.1 Caiman crocodilus | reverse complement strand
CACACACACACACACACACACACACACACACACACACACACACACACACACACACACACACACACACACTATGTATGTATAACCAATTATCTTAAAGGAGACTAACAAAAGCATGGGTCTTTCTTGTACATGCGCACGCACACTTCTTTTTTTATAACTTCACTGGCTTCATCCTGCCCAACTCTTAGAGCCCCCTCCATCCCAGCAGCGGCACCCTTCCTTCCTATTCCTCCTCTCCCTTTTTCCAGCATGGTTCGCCTAGAGTTTGTGGTGGGGTGGATTCCCTAAAGTTTCCCTTGCTGGCCAGGAGTAGGGGCTGGCATGGAGAATCACCCCCTGCTCCCACCCCCCGACCCAGCCCCACACCCTGCACAGCTGCTCCCCACAACACACAGCTGGAATAAGCAGCCTGGCTTGGTCAGGCTGGAAGGAAAGGGGGGTCTCCCCTTCCTCCCCTGCTCCCACCATATCCTGCACCAGCCCAGGGCTCCAGCCAAGCCTCCAACTCCACGGGGGGCCCAGGAGTACAGGGCTGTGGGGAACCAGTGCCGCTGGCATGTAAGGTACCCTGTGGCAGGATGGTACTGCACAACCCTGGATCTGCCCCTGTTTCCCTTTTTAGACACATGACTTCACGTCTGGAGTAAATCCACTGAGCAGCCTGTGGATTTACACTAGGTCTGAGAGCAGGAACTGGACTCATGGTTTATTCATGGCTATCACAACTCCAGCGTTAGTTAAAAGCAGATGTTTGTATTTCATTCCCATGATTGTCTTCATGATTAATCATTCATGGAATACTATCAAATATTGATAGCCCATCCCTTAAAAATGCCATAAATAAGCGACGGAGGCAATCCTGATGGACAGAAACAACCCAATCTAAACCATCTCAGTGCTGGGTAACTACCTCTTCGCCGATAGATGCTGTTGCACAGAAGTTGTAACCAGATGTCAGATCATTACCTGCCTGGCTTCTGTGTTAAAAATCCTTCCTAAAATTGTTAATGAATTGTGACTGCTTGTCCCTGGCAAGAGGGCTTTGGCAGGGGCGTGGGGATCTCAGCTGACTTTCTTCCTGTTCTTTCTAGTCCAAAAGGCCTTCATATTACCGCCGGCAGCCAGAAAGCAGCAGCCCCCACTGATACCCATCCTAGGGGAAGCCTGCCATCCGAAAAGCTGTTGGATTGCAGAGGGGACTAGGAGGCTGAATATTGTTTTGAAACGGATACTTCTTTTTATTTTAATGCATCTAAGTTCAAAAAAGTTCGTTCTCTGCGAAAACCAGCCAGGACTGCTACAATGAAGGGAACCATAGCTGACAGTTCTGCATGCCTCATTTCCGTTCCAAAGTATTATTCTTTAGGACGGTGTATACACTCAGCGTGAACTTTTGGTTCATAATAGTTATGTACCAGACAGGGACATTAGGAAGAATGATTGGTCATATGTCTGCACAGGAATTTACTGGAGCAGATCTTCAGTGGAGGCAAACTGTCATAGCTCATTCGAAGGCAATGGAGTTTTAGAGATTTATACTAGTTGGGTTTCTACAATGTCTGTCTGTCCGCCTGCCTGTCTCTCCTTCCATCCCTAAGACACATATTTAGAATGACGAATGGCTGCTGGTTGCAATTGCTTTTTCTTGCATGACTGTGGCTGGGATGTGCCCTGCACCAAGCCCCAACGTCTATGCTAAGCCTAGATCCCTGGGAGAAGCTGATTTAAAGGAGGATCATTTAACATGTCGATTTATATAAATGCTGGGCTCTAATTATGGATCTAAGTACAATATAATATATAATAATAGGGAGAAAATCATAAGTGTGTATACACACACGATTCTCAAGGTGCATGTGTGTATCTATATGAAATTCTCCATAAGTAATTGTATTACATTATATGTACAGACACACGTGTGTCTAAGGGTCTAAGTCATGTATATAACATGAATAAACACACACACACGAATAAATAGACACACACAGATGTATGTGTATAAAACTTATATCATATTTGATATATAACTTCTAACAATCCTCTCTTTGTTGGTGCTTCCACTTGCCAGGGTGCCAAGGGATCTGACATCCATTCATCTGTTGTGTGCATATATGGAGATGTATCTATATATAGATATATGCCTGGCTTAGCCCTACCACTGGTATAGATTGGCAGAGCTCCACTGAGCTTTGCTGATTTATATCAGCTAAGGGCCTAGCGTTACAAATCTCATCAGCATCACCCAGCGAGCAGGTGATAAAGCACACTTTTAAAGCTCAGTGTTGGCATTTATGTGGCTAAATGACATGGGGAAAGTCACTGGTGCCACAAACTTTCTCTCTCAGGGCTGGTTGGTTCCAAGTTGCCTCGTGCTGATAAGCTGCAGAGGCCGGCATATCCTTTCTCCCTGGCCCGTGCCTGGTCCAATTTGGCAGGAAAAAAAAGGCACCTGGCTGGCTGTGCCAAATCGTAATGCAAACTTTGATCTTTACCCCATGAGTTCCAGGAAGATGCTTATAGCCCCAGACAGGCGATCTGCTGTTTCTGTTCCTTGTCGCGCTCAGTCACAGCATGAAAATTTCATGGTGATTAATGAGATCTGTTAGCCACCGTAATCCATCCCTTGTGAATCAAGTGCTAATTAGCGTCAGACTTGATAAAGGCTGTCACCATAGGGAGATGGGTTGCAAAATAAAAACATCGATTGCGATCTGCCTTTGATTTTATTGCTTATTTTGCTGCCGTTGCAACCACTCCACCACAACAACCACAATAATAAGAAGAATAAAAAAAAAAAAAGAAAATCGGACTGGGCTCGTTTTGGCTTCATGTGTTGCAGTGATGATTTCACCTTAATTAATGAGGTGCATTATCTGACTCTCTCACCTTGCAGTGGGAGGAAAGTCCTTTTCATTCCTCCCGATGTGAAACTCGGAAAGCTTCGGTGAGCCATAATTGTTCAGAGCGAGGCCTCTGAAAATCAGGCTCTTCGCAGGCTGTTACGTACCCAGCTCTGTTGTTCACCCATTAATGAGGCTTCTTGTGGAGCGCCTACCTGTGCAGGCAGACAGAATCCAGATCAGCTGAGTCCTAGGGAAGGGAAAGGACGTTGCAAACTCAATCTGGATGGGTAACCAGATTGAGCACTGAAGCTCACAGGGCCCAGTGACCTCCATGAGCACGCATAGTTTCATAGGAGTAGGGTCAGAAGGGACCTTGTAGACCCCCTGCCCTGAGCTTCAAATGCAGGTGCTATTGCACAGCCTACCCGTCTCACCCAGCGTCGCACCGGTTGTCTCCAGCAGTCTCGTCAGAAAAAGGCTGAAGATGACATGGGAACAAAACCTGATTTATCTTTTTGCTCCCAGTAGCTGCCTCTACAGAACAAGCCCTAAGCATGTCATGGAGGCATTTTACATGTCTCTGTTTATTCCTCTTCTGCTGGGAAAACAGAAGATTCCTTTCCCCAGGGCTGCCAATTCGACGGGTTTTTTTTCCCAGATCTTAAATTCCCTTGAAATAATCATATTCATAATGCAAACTGCTTTTTATGGGGTATTTTGAACTTTCATACAGCTGAGCTGAGCAAGAAAGATGACGTTTCCGTTAAAAACAAACTATCTTCCTGAAACGAGTCTAGGGACCGGATTCTGATTCCAATTTATCCCAGTGTAAATCTGGAGAAACTCCACTGACAGCAGCAACATAATCTGAAATGCAACGGGTTGCCGCTTGAGATCAGCATCTGGCTAACCATATACGCCGTTCTGCTCGTGTTAAATATCTTTGGCTACAAACATTCCTCTGCCTCCAGCAGCAAATTCTTGCAAATAGACCCATTTATATTTATAATATTTTGTATGCTCTGTGTAAACTCTATAGATTGTTATTAGGGCAAGCATCCTACTGCTAGTACTAAAGCTGCTAGGGTGTGCAGAGACTAATACAGGCATGCAACTTGTATTTGTGCATTCATTTATTCATGACTCAAGTTACTCACATCCAGAAGATGGAACATTTTCTTCGGCGTGGTCCTATGGATAGCATCATTTATGAAAGGGCAGTGTCATGAAGCATCTCGAGGGAGGTAGTGCCAGACAGTAGCCATGAACTGCCATTCAGCACAATCCCCAAGGCTTCTGGGACCAGCCCAGGTGGTGACCCCAGCCTTCCCTACACCTGGATAAGAGTAATTATCATGTTGCAGAAAGTTTGCGGTGTCCATTTGACTGTGATTGAGGCTTCTCAAAAACACACTTGAACCTAAATTCAGATCCCCTTGTCCATGGTGAATAGCAGCTTATTCTGCAAGTATGCCTTGTTGAGTCCCTGGACCGCTCAATAGCCTAGATCAGGGGTTTTCAACCTTTTATAACAAGTGTACCCCTTCTGGCTCAAAGTCTCATCTCATGTACCCCTTTATATACAAATTATTTGTGGGGGACTGAGCACGCGCACACGAGTGCACGTGCTCTCCCCCTCCCCCCAGTAAGTAAGTCTGCGGGGTAGGGGAAAGGGCTGGGGGGGACACGGATTGAAGCCCCTGCAGTGAGGGCAGGAGCTGGGGTGAATGGGGTCCCACCCAGGCCAGATCATGGGACAACTGGAGCCTAGGAAGCTCATCCAGAGGCTCCTGCCACTGCGGACACCCCGTGGAGGCCCAGGAGGCACGTACCCCACAACCTGTGCATGGGGTAGAGGCCGCTGCCATTGCACCCTGGGCTTTGCACGCTGCTGCAGCTGCCCGGGGAGCGGTGCGATGTCCTGTGCGTCCTGCCGCCAGGTGGGCAGGTGGCACGGCACAGCCAAGTGGCAGTGGGCACATGGCGTCACATTGCTCCCAGCGCAGCTACAGCAATGCGCAAAGCCCAGTGTGCTGCAGCAGCCACTTCTGCCCCACGTACAGATCAGGGGGGGCATATACCCCCTGGGCCGCCTCTGAGGTGCGCACAATGATGGAACTCCTCCCCCCCAACACCCTATGGCCTTTTAAAGGTACGCAACCCTAAGGGTACGCATACCCCCGGTTGACAACCACCGGGCTAGATTATCACTGCCAACTTGTTTCTGCTGCACAAGCCCAGAAAAAGGAAAGACTCTAGGAGAGGTCTTCCTTTAAGCAAATTTCTGAGCCAGGAAGGCCTCCTTACCTCAACTGTTTAATCCCACGGCAAATGCCAAAGCTGCTACATTTAGTCTTGCCTGGAAATCAGAACTTTCAAAGCATTAAATTGATCCGGAGTAAAAACCAGGATTTCCAGTGGATGCCTCAGTACCTTCCTATCCTGTGTAAATCGGATCACGGGAAACCGGGTTCAGAAGAGCACCTCCCACTCCCCAGAAAGCTTTCTAATATATTATCTGTTTGCAATTTACCAGTCTACCTTCCCTTTGCAAATAGGTCACCTCTCCGTCATGCACCAGCAGGCTGTCAGCAGAAGCAAAGGGTAGCATTGAGCTCTCGCATGCGAACAGAAGAGGCTGTTGTGAAAACAGCCTCCCCAAAACGAAGAGACGAGCCAAGCTCAGTAGAAAGGGGAGCTCCTGTAACCCTGAGCAGCCTTAAATGCAAATTTCCATTTGCTAATTTATGCCTGTTTTTTAAAGAACTATTGGGCTCTGTCACTTCATTTCACATCAAACAACACTGGAGCCACTGTTGTGGTTTTTTGGTTTTGTTTTTTTTGTTTCCACTGGACAGACTGTCAGTTAACAGCTCAGCCTCTGAGATAAAAAGTCATAATTGGTAACTGCTCAGGTACCCGTGAACATTACTTTAACAAGCCTTCCTTTTTCTGCTCCCTGGACGTGGATGCTGGGGCTGCAACAAAGGAAATAAGAGACTTGAATGCTGCTGACTGCTGGGAGCCTCTGCATTAATATGGGGTCTTAGTGAATTGATAGATTTACTGAACGCATTGAGCTTTGGTGGATGTCGACAAAGAACATCAATAAAGACTTCCAAAGTCTCCTGTTTCAGCAGGAACTGGAGTTGGGGAGGACTTGGACACCATCATTATTTTTCCTTATTGATTTGCTTACTTATGATTTATTATAAATTACTTTCCATCATTGTAGCAATACTACTGCTGCTACTAAACTTTTTTTATTATTATTTATTTTTTTTTATAACTAGGGAAATTGGGCAAAAAGGGATGTAATTAGCTGAACAAACTAACACGGCTCTGTATGACCTGAGACAAATGTCTCAGCAATTCAGTGACTGGCAACTCGGCTGCTGTGAGCTCTTTTTTAACTGTGACATGGGGCGCTGCACACTATTAGCTCCATTAGGTATGCAAACTTCTAGAGACGATTCACAGGATAAGCTCAAAGGCTTCAAATAGGAATCCACCGCTTCAGAAACAAGCTGACCAACGTGGTCCTTCTGGTGGTCTTTGCAACAGAAGAATTACTCTATTATTTTGCTGTATGAAAATGAATGAAAACTAGGAGCTGGCATTTTCTGAGAGGTGCCTTGAGTCTAAAAGCAGTCGTATAACTAGGGCAGAGCGAACGGGGCAACTACCTTGGGCACCAACGCAGGGTGGTTGTGAAAAGAGCTGTTGCTGGCAGCCACGTGATCACAACTGAGATTGCATGGCGACCACAAACATCCCGTGTCCCGGGCACCCTGCTCGGTCCCTATGTTAAAAAGGATGAGAACCAGTCCAATAGTTTTCCCCTTATGGTCACTGAACAGGTAGATGTTATGACCAAGTTCACATAGGATGTCTGTGGCAGAGCTAAGTTATGAACACAGGCCTTTTCCATCTCACCATTAAATGAGTAGAGAAATCCTTTGGGCCAAAGACTGCAGAGCTTTTCAGGTCCTTCAGACTTGAGAAAGGCGCTTGATACTTGAAAGCTTGTCCATCCGCTCTCCTAACTATGTAACAGGCCCAATAAAAGTTATAACAAAAAGCCTTGCCTCTCCAGATTCTTATTCCAGTCTTTTTTGTTGGGTTTTTTTAATGCTTTCATCCATCTAAGAATTTGACTTCTAGGGGCACGTCCAGGTGAACGCGCATGTGCAGTTTGACACTGCTGTCCTGTCTGCAGCACTGCAAACTGCACAAGCCACACATGCAGGCATTTGCCGTGCTGATTTGCAGTGCAGTGAGGGTTTTGAAAGTAGGAGATTGTGGTGGAAAAAAAACCAAAACCATGGCAGAAAAAAGAAGGGTAGCACACATGGTGACAGTATGCATTGCCCAAATCTGGAGCCTCACTGGTTAGAGCCAAGCTAGGCTCCACGTGCCCAGATCACTGCTGCTGGAGCCCCAGGAGGACCCCAGGACCCCAGACAAGGCTTCTGAAGCCAGCTCAGGTGGCGACCCCAGCCTCCCCTACCCCACCCAGGCAGAGAGCACGAGCAGGGGCCTTCCCTGGGGACGAGTAGCAGCTGCACAACTATGGGCCGCTGCTAATTGTCCCCAGGGAAATGCACTTGTGTGCTCATCTGGATGTGCCCTATAGTTGTACAATATAACTCAGAGATGCAAAACCCTACCACTGCCCTTAATTATCCTCCTAGCGCTGCAAAGCTATAAAATAGAAGTGGAAGAATCCCCTCCAATTATTCCTGGCTGATATGAGGTGCTCCTATCTCGTATAGGAGATACTTTCTGGTTGTATTTTACCAGTGCAAATATATCTGCTACGTCACTGTTGTCCATAAAGGTCATTGGCATCCCTAGTTACCCTGCGGACAGCATGTACAAGCTATTTCGGAGGCGCCTTACAAACTGGAACTTCACGATATGAAGGAGAGGGGCAATTTTCAGCTGCCATCTCTACTGAGGCATGGCATTACAGAAAGGAGGCTCCTTTTTCCCATAAATAGACCGGAGAAAAGACTAATCTGGCTCAATGCATATGCCATTTGTTCAAATCTCTACATACAGTTTAATTGCCTCAAATGAGTAACAAAAAACAAAACAACCCCCTCCCACCCCCAATGTGTAAACAGCATTTAGAAGCAGAGCACTCTGTTTCATAAAAGGTCCTTTAGATTATCGGCCATGCCAAAAAAATTGCAACCCTTTGAGTCGCTATCATCTCCAAAGAGCACAACCATTTTGTTAATTCGGCAGGAAGTTAGTGTGTTGACATCAAACACCTTAGCAAAAAGGCTTGGCAATTTTGCTTGTTGTAAATACAAGGCTCTTTTCCATTAAGTATATGCAAATCAGCTTTGCTAACCAACATCTAAATAACTCCGTCTTGTCTTCATTAGCTTGGGAGATGCAGTGCATTTCTCAAAGAATTAGACAAGGAATATTAATCCAAGCAGCTTGTAAGTCTTAATGAGCTTATTAAATGTTGACCCCTGTATTTCTAAGGAGTGGTATTAAATGTACAAGATAATTAAGATGTTTTAGTGAGGAAATTAATATGCAGCTATACATGTAAAAAAACCAACCCCAGAAAACAATTCTTTTCTTTCTGTCTAGCATGAAATAAATGGTTGAGTAATTTATGCCCGCCAGAAACTAAATTGTGGCTATTGAGAATCTAATCCTACAAGAACAGTTGGTAGGTTTTTGTGGAGCTGAGCTAATTGCAAAAATATTTGGTAAAGAAATATGTGCAAAACTGGGAAAATATATACTTCTTCCACATATGGCCACAGGCTTGGGTTCTGTATTTGCCTACGCACACTCCCTGGGTGACTTCTCAGCAGACCTCTGAAAAGACATAACTTCTGACAAATTCTTGTGTGATAGAGCAATCTCTACAAATGAGACTTTGCCGAATAGGTCTGGAAAGGAAATTCTGAGTAAAAAAAATAAAATCTTTCTTTCTTGGATGGCCACTTCTCCTACGGACAAAATACTACGGTAGAGACAGACTCAGAATAGTAGCAATCTCTCCGGGTTGATTTTGTGTTGTCATTAAGAGTAAAGAGGTTTGTATAGAAATGTAGGATCTCAATATGCAGCTCCTGACGGTAAAATTCATGTGTGAGTAAGGACTTCAAGTCAGGCCAATAAGAGGGACTTCTGCCTACTAATGTTTGACCCTTGCAATAGCTGGGAATCAAGTGTAGAGGATAGGCCTTCATAATGTCACAATGAATGTTTAATGCCCTAGAGAAGGGGGAATCCCTCCCGACTATTTTTTCAAGATAAAGATTCAGAAGAAATCTTCCTTGATCTTAATTCTGGTGGCTATTTTAAGGCTAGGAATGGATTCAGTGTGATTAAAGACTCATTGTAATTAAGCTGCCACCTCCATTCTGATAGCTGTCTAGCCATGTATCGATAAAAAAAGACTGATGTACAACCATAAGAACAAACAACTGATAAGAAAACAAAACCACCTGCCAAAATAGGATCGAGTATGATTCCTTGCGAGTTAAGCTGACAGCTGGAGAGGGTAGAAATGCATAAAACTGGAGAGCGATGAAATCAGGAGATGCTTCCATGGAAGGCGGGTAGCTAGGACGGAAGGAGAAGATCAGAGAGGACAACAGATGCCAGAGAGAGTTTCTGATCTTTACTGTTGATCCCACTATCATCAAGCCTGCCCTTTTCACTACTGAATCCCCATGGGGTTCATCATTCTGCTTGCCAATGCCGTGACTGCACCACACCTCTTTCAGGCCACAATCCGGCATTTGAGAACCATGGTGGTGGAAACTGGGTCTCTGGAGAGGATCACGGAGCCATGTGAAGAGTTGTAAAGCATCGCAGAACCACCTCCCAGTTGACGTGGTAGAGCCCCTTCAGCAGGCACAATATATAGCAGACCTACTCCCTTCTTGTGATATGGCAGTTTCAAGAATATAAGGGTATAAAAGCTGCCATCGACAGGGTCAGACCATAGGTCCACCTTACCCTGTGTCCTGTCACACGGGACCAGGGAGTGGTCACTGAATGGGACAGCGACCTGCATTTGACCGAGATTTTGTCCACTGTTCCTCTCTCACCTGAGGCTTCCAGCATTTTAAGGTCAAGGAATATCTAATTTAGAGGCTGTATCCATCCCTAGCTCCCATGCTCAGTAGCTACTGATTCACCCCTGTCCTCCAAGAATAAGTTCAATCCCTTTTTGAATCTGGCTAAAGTGTCAGCTTCCCCGACATCTGGTGGCAACGAGTTCCAGTGTTTAACTGCACGCGTGTGAAAAAAAACTTCCTTTTGTTCGTTTTAAACTTATACCAACTTGTTTCATTTTGTGTCCCCTAGTTCTTCTATTGCGAGAGACAGTATAACAGTAAATCCCTACTTACTTTCTCTTTACTCCTTAGTATTTTGTAAACCTTTCTCGTGCCTCCTCTCAAGCATCTCTTTTCTAACCAAAATAGGCCTGGTCTCTTTCTTCCCTCCTCATACAGAAGTCCCTCCACACCTTGAGACACTCTTGTTGCTCTTCTCTATTTTTTTCTATATCTTTTTTGATGTCTGGGGACCAGGACTGGGTATGCACCATGGATTTATAGAGGGGCAAGATGATACTTTCCATTTGGTTTACAATTCCTGTCTCAATAATTCCTAACGTTTTGTTCCCTTTCTGATGGCTGCTGCACACTGAGGCGATGTTTTTTCTGACCTGTCCACAAAGACTCCCCAGATCTCTTTCCTGTGTGGTAACAGCTCATGTAGAGCACATTACAGTGCAGGTAAAGTTCAGGTGATTTTTGCCCAGGTGCATCCTTTTACAATTACCGACACTATGGCATCTGCCATATAGTTGCCCATGCACTCAGTTGTGCCAGATTCTTTCGTAATCCCTTACAGTAAAGACTTTGATTAATTTTGTGTCATCGGCAAGTTTGGCCTCCTCGCTACTCGCCCCCTTTTCTAGATCATTCATGAACATGTTAAACAGCACTCGTCCCAACGCAGATCCTTGGGGAACCCCACTGTTCATTTCTTTCCATCCTGAAAACTGACCATTTACATTGCCTTGTTGCTTTCTATGGTTGAGCTAATTTCTAATCGTGAGTGGATGTAATGCCATGACAACCTAACTTAGTTAAGTGCTTCTGATGGGGACCTGGTCAAAGGCTTTTTGGAAATCCAAATATATGATGTCAACTGGATCATCCCGATCCACCTGCTTATTGGCATCCTCAAAGAACTCTGGTAGGCTGACGAAGCCCAATTCTCTTTGACAAAGTCACGATTCCTTTAGCAAGTCATGTTCATCCATGTGCTGAACAATTATACATATCACATCTCGGAGGAAATTCTGGCACTTTTTTATAACAGTCAAGCTATTATATTAGAGACCTTTTATATCGGAGACCTACGCATGTAGGAGGATTAAACCAAAAGAAGTCTCATGAGGTTCAACAAGGACAAATGCAAAGTCCTGCACTTAGGGCAGAACAGTCACATGCCCTGGTGCAGGCTGGGGGCTGACCGACAGCCCCTCTGCAGAAAAGGACCTAGGGGTTACAGTGGACAAGAAGCTGAACAGGATCCAACAGTGTGTAATTGTTGCCAAGCACAACTAATGGCTCCTGGGCTGCATTGGTAGGTATGCTTCCAGCAGATGAAGGGAAGTGATTTTTTTCGCTCTATTCAGCATTGGTGAGGCCACATCTGAAGCCCTGTGGACACATTGGAGAGGGTCCAGAAGAGGGCAATAAAAATGGTTCAGGGGCTGGGGCACATGACTTCTGAGAAGAGGCTGAGGGAACTGGGCCTATTTAGTTTGGAGAAGAGGAGACCGAGAGGGGATTTGATAGTAGCCTTCAACTACCTGAAGCTGAGTTTGAAAGAGGACGTAGCTGGACTGCTCTCAGTGGTGGCAAATGACAGACAAAGGAGCAAGGGGTTCAAGATGAAGCAAGGGAAATTTAAGTAAGATGGGGGGAAGAACTTTCTCACAAGGAGGGTGGTGAAGCACTGGAATGGGTTACCCCGGAGAGGTGGTGGAGTCTCCATCCCTGGAGTTATTTAGGACCTGGTAGACAACCTTGGGTGGGATGATCTAGTTGGTGATGGCCCTGCTTTGAGAACCAGATGACCTCCTGAGGCTGCTCCCAACCCTAACTTTCTATGATTCTCTATGACTCTTGAAATATTTTGTGGAACAAAATAGTTTGAAACTTCTGGGTTGGAAACATCTAAACAGCCTTATTGAAATGAAACATTTTCACATAATCACTCCCTTCACCTATTGACACTCACCCAATAAAGGTTTCTCCCAGTCTCACAATGCACCAACTAAAGGACATGAAGAGCAACACGTGACTCAACCAATCATACCAAGTACACTGAAAAGAAATATTGCTACATCCAGTTACGTTGAGACAAAAGTGTCTAAACAAAAATGGATGTTTCATTTTGAACTGTTATTGTATTTTAAAGCTTCATCATCAATAATTTGAAGGAAAAATAGCCCACATCAACATGTTTCTATGAAACGCCTTCAATTGAAATATTTATCATTGCCCTACTCATTGGAGAAGACCAAAGCTAGTAAGGGAAACAGAGATGCATGGAGTTGAGGAGAAATACTCATGTTCTCCTAAGTCAGTGGCAATGTTGATAACACAAATCAGTTCTACTGGATTGCAATGGGTTTTCTGGACAAATTGATCAAATTGACCAAGAAGAGGAAAGCCAGATTATGGTCTTTAGCACTTGCCACCAGTCTCAGCTCTGCCATCTTTCAATATATCTTTCAATTTTTGAGCCAGCCCATCACAGAACAATAACAGCTGCTATAGGTTTCATGTTTGCTGATTCCCCCAGGGAATGTTGGGAGCGATAGAAATGCACAGAGCAGTTACATATGATGGATTTCTCAGCGACAAAACAGCCTTCTCTCACCCAGCTGCATCCTCACTGGAAACTTGCAGACGGTAATTCAGTCTGTTCTTTTCCATTTCCAATCTCTTCAATCAGCCTTTTCTTCCTAGCATCCTTACTGCCATTGATTTATTTCAATTAATCTTCTCCTGTTCAAGTACCATAATTAGCCCTTGTCACGACTAATTCGTGTCCCCTTGGATTTAAATAAATAGCTCCAGTGTCTATATGGGAAAAAAATCAGTAGTATTTCACTCCCTGCCAAAGGGAGGGAGGAGAGGGGTTCTGTTATGAGGTCCACCCCTCACTGGGACATGGAAAGGACCAAGACAAAAAAAATGTTTTGTTTTTTTTTACCCCACTTTCTCTTCCGTTTCAATTTGTATCCCCTTCCTACTTTGTTTCAGAGGATGAAATGTGCATCAGAGGCCAGAGTGGGATCCGTGCAAACTAAAAAATGAGCCAAACTTCTTTTCTATTCTATTTTGGACAATGAAATCTATGTACGGATTTGGGCTTGAAACAAAATGAAGGTTTTATAGTTAGTTTCATTTTTTTCCTCATGAAAAATTCAGAGGAAAATAACTGGAAGACATTTCAGAAATGTTAACAAGGCAGAAAACATTGATTGTTTTTAACTAGCTCTAAGCTCAGGTCTGGCTCCCTTGTTTACAAGGGAAGATCGACCCTGTTGAACTGAACTTGAGGAATCCAACCCCTACACCATTGCTCCGGGAAGGCACAACTCCCAGACCGACCACAACACTTGCCAGTTGATGATAGGCAAATGTATAGATACAGAGGAGTAGCCGAAAAGCAACAGTACAAGCAATGAAACAATCCCGTACCTACCAATCCTAGGGCTGTCATCCACGTCCAAGTACATCTGGTCAGGATGCAAGCTCCGCTTGGAGGCTTCCTCGCTTAGGTGTCAGTCTGGAGGTGGGATGCCGAGGCCCACAGCCCCCCTCCAGTGGGGTGCATGAGATGGGCTGCTGATGTGTGTCCTCTGTCCGGGGTAGCCTCAGGGACACTTCCTGGGGAATGGGGATGTGGAGATAGGGATGGGGACCCTTCTTGGAGAGGAGAAGGAGGAGGGACAGGGAGCGGGACCCTTTGTTAATCTCAAGTCTCTGCTTTTGTATTCTCCTTCCCCCTCAATGACTCCTGCTGACTCTTCATCCATGGCTATCTCTGATGGGTTGTCTCTTTGTGGTCGCACATCCACGTAGCCTTCCAGGTCTTCTCTTAATTTGGTCTGTTCCCCCCAAACCAGGACTTAGGCCCTCTGCTCTATGAGCCCTTGTTGCTGGGGTCACTTATCTCGTGTTATGGAACAGTATGTTACGTACTAATTTGGTTTCCAAGCTAGGTGTCCTCGTTGTGGTAGACAACCCGTCTGCCTTGAAGGCTGTGATCTCATGATACCCCCACCCCCACCCTCCTCAGGCTGTGTGTCCATCCATAGGTGGTGTTGTGCTAGACAGCCCGTTCACTTTCAGGGCCATGAGAAACTGTGTGCGCGTCTCCCAAGCTCTTTAGAAATCCGTTTAACCCTTGCTGCCCATCTTGACCGCTTGTAATGCATCTGTCTATACCTATAAGCCAATTCTCCAAAAAACAGGCCTTTAAATACCATTTCTAAGGCACCAGACCCTATCTGGGACTGTATGCCATGCACAGATACATATATTGGGTGAATAAAGAAATGATAAACTCATGCTTACAGTTTATCCCTCTAGGCTGCCAGTATGAATAGCATTTTTTTTCCTGCATGGAAAAAAAGCCACTGAACGGTAACAAGAGGAATCGCACCATGCACATGCACAGAAGCAGTATATTATAGTGTCTATAGAGGATTGTTGTCAAGCTTCATAAATATGGACTTCAGCGCTGTAACATGAGTCTTGTATGAAATGCTTGCAGAAGGCTCCGGTGGTCTTTAGGGGGTAGGCTGCACACAATATAAATGGTTAATCTTTCATAGGGCAGAAATTCAGTGAAGCAAGGAAGGGCTTTTTGATTACTCCTTATTCCCTTTTCTTGACACTTGAGGAGCTTGCAGTAAGAAGAGGAAATCTGCTGTCTAGAGCCTGTCTCAAACCTGAAATGTCCAGGTTTGCATTGTTGTGACCTTTGCATGGCTCTTACTTCACCTGACCATGTTTGGCCCCCCATTAGTGTCCAGGCTCTGGGCCAAAGTACCAGTGGATGTGATACAGGGAAGGGCCTGGGCACAAAAGGAATTAATAAAGAACTGAGAGGCCTGCCCCAACTATAGGCCTTTGCTTCCAAATGTGACCATGAAAGATCAAGCCATTACACGTCTAGCTACACAATTTGTGTGCAGACTAGCCTACACACCACCGTAGAGAGGAAACTGTGCTGTAAAACTCAGATCTATTTTTCTGATCCCTGAACACAGCTTGGACTGTTTAAAGACCTACGTACTGACTGGGGAAGAAGGGGATGTCCATTATATCTTGTACAATGGCAGCTGGTCAATTTAGACATATGCAGAGGTTTTAAATCTCCCAGGGTTTCAGTTCTGGCCCATGTGGTATCTGTTATACTCATGAAGATTTGCAAGGTATGAAGTTAGCTGAAGATTTGGCCAGGTAAGAGAGGTCAATAACTCTGCTATCTATTCCAGATGGGTGGTTATATTGGTAGTCCAAGGTCCTCCCATGGCTAGCAGCCCATAGGGTCTAGCAGGTTTATGGCATGCCAGCTTCTGCAACTAATGCCAAACAAAAAAGCCACTAATCTTCTCTATTCAGCACCGGTGAGGCCACACTTGGAGTGCTGTACGCAGTTTCGTGTCCACCACTACAAAAAGGACGTGGACAAATCGGAGAGAGTCCAGCGGAGGGCAACGAAAATGGTTTGGGGGTTAAGGGACATGCCTTACAAGGAGAGGCTAAAGAAATTGGGTGTACTTAGTCTGCAGAAGAGAAGACTAAGGGTGGATTTAATATATGTCTTCACCGTCCTGGAGGGGGGTTACGAAGAGGATGGAGCTGGACTGGTCTCAGTGGTGGCAGAAGACAGGACAAGGAGCAATGGGCTCAAGTTGCAGCAAGGGAAGTTTGGGTTAGATACGAGGAAAAACTTCCAACCCTCATTTTCTGTGATACTGTAATTCTATAGTTGGCGTCACGCTTGGCAGCCTTTGATTACCTACATGCGCTAGAGGTGTCTCAGGAGGCTGTATCTAGCCCAACGCCCTGCTCAAAGCAGGACCAGCCCCAGCTACATCATCCCATCAAGGTTTTGTCTATCTGGGTCTTAACAGCCTCCAAGGATGGAGACTCCATCACCTCTCCGGGTAACCTATTCCAGTGCTTTACTACCCTGCTTGTAAAAAAGATTTTCTTAATATCTAACCTAAACTTCCCTTGCTGCAACGTGAGATCATTCCTCCTAACCCATTTAGAGATGGGCCAAGTTGGGCCAGCCTTTTGCACAGCTCTAAAATGGGGCTCAGATGCACACCTTTGGATCTGTACCGAGCTACCTTGATTTCTCTGCTAGGCCACATCTAGCAGAGATTACTTTAATAAATAAATCCTTATTAAAATGGATTTACTAAAAGTTTGGAAACAAGGATGCAGTGCTTTGTGTTCCCTCCTCAAGTTGAACAGTGCCAGATCAAATGACAACTCGGCTAAAATTTAGCTACAGAAATTTAAACCACTGGTGAAGTCAAACGTGTAGAAGCAGAAATACACCCCCTGCCTTCGGAAGTGAGTCGAGATTACCTAGGATAGCAGCTGTCAAGAGAAAGGATAAGAAGAAAGAGCTAAGCATCCCCAGAGAGAGTCTTCAAACAGTCCTTTACTGCAAAGAAAGCCATTTTGTGTCATCTAGTGGTTACCTCCCTTTGCTTTATTTTTTTTTAAACAAATTGGTATTGTTAACAGAGCAACAGGAGGGCCAGCGCTAATTAAAAGGGTTACAATCCTGTGGAAGGAACCTGCTGTAACCAGCATAAAATGCAAGAATGACATCCATTATCAGAAAGACTTCAAATCTACATCCACAGCTATTCTGTGAAGTTATTTGCTAGAGCGTATGTGCAGGGAAGCCACTCGCTCTGCCATTCAAGTCTGATAGCATTAATCCATTTGAAATCCATGTTAACACCTTGCTGACCATATTATGTGCTCAGGGACCTGTTTCCAATACATAAATCAACCCAGCCAGCAAACATTAGGCAGATCAATTAAGACTGGAAGAGGATCATAGGGGTGGTTATCTGGTAGCCTCAGTCTTTAACATTCACGCTGTTCAAGACTCATCCTGTACCCTCCCCAAAAGATCCGGACCAACAAAAAAAGGACATATGCATCCCTTCATGTTCAAAGGAGGCTGTTTCCTTCTTCTTGCCAGCTAACCATCTTGTGACACTTTCTCCACCAGACTCTTTTGCTACCTCCTTGCTGAAAATTACTTCTCTTTCCATAAGTGATGTCCTGGAGCGGATGCACATCAGCTTGTGTCTGCCGGTGCTCCTGTGTTGGCATAGCTATGTCAGCAGAGCCCTCTAGCGGCATACGGGCAGGAGTCTCCCTCTTGTTGCAGCTCTGCCACCTCCAGGAACCGTATCCTCTAAACGGAGAAAGGCTTTCTTCTGCCAGCATGGCTGCAGCTGCATCGGGGGACTGTCTGCCTCGCCACGCCAGCTCGAGGACGTGATTCCGCTACCTTGCTGGTAGACCCGTTTCATGCCGGTCGCAGTTTAATTGGGGCCACCAGTCCGTTCCTGCACACCTGATTTGCACTCCTGCCACAAGCTTCATTTCTCCCCTGACTGCAACTGCAAATATTTCAGGTGGAAGACAAAAGTCTTCCTTCTGTGTTGAGCAAAATACTGTTTGATTGGCAACAGCAGGAGACGGGGAGCAGATGGGAACCTAAGGCAGGGACCAGGTGAGACAGGGGTGCATTAATTAGATTGCATTTTTTTTTTCCTGTTCTGTTTTTATTCCTTTTAATTGCTTAAATGTTTGCTGTGGGAAATGCTCATTTCTTTCCTTTTTTGCACTGCTGTACTTCACTCCAGACTAAAAATACCTAGTTTCTTCAGCAGACAGCTTGTCTTTCAACTGCTTTTTCATCTTCCTTGCTCTCCTCAGGATCCCCTCTATCTTCTTTGAATCCTATTTAAAATGCAGTGCCCAAAGCAGAGCACAGTACTCCAGCTGGGGCCTGCCCAAAACTGAGCAGAGCGATGCTATCACCTGCCACATCTTACTTGCAGCAGGTTCTCATAAAAGAGTTTGTACCACTGCCTTTCAAGTAGTTCAAGATGAAGGCAGGAATAGATTGCAGGCGTCTTCTCAGCCCTTGCTTGAATTGCGGTATTTTATTGCTGCTAATGAGCATCTTCAAACTCACCAAACAAAGGGAGACTGGATCTAGACCTGGGGTTTTCACCCTTTTTTTATGAGCAGATCCCGAGAAAGGTTGAATGGAGGTGTGGACCCCTTTGGATTGTGACCATGGGTATTCGCATACTTTTGATTGATCGCAGTCACCCTTCACGGACCCCTTAGACAGAGTCTGCCGATACCCAGGGGTCCATGGACCCCAGGTTGAAAACCACTCACCTAGATTATGTGGGTGAGGATTAAGGGCTGCTTTTTTTGCCCAGGAGGACTCTAGCAACACACTGGGCCTCATCCAGAGCCCAAGGAAGTAACGAGAGAGATACCTATTGATTTCATAGACTCTTAGATTATAGCCTTCGCCATCAGGATGGATTGAATCCCATCTCCCAACAGATGCTCCTCTTCCAGCATGGACGTTTTCCTTTAAAGTTTTGATGCCTAGTAAATGAATAAATATACTAATTGAACCCGTGCTTTGCTGTGGAAGGTTCATTTGATTTTTTTTAATTGTTTATAACCTTTTGTCACCATAACCATCATCATCTTCACGTCACGGTTTTGTGAGATAAGCCTGTTCCAACTTCAAAAGCTTTCAGACCAGTGTTTCTTCCCTTCACTGTTATATCACTATGAATTGCGCGTTGGCCAACAGATCTGCCCTCCTTGATACAAGATGTCAATTATATAGATTGGTCTCCTCCTTCCTAGGGCCTTTGCCTACTTTCTCCGTCTCCCACTAGGCAGGTGCTTCCAATCCTGTGGTGAGTCCCCCTTTGTGCCAACTCTTCCCCTTCCTCCTTACGGGTTCGAGTGATCGCAGGGTTTGATGATCCTCACGTTCCCTGCTGTTCTCCTTGCTCCTGTCCCTTGCTGTTATTTCCTTGCAGTCAAGATACACGAAGCCTGGAGCTGCAAAGTATAAATCTGGACCTGAACTTGCCCAGAGATCCTGAGGCTGCTCTTTAGATCTGAGGTTTCTGCTTGGCTTTGCCAGCCATGTAGCTCAGAGCTGCAGCTAAATGCTCCCCAGCCTCTAGGCCCACCTCTAGGCCCCCTTTTAGGGCCAAGCATCATGGCCTTCTGTTAAAGTCCCTTTAAGATGGTCCTTTTGTTTCCTGAGTAACAGAAAAAGAGTGGTTAATTAGACTCTCAGTCTTCAAGCAGAACAGGCCGGTCTCTGTGCTGTCATGTTATACTCCCTGCAAGAGACAGCTTAGTCACTGATCCTCGGCAAGGCTAAGAAAGCAGAGGACACCTGTTTCCACAGGCATACCAAGAACCCAGCTCTCCACGTCAAAATACAGTCAACGCCAGCTGTGGAATAAAGCCAGGAGATGTCCAGAAGGCTTCCTACGACCTATCCGAGCAAGGAAAAGCTGAAACCTTTCAGGCTCTGAGACAAGCCAACTATAGGAGCTCAGCGGCAGGTTTTCATTATGCGAGTCCTTACGTGGAGCTCAGGGTAGATGGAAATGCAGCGAGAACGCTGGACAAGTCCCTTTTTGCTCTCGTTTCTATTCTGGGTGCATAGCAATCCTTTCAGAGCTCTCCCCTGGCTTCACCAGACTGCAAAATGTTAAAACATTTCAAAATGAGGTGGTGTCTAACAGCCGGTGGTCCGCAGAAATGCATCGGCTGAGGATTGACCGATACATCCACGAAAGGGCTGTTCCCAGGTGCTCTCTGTGAGCCCTCCCCAGCTTTCAAATGTACATCTCTCCTTGAGAGAGAGAGATTTCTCTGAAATAGCCCAAGCCCGATGATTTTCAGGGCATGCTGAAACTTCTTCCACTGGCATTTGCAACTGGGGAAGGGGGAGGAATGTATTCAGAGGGGAAGAGGAACTGCAGCTTTTCAGCATCCTAGCGGAGAGAGATTGAGTTATACCCGATTTTTTTGAACTGCTCTGTTGCTACCGCATTTGCACAGAGTAGGCTTGTTTCATGCCTTCATGGTGGATTTGGATGAACTTCTGCACAAGTTGGATTTTCCTTTCCCGGCTTAGAAAACCATGTAGTCTCCACACCCCAAATTATGCCCTCAGGTAAATAGATTCAGTCCTATGTGAGGACCCAGAGAGGTGGTGAAACCTCCATCCCTGGAGGTTTTTTGGGCATGGCTTGACCAAGCCTTGGCTGACATGATGTAGTTGGGGCTGGTCCTGCTTTGAGCAGGGGGTTGGACTAGGTGTGACTTCCTGAGCTCCCTTCTAGCCCTCATTTTCTATGATCCAATGAGTTGCAAAGACTTATCCAAGGCCAGTATACTCCTGTGGCACCTCAGAGGTGACAGTCTTCCAATGATGCATAAACTGATTCCTAAATACAGGCTTTCAAACAGCCTTGGATCACTTTTTTTTTTGACAGATGACTTTGTAGGCAAGACCTCTGCCATAATACCTTCTCCGTGGCCTCTTGCATGGAAAAATGAAGTATCTTGACTTCACACAATACGTAGCTGGTCAGCCGCAGTCAACATATCAACTGCAGTTCACAACTGATAGGTGATTATATGTAAGCATAATAGAGTGCTATCAGCAGTTCAGAATGGCATAAGCTATCCTCATCTCCTTTAACTGAAAGCCTGAAGTTCAAAATTTCTAGCAGACTTTAATCCCCGGCAAGAGACTACAGACTGACACGTTCAGTAACGTGCCTTAGATACTGCACATTTAGTTTCAGGGAGGTACTTGTAGCTGTGTTGCTCTAATGACACGTGGGCAGATGAAGTTCTTTGGGTAAATCCAAGAGCTTTTATCAGACCAACTCAAAGAGTTGGAAAAATTCTTCTTAGTAAGGTTTTGGGCACAAACGCCCTTCATTAGGCTGCGGGAGCATCTGGGCCTGGACACGCATGGGCGAACCTGGCGGCTGCCCAGGGCTCAGACAGAAAGGGGGCCTGAAAATGGTTTGGTTTCTTGCGTTGTCCAATTACTATTATCATCATCTCTGGCAAAGCGGGGGCCAATACTAAAAGTGTTTACCCGAGGCCACCAGGAGTCTAGCTCCAGTGCTGGGTCTCATAAAAGATACAGATTTACCCAAAGAACCTTGTCTGCGCATTTAGTTTAGTACTTCCTTAATAAAGTACTAACTAAATGTGCAGGACCTACATTTACTGTGCAGTAGCACCGGCACATGTTTATTTAGCAGTGCTTACTGCGCATTAGCCTAATAACACTGCACACTAAGCTACTAGCCAGGTTTTTTTGCCATGACACACTACTGAGTAGTGTTATTAGGTTAATGCGCAGTAAGCGTCTTGTGTAGACGCACCCACTGAAACACTGATGAAGAGGCCAGAGCCTTCGACTGCCCATTAACAGCCACGCCACTGCTGTAGGGCTACAGATGTTTAGGCCAATGCTAGCCAGGCAAAGCCTATATTTTAAAAAGTCCTTCAATGTAGTGTATTCTATGTGATCGTAATGGTAGCACAGTATGGCTGTGAATGGGAGATGAGGTGAAAGTAAGACTCTGGGTCTCTTGGGTTCAAGGTAGGGTCAGTTAGCACCTTATGCACCTCTGATACAGTTAGCCGATAAGCTATCATATGCAGTAACTTACTTCATCAGACGCCAACCTGAAAGTATGGTATAAAAATTAATGGGTGTTTTACATCGCAGCTATGAAACTTGCTCAAAAACCACAGTGAGCCAATAGCAGAAGGAAATTTGGAAAGCAGACCCAGTATCCAGATATCACTGCTGCTTCTCCATGTCTCATCATCTGGCGCTCAAGAAGAAGTCCATTCTGAGATTTATTGGTGATTGTAAGTGGTGAACATGGGTAATTAGCAATTAAAATGCACATTAATGCTTGGGTGCTAGAGGATGTGCTCCCATGGTCTGTTAATTCATTTATAATGCTGGCAATTAAATAAATAAGTGTCAGTGGAGCCTAAACTAATGAGTCAGCTGGAGATGTGTGCTCGTGATCTTCTTCACCTTTCGAATGGCAGGGTTCTTTGTTCCGGGCAAGTTTAGACGATTGGGGTCGTGGACCTGTTGCCCCGAAGTACTTGCAGAATGCAGGGCGCCAGCGTTGCGTTCTCCAGCTCTGAAGCTCACACACCATCGCGTAGCTTTGATGAATACAAGATCTGGAGTTGATCTTGCAGTATGCATAAAATTTCTTCTGCCACCACTCACTTTTCGATGATAAATAAGGAAGGAAAAGATCAATCCAGACCTTCAAAGGAGTTGACTCTTGCTGCATTCACACACCCCTCTCTATTTATTCTACGTGTGCAGTCCCAATAAAAAAAACCTATCCTCAACTCCTTCCTAGAGTTTCACTTTACAAACAAAAAAAGGATCCAGGATATCATAAGAGAAGGTCCTTTCATGACCGCAGCCTACTCCCCATGTCTCTCCCCACTCCCTTTTTAAATTAAATTAAATTAATTTTAACTAAATTAAATTAAAATGTTGTTTCATTTTCATTTCCATTGTCTACCCACTCCCTTCTTGGTTATATCTAGGTGGGATAAAGACTGTGCTGACTTTGGCAGGTGATTCTCTATCAGCCCTCCTCAGTAGCACTGAATCCCCTAAACAAGATAGGGTATTTCAGGCCAAAAAACCCCCCTGCCAATTTGTTACATTTGCTTTGATGGCTTGCTCTTATTTTTGGAAGACAGTAATAAGTGTGTTGGATCTGTCTTGTCAGACCTGTGCATCTCTTCTATTAGTACAGACAGGGCTTCCAAACAAATAATGACTGTACTCGGAGGAGCCCCAGCCAGCTCCTGCTGGTGCGAAAGTTATCTCACTTGCAAACAGCACTTTCCATATGAAAGTAGCTCCTTGCCTTCCTGGCAATAGCACAAAGAACAAGCATAGTTTGAAGAATTGGATGCAGCAACTCGTAAAGTGATAATACAGCTTTGATTGATGTTCACCATTGCCCTAAAAGAGCAATCAGGTGGATTTGCAGGATAAATTACCTTCGGTTTGTATCCTTTCATACCATTTAGCATTTCTTTACACTGCACTGTTGCAAGGAAACCACTGGAACACGGCTCTATGCTATTAAAAGCAGGAGCTAATGTGTAAAGTCTATAAGAGAATGAAACAGAGCTACAGCTGTATTGCAACTATTATTAGATTTGCTCACTGTAGCTCCTGTCCCATTCCTCTTCCTCATGCCGCCTCCTTTGTCAAACATCAATATTAATATTGTTTTTGCCTGAACTGATAAAAAAATCATGCACAAGGATTATAGCCTCATCAATAAAGCTGGAATTTGCGCGTGCCCAACAACACAAAAGCATGTGAGATTTAATTTTCAGATCACATGAAGTTCTATTGATCTGAGAATAAAAGGCCAGGACGGGTAAAAAAAAAAGCAATCTGCAATTTCTATCTCCACTGCCTATTTCAGATGCTTTTGTGTTTGGTAAGATTGTAAGGGAGGGGGAGTCAAATAGCTAGTGGCCAGCTCCTGAGACTCTCTGCCATTCTGCTGATTTGTTTATTGTGTCCCATGTTGACTTCAGATATAAAATCTGGAAATATTGATCACCTTCAAGGAAGTGAACTTAAAGTTTTTTTTCCTCCCAAAGCCATAGATGGTACCGTGATGAGAATACATATATTTAAATTGACCTTGCATGAGGAGTTATGTCAAACAAAAATTCTTCTTTTTCCCCCTGGAAGAGAATGAACTTGTCCTTTTTTAGCCTTTGAAACATATCGTCTCTGTGACAGCAAAGATGCAGACTATAAAAATCTAGGTTCTGCAGCTCTAATTGCTCAAACTGCGCTCTCACCAGCTCTCAAAAGCTTGACTTGAGTCAGAAAGAGGCAGTACCTTTCATGGAAAACTGTGGGGAAAACCCAGGTGATTCAGTAGGCATTTCTCTTCTCTGCATGATTACTGAACTAATATATTAATACCAAAAGCTGGAGGACTCTACTGATAGAAGTGCATTCATCTTTGGATAAATGTTCTTTGACATTTAGTTACTAAAACTGTGACTTCAAAGATAAGGGCCAAGACATTGAAATTTATTTCAGGGATACCGGTTGTAGCCATGTTGGTCTGCAGGAGAAAGCAAATCAGAATTCTCGGCAGAGATGATACCTTTTATTAGACTGACTAGATAGCTGCAATATATATATATTCATTTGCAAGCTTTTGGGTGCACACGCCCTTCCTCAGGCACAGGAGAGTGCAACGATTGTACCATTTCCCCCCGGGGGGTGGGGGATGAAAATTTGAAACAATGAAAATATGAATTTCCATTTCCACCTGGGAGAAATGTTACAATCATTGCACTCTCCTGTGCCTGAGGAATGGTGCATGTGTTCAAAAGCGTGCAAAAAAGAAAAAAAAAAAAGGTGTGGGGGGGTGTTATTTAATGTAATCATAGTAGACCACACTGCTTAGCAATTAGTTTCCTAATTCCTGAATGCAAAGAAAAGTAGGACTGGAAGTAGCTTCAGGAGGTCATCTGCAACTCCCTGCTCAAGGCAGAATCATCCCTATCTAAACACATCTTTGTTTAACTTGCCATTAAAAACTTCCCGGGAGGGAGATTCAACAACCTTTCTGGGTAGCCTGTTTCAACATTTAACCAGGACCACTGAGTTCTTCCTAATGTCCAGCCAAAACTTCTTTTGTTGCAATTTAAGACCATTGCTCCTTGTCCTGTGCCCTGTAGCTATAGAGAGTAGTTGATCACCATTCTCTATCTATTCAGGCTTCAGAGACTTGGAGATGGTTATCAAAGCCACTCTCCTTTCCAGACTAAATGATCTCTGTTCTTTCAGCCTTTCCTCATTCTTCCCACACCCCTCATTTTACTAATTGGCTGAGCCAGCTGCAGCCCCTTTAGGCAGGCTCATCAGGTGGCTAATTGCTTCAGGCTTAGGATGTGTATTAAGGACCAGGATCACCTAGATGTAGCTGGGCTGTTCTCAGTGGGGGCAGATGACAGAGCAAGGAGCAATTGTCTAGAGTTGCAGCAAGGAAAAGTTAGATATTAGGATGAATTTTTCTCACTAGAAGTATACTAAAATACCAGAACAGGTTACCCATAGAGGTAGTAGAAGCTCCATGCTTGGATGTTTTCAAAACTCAGCTAGACAAAGCCTTACCTGGGATGATCTAGTTGGGGATGGTCTTGCTTTGAGCAGGGGTTTGGACCAGATGTGACCTCCTGTAGTTCCTTCCAACCCTCATTTTCTATGACTCTATGATATTTTCCAGGCTTTGGCACATATGGAGGTCCCACAATGAGCAGCAAGACATGGGAGGGATGTGTTTCATGGGTGCAGCCTGGGCCTCAGCATGAGGGTAATGAAGAGGTGAGCTCATTGGACATTTAAATCCAGGGAGGCTTTGGTTCTGGTGCCTTTTGGTAGATGAGTGAATTCTGAATGAAGTGGTTTTATTTGGATATGATGAATGTGACACTTCCTGCCCCCTTGTACTGTCTGATTCTGGGCTGAATCCAGTATCCTGGGGTATAATGAGGAAAGCAAGCGTAAGGGTTCACAGTAGCAACCAACTAGCTCCTGGTGATTCAGGCTTTAATGGGTACATCATTACTGCTGAATCACGAACAGTTTGCTGGAAGTGGGTCTTGCACTGATCAGCATCGACTTGAATGCATGCTGTTTTGTCAACATCTGGCTTCTGTCTCTTCAATGGTTTTGTGTAACATATTGGTCTTGGATTTCTTTATCCCTGTTTTTTAGTTTTTCCCACTTGAAGTAAGATAGAGGAAGAAGTGAAGGGATTATGCTAGGGGATGGTCAGAGTATAGGAGCTGTTGTCTTGTGAACCAGATGCCATGGAAATATCTGGTCATCTTGAATACCTTTTGAAGCTGACACCCAGCTGAGTACTGAGAGCAGGAAAAACTGGAATGGTGTTTCTACAGTGATGGCGTTGGATATACGGGAAGCATGATGGCAGAACAGTGACCGAAATAACAGTAGAGATAATAATGAGTAGAAAATGTGTCATTGGCATCAGACCTCCATATCTTCCAAATTAGCTGTCTGTGTTCTAGTGATGCCTCTGATGATCTTATCTGGTATGGGAGGAGGTACAGAAGAGAGAGGAAAGGAAGACAGTGCTCATCACTTAATCATGTCTGAGTTACAGCTGTGAAGTGGCTTCTGGCAGGAAGTGCTGAGGTTGGAGAAGAATGACTAAGGCTAGGGGGTGGAGGAATTCAAGTTGTGCTAGGCCATAGTTCTGCTGATCTATAGTAAGCTGCAGTGCTGAAAAGCAGCATGGGAAAAGGGGACCTCCAAACTGCTGGATGACCCGGCAAGAAAGGAAAAAAAATAAATAAAAACACACAAACAAGGAAAAATACATTGAAGAAAGTGTAAAACAGCAGCAAATGTAAAACTCATGAGCATTTTACAGCTTATCAATGAGAGTGCAGGTGCGTGGCAAACTCTTTGTTTTGTTTGCCAACAGATTTTAGTTCAGATGAGCATCTCAACAGAGAGAAGAGTGGGCATGAAACGGGGATGGGGTACATAAATACAGGAGTTGGGAGACCAGTCCCTCATGGTGATCTAGGGGAGCAGGAATAATATATGGTGTCTTCACCAATCAAGGACAAGCTTTACCAAGTTGGACTGGCTGTTAATCGGACCCTCTGGTGTGCTATCCAATGATGATAAATCTTTCTGAGCTTTCCCCACCAGAAATATATCTGAGTTGTGTTTTCTGCATCACCTTTATGATCTGGAAGATGGCTTGCTAGTGTTGACCCTCCTGAACATACAGACTCAAAGGCACCAAGTATGTGGTGGCCCAAAGGCCCTGGCCCCATCAGAAAGCGGGTAGGGTGACAACCTATCCCTAATTCGGCTGGACAGTCCTGAAAGGGGAACATCAAGTTCCGGTCCCAGGCTGAATGACTCCGAGACGGCGTTTGTCCTGGATTCCTAGCATCGTGTAGGGATCTAGGTTTTCTGTTCACCAAGGGAAAATGCAGGAAATGTCAGGTCTCCCCTTGCAGGCCGGCGGAGTTCCAGTCTGCCAGGGGCTGAACGGAGCAGGATGCAGGTGGCACCACATGCACGTGGCCAGGAATACAGCCCCAGGCAGTGGTGGAGAGCAGTTCCCCCAGCTGCCTGAAGCTAAGTCTATGGAAGGCAGATTGAGGCCTCCACAGTAATGGAGGGAGTGGGACAGGGGCTTGTCCTGGGGACTCATCCCAACCAGGGCAGTACATGGGGACCAGAGCTGGGGCAGGGGGTGGGATAGAGCCATGGTCAGCTCATCCAGGGGGCAGAGGGGGGCTGGTTCCCCATTGCTCATCCATGGGAAAGGGGGTGGATGTGGGGGCATGTGCCCCCCCCAGATTTGTGCACAGGATGAGGCCAGATGCAGGTTGCCTGCTGTGGGGCTTGGGGCTCCCCACCCTGCTGTCCTCCCCGTGGGAGCCCTATGCCAGATGTTAGCATGGCAAGGTGCCCCCTGCTTGCCTGGCAGCAATGGGGCAACAGTGCAGCATTGTCCCCCCTGCTGCTGCCAGGAGGGCAGAGGGTGCCTCCCCATGGCTGGCGTGGGGCTCCTGGGCTTCGAGCAGCAGGGTGGGGAGCCCCAAGCTTGCAGCGGGCAGCCCACACCCACCCCTGCCCCCCATGGGCTCTGCCACAACTATATCACTAGATGGGGGCAGTGGCAACAACATCTTATCCCCCACCTCCCCCAGCCAAAACACAAGTTGGCTCCTATTCACACACTCCAGAAGTCTATATATCAAAAGGGACAGAAACCAGATACTACCCAAGAAAACACTCCACATGCCTCAGAACAAGGGGTCCTGTTCCTCAAAAGCAGACTTCTTTGGCACCTTTGTTCCCAGTGACAGAGAAGGAGTAGTGCTGGGGGAGGAGTTGGAGCCCCACTTTCACCTGTGAGAAATCATGTCGTCTTTATGTTTTGAAAAAGTGAAGTCTCCTCCTGTCTGCTTCCAGCGGCCTTGGCTGTGTGTGGGGCCAGCTGGAGCCGATGCCACCGCTGCTGATGCATCCTACGGTGGGGAAGAAGGAGAGGGTGCCTGGTGGAGCACAGACCATCAGTACTAGGCAACCGGTTTTCTACCTGTTCCCATGGCAGGATTTGCAACAGCACAAAACTGACCTGCATCTTCATCTGTCAAAACTAGGAGGAGGCTTACTGCTAGACCTCACTGACAGCAAAACTAAGCCAAAAGCTGAGAACTTTTGAAAACCCCAACCTTTGTATTTTATAAAGAACTTGATCCATCTCGGTGAAAGATGTTGCGGAAATGCACAGCTGTCAATGAATATTTTAAAAATTCACGTGCCAAAGCCCAGAGAACAATAAAACCTTTCAAAGTCTCTCCCCAGCCTCAACTGGAGAGTAAGTAACTTTAGAAAACAGAGTTCTGTAATGAATGCTTTAATACCTTCTTTTGCTTCTTTCTATTTTAAGGTATGTCTTCATACTACCATGACATTTTTTAGAGACTCCAGTGGCTTATCTTGTTTATTGCTGATCTATCGGAGTGGCTTCACCAACGTAATCCTATCAGTGAGGAAGCCACAGAGAAGACGCTCTGCGTCAGATTTTGACACACATGATGTGCTTTTTCGGGTCACTCCTTTTCCATGGAGATCAAAGGCCAGAGTAGACAGCTGGATTAGCCATCAGCATTTCCGTTGACAAGCAGAGACCAATACAGGAAGAAAGAATTAAAGAAAATGATGGCAGGGAAAGTTATTTTGATGCAACTGTAGTTCTTCAAACCAGGCTGCCAAAATACGACATGCTAACTTAAGAATCCCCGTGGTGGCACCGTTACCAAAGGAATCAGTTCCCCGTTGTGCCTTTGTTGAGGCATGCGAGGTTCTTCCCGTGTCTGCGTTTAGCTGGGTTTGCTTTTTTTCTTCACCATCTGTACCTTCTGCAATGCGGTTAAGGACAAAAGCTTCTTTACGGTATCAGAGGATCGTCCTGACAGTCATTACTCTATGAGAAGTCCCCAGTGAAGACAATTCAATTTGCTATGGTAGTTAAGTTATGCCCTTGCAGGGAGATCTTCAAAAGCCCCCACAAGAATTTTGGAGCCTGAGTCGTCTCAACAGGCAGGACTGTGGACTAGGCTTAAAAGTCCATGAGATGCTTCAAAAAATGCCTTCATGCCCATCTGGCTGGGGTCATGTGACCCCAGTGGTCTTCCCTTCCCAAGTGCGGGGAGGCGGGACCCAATGATCTGTAAGGTCCCTTCCAGCCCCTAACAACTATGAAACAGAAATTTTCTGTGAAAGAGAGAGGGCAAAGTTTCTATCTGCACTAGCACATTAGATTGTGTTAGAACATGCCCTTGAAGGGTCCTTGGGATTAGCAGCTTGTTAAACCTCATAGATCCAGGAAACAGAAGGAATCAATTTGACACCAGGGGTCAGTGCTGGAAAGGCCACCAGTACATCACGGTCTGACCCAAGCCACGTTGTCCAACAGAGCAGTTAATCTCCTACCCTGAGTTCTCGGCAGTCTCCATCACCGCAGTAGTAGCACTGCTGATGTTGTTATTGTTAGCTTGCTGATACCATGCTCTGAAGAGGGCACAAAACTCACTAGGAAATCCATACTCTACTAAGATGATCAGGTCTAGAATAGGATTTACAGGGTGAGGATTCCCATCCTGAAAGGTGGACAGATCTAAGGAGAACTATTGAGTGACGAAGCCAATTAGCCTTCCCCCTGTGCTAATAAGTGTAACTAGCCCTACAAACCATGGCTCCCCTGTTTTCAGATGGGAAGGCAGGGTACCCGAACAACTGTGGCTTGGGGGTGCCCTAGCCAGGGATATAGGAAATTTATCCTGTAGACATGGCCTTAGATCCAAACCAATCATGGATCTAGCTAAACAGCAGGACAAGCATTTTTCTTCAGGCTCAACAGAAAGAGCAAGCCAGCCCCTCTCAGTCATAAAAGCCATTGTAGACTTGGGTGGCAAGTGCCTGATAGCCTATGCCACATAACAAGTCCAAGATAAGACATGGGGACTGATGCCTTTCTCCAGCTGTAGAGGTTAGGATATTCTCTGCACTCATATTCTCTCTCTCTAATTATTAGTGAGAGATTTGGGAGATTAAAGTCTGAGTATGACTCTTTGAGATTGTGTGTGTGTGTGTGTGTGTGTGTGTGTGTGTGTGTGTGTGTGTGTGTGTGTGTGTGTGTGTGTGTGTGTGTGTGGATATATGTAGGGTTGACCTCGAAGTCAGTCTCAACCAACCCAAGCCACGTGAGCCTCCCCTATGCATGAATAACACACCAACGTTGTCCATACCGATCTGTTCATTACTTAAGCCGATTGTAGGAATCAATCTGCCCGCTGCTGGCCAATTCTCCCAGATGTATATGTATGTATAGGCAGTAAAGAAAGGAAATGGGTAGTAAAGGCAGAAACAGGAAGCTGTAGGATCACAGCTGGCTCCAGGTTGGCAATGTTTGGAGCTGAGCATACGGCGTTGCCAGGTCTTAAATATGAAATGATCATATTGGAAGCTCAAAATTATCATATTTGATGAAAGACTATTGTACACTGAAAACATATGCAAATAAGCATGCAAATAAATCATCGTCTTATTTACTTTATATTGCTCATGGTAAACTGCCAGTGAGTGAGTGAGTGAGAGAGACCTGGATTATCAAAGATGAAGCATTTCTTTATTTTGAGGCAAGCAGTCATAGCATAGTGCCGAGAGCAAACCTGAAAGTTGGTTAGGACTCCCTGGGCATGAGCTGGGGTTTGCATATGCTGCATCAATGAGCTGCCTTAAAAATTATCAAACATTTTGAATACTTTTACTATTACTGAGTGTACACTACACAAAGGCTGAATTGTATGATAATGATAGTATTTGTATAATCATGTGCCTGTTGTTTCTACAGAGCTTGGAGCCAGTGTGGCCAGAGGAGAGCAATGGCATAGACCTCCCACCCAGAAGTTTAGCAGAGCTTCTGTGGTTTAAAGGACTGAGGGTATGGGTTGAACTAAAAGGATTACAGTATAAATTATCAGTGGGTTTGGTCTGGAGGGCGGTCTTTTAAGTTGACCCAAAAGCTAAAGAGTAAGCTCAGAGATGGGGCTTCTTGGACACAGAGTCTGCTGGAGTGGCATTTTTGGGTTCCTGTATGAGGCTATTGCCTGTCACTGTTCATTTCTTCTGTAGTTGGAGAAACAGGATTGCGTGTGCATTTTCAGGCAATAAACAAGGTTACACTGTGAATATACCTGACTCATGTCTTCAGTCATTCATCCTAATGACAACAACTGTGAAAGGTCCCAAATAATGGCTGACATTTAATCCCAGAGGATAACAATAGCACACTTTCCTTCCCTCCTCATCTTCCATGACTAGAAAAATATACCAAAGTGTCATTCTTCAAGAAAATCATCTCCTTCCCTGGAGTCTCTTCTGAACCTCTTCAACGGACTCAGGTCTGGTCTATGCTTAAAACGTTCCCCTCCATTGGCATGTTAATTAGGTGTGTGGTTTCTTTTTCTCTCTTCTGTCTCTATATTTTTTCCTACGTTTCTTTTTTTTGCCAACATAACCTTGCTGGTTTAAGGGCTGCAGCCGATAGAAATACATCGGCAAGGAAAGCTCCTATTGCTGTTATAGCTTGTTTTGCTCAGAAAGTTGTATGAGCGGATCCAGCAATAGGACTTTTTGGCTGGGTACTTGGATGGTGCGTCCATATACCTGCCCTGGAAAACCTTTTAAGTGCGTATAAGATCTCAGTGATGCATCAAAGCTGAAGCTGTGAAATTTGAGGATTGTGATCAAATAAAAACAAAATAATACCTATTATTTACCGAGCGCTTAAGATGTTCAAGGCACTCTACAGGCATTAACTCATTAAATGGGATGCGAATCCAAAGCCACCACTGGTTTTGATTCATAAAACTTCAAGACACACTCAGTTTACTTCTAAATAGGTGAGAATGTCATTTTCTTTGTACTGCAGAAAAGGTTGTATTTTTTTTGCAAGCAACAAGCTAAAAATAACATTACAAAAGATGGGAAAAATCTTCGGCTGGCAAAGCTCCATTGACCTCTCTCGTTTGAATGAGAAATTAAACCAAATGTTAGCAGATCTTCAAGGCAAAGCTGCCTATAAAAAACAGCTGTTTGTTTCACTATCAGTGTATAATTATTTTGGGGTCCCAACCAATTTATCGCTGTTGAAGTGTGACTCCCACCCACGGAGTGTGGCACTCTGTCTCCCTCAAGTGGCTAGCTCAGGCAGACGAAACTCACCTTCAGAAAATTAAAATGCAGAGGTTTGACACATGACTCTCGCAAGAGTGGGTGCGTACACATGCACTTTAATGCACATTAGCCTAATTTAATGTGCATTAAAGCATCACAAAAAGTGCTCTTTAGCTAATGTGCATTAAAATAGGCTAATGCGCATTATTCTAGTTCCTCGCAATAGAGTTGCTAGATTTAATGAGCATTACCTAAAGCACATTAATGAACATGTAGACGTGCCCGATGTGGCATAAGATAGGCCCTTCAGTTCTGCTAGGGACGAATCTAGTTTTGCTTCTTTGAATTTCTTTAGGAACTTAGAAACAAAATTAAGGATCAACCACTTTTGCATAATCACATGCTTTCACAGGAGCCATGTCAATTCACCAGCACTGAGAAAAGAGCTCCTATGAGATTTGCCTGATGTAATTCTTTTTTCTGCATACCAGGCTGGAGTTCAATGTGGAGCAGCAAATACTAGCTTCAGGGGGCTATCCCTTATATCCAACACTGTATCCCAATTTCAGCAAGTCACTGCTGGTAGAGATCAAGGGTGAATTCTGAACAACAGCTGATTTTTCAGTTGCAATTCCTCTTCGGGTCAAATTTCTTGCTCGAGTCTTTTGAGGCACACTGGCCATGTGTTATACCAAATGTTGATATGACATCCAGCTTCTAGGGATGAAAAGGAAATATATTATCTCTAGTAAGGCTTTGGCCTGACCGTTATAGAACATATACTTGGCAGAGCATTCTTATGGTCTGTTCATAATCCCAAATGCCTTCTTTATACCATCATTTTATAAGTCTAAGCATCATTAGAAACACAGAAGTGCAGAAACATTATAATGCTAATGGGATGGTTTGCCCACAGAAATGGTTTTTAATGGTCCAAGAGGATAAGAAACCAGTTGGCAACCTTGGTCATTGGCATCCCAGTCAGTAATATGAGGCAGTAAAAGAGTGGCGAAGCATTGAAACAGGCCACTTAGAGAAGCTGTGGAATCTCCATCCTTGGAAGCTTTCAAGAGCAGGTTTCAACACTTGGCTGGGATGGTTTAATCAGGGATGAGCCTGCCTTGAACAGGGGGTTGGGCTAGTTGACCTCATTAGGACCCTTCCAGCTCTACTTTCCTATGATCCCACAATTCCTGTGGGCTGCACTAGTCTCTTAGCAATTCCAAACCCCAAATAATGTATGAACTCACAGTATCTTGGCATTACAGCATTATCCGAAATAATGGAAGCTGTGCACCATGTTGTATAGGAGTTGTGTGCCTATAGCGTCCCTCCAAAAGTGTGTTCATTCTTGCATTTTTCTTCCCTATTCTGCTAATATGTCCTGCTTTGCTTGAGGACTCTCAGAAATATCCTTGTTTAATAAGAGCTGAATTTCTGCTTGTGCACTCTTCACTCTGCATTTTTCTCTTAGTTCTCATCTAGGCACCCGAAAGAAAATAAAAAGCTCAAACAGCCCTAATAGGACTATTAGCACGATATCTCAGCAGAAGCCTTGCATAGTATTTTGCTTAACAAATAAAGCATTTTACTAGCAAATAAGGGGAAGTACTGATCCCTGCTGGGTTTGCATGCTTCAGAAAACAAGGATTCCTTATCAAGCCAAGTATGCTAATTTCACCTTTGGAGAACAATTTCGTTTTTTATGTCAGTTTTGGTTAGGATAGATACAGTTGTAAAAAAAAGATTTATCTTATGTATGATGAGCTTGGTAGGTTAGTTTTAAAGCCAAAGCTGTTTTGAAAAGGCCAGAGGAAATGAGCGCATTTATATTTGTTGAAAGGATATCATCAAGGTAAAAATAATCACATTTTTTCCTTTTTATTTGAAGACTGGAGACATTGTAACTAATGACACTGAAAAGATTCTGCCTTCCTTTTACTGCATGTACAGCCTGGAGTGAACACTGTATTGGCTCAATTCATTAGATCTGTTGGGGCAATACGGTGGCAGAAGGTGGTTGTGTCTAAAGCACCATTCTGTTCCCTTGATTTTCAAGCCACTTGGAAAGTAAACGTGGATACTGGACATTCAGGACATCCAAAGAGGCTATTCTGAGCCAAATGCTTCCCTTGAGAGTTCATCCATTTAATAGCTTTTCTAGACATTAGAGACTGGAAGGGACCTCGTGAGATCGAGTCCACCCCACCTCACCATAGGCAGGAAGTCAGCTGGGATCAAGTGACTCCAGCAAGAAAAACATCCACGTTTTGAGATTACATAAGAGCTGCCATTTACTAGGGCAGACCACAGGTCCGTCTTGCCTGGTATTGTGTGTCACAGTGACAAAGTGGATGCTGAAAGGGAGCATGACCTGGTCTGATGAGGGTTTTTACCACTGTTCCTCTCCCACTTGCAGCCTCCAGAATTTAAGGTCGAGGAAGTTCTGATTCATAGGCTGTATCCCTGACCCCTGTGCCCAATAGCTATTGATGCCCCTTTCCTTCAAGAATTTGTCCAATATAGTGAGGGCTGGCTAAACTATCAGCTTCCAGCATCTGATGGCAATGAGTCCCGCACTTTAATAACACTCTGTATAAAAAAGAACTTCCTTTTGTTAGTTTTAAACTTACTACCTACTGATTTCCATGTGTGACCCCCTAGTTTTTGTATTGTGAAACAAAATAAGCAATTAATCCCTATTTTCTTTCTCATCACCATTTTGTGCTTTGGAAACCCTCATCATGACCTCCCCCAAGAGTCCCTTTTCTAAACTGAACAGGCCTAGCTGCTTTAGTCACTCCTCATCTGGAAGACCTTCCATACTGCTAATCATCCTTGTTGGCCTTCTCTAGTTCTTCTACATCCTTTTTGAGGTGTGGGGGACCAGGAGTGGGCACCTGAGTGTTCAAGATGTGATGCATCATGAATTTATAAAGGGGCATGGCAATACTTTCCATTTTCTTCACAGTTGCTTCTTTATAATCCCTAACATTTTGTTGGCCTTTCTGATGGCTGTTGAGAACTAAGCTGATATTTTTAGCAAGCTGTCCACAATGACTCCCAGCTCTCTTTCCTGTGTGGCTACAGCTGATGAAGAGCCCATCATAGTGTAGGTACAAGTCGGGTTATTTTATCTAGGTCCATCACTTGACATTTATCTATATTGAATTGCACCTGCCATTTAGTTGGTCAGTCGCTTAATAGTGCCACAGTCTGCTGTAGTTCCTCACAGCCTACCTTGATCTTTCTCACTTTGAATAATTTTGTGTCCTCTACAAATTTGGCCACCTTGCTACTCACCCCCATTTTCCAAATCATTTATGAATAATTACACAGTGCTGGTCCCAAAACGGATCCCTGGAGGACCCCTCTGTTTACTTCTTTCCAGCCTAAAAACTGACCATTTATACTCATTCGTGAATTAAAAATGGGCTTAAAGATAGAAAGCAAAGAGTTCCTTGCAATTATGTGGCAGATGAAGTTCTTTGGATAAATGTGACATCTTTTATTAGAACAACTAAATAGTTAAAAAAATGTATAAGCTTTTGGGTACAAACATGCTTCTTCAGGCACGGGGAGAATTTGTTGTTTCTTTATTTCTGGAATCCTGTGAATTCCCAACTTAGTTAAGAGTTTCTGATGGGTAAGCTGGTCAAAGACTTTTTGAAAGTCCAAATATGCTATGTTAACTGGATCATCCTGCTCCACCTGCTTATTGACACCCACAAGGAACTCTAGTAGGTTGATGAAGCATGAATCCCCTTTAATGAAGCCACGTTGAGTCCTCTGAAACAAGTCATGTTCATCTGTGCACTAAATACATTTTTCAATTATTATTGTCTCTACCAGTTTTCCAGATGCTAGATTCACCAACCTGTAGTTCCCTGTGACCCCTCCAGAGCCTTTTTTAAATAGGGGAGTCACAATGGCAACCCTCCAGTCCTATTGTACCAAGGCTGTTTTTAGAAATAGTTTGCATTCTACAGTTAGGAGTTGGGCAGTATCCAATCTGAGCTCCTTCATGACCTATGGGTGAATGCCATCAGGTCCTGGTGATTTGCTACTGTTTAGTTGACCAGTTTCCCCTCTGACCTCCATTCTCAACTACTTGATATTATTAATTCATGCCAGGGGCTGATGGGCAAACCTGAAGGGACCATCACCAACAGTAGTGCAATGTAAATTCTAGATGGGTGAATGGAAACAGATAGAGTTCAAGAAACAGCCTCTCAACACCTAGAGTTTCACCCCGGCTAAATTAAACTAGTTGGACTTTCACAGCTGAGAGCAGAGGCAGAATTTTTATTGTGGATGCTTATTTGAGTTCAGTTTTTTCTGGAGATCCAAGAAGAGGTTTTTGTGTGAAATTATCAAGGGTTAAGCCAGGTAGGGAACATCAGTTCCTGCCCTTAAGCTTTTAATTCTGGTTAAAAGCATTTGTGATACTTGCTGACATGCTAGGGCACTTGTACACATGACGATTGTTGCCATGTACCCGTGACAAAAATTTCCTTTGTGTGGCTTAATGGCATTATAGAATACAAGTGCATGAGGTTTGGGGTTTTTTGCAGACTAAACCACATCCCCATGTAGTTTAGTTTGCAGAGTCACTACTTGTAATGTTGCTTCTAGGGGCTAAAGAGTGCGCCTGCAGAGCTAGAGAAGTGCACTTCTGTAAAGATGATAACCAGCTCCTGGCCTCTGAGGACTGGGTACAGAGCGGCCTCTGTTACACGTCCTCAGTTGAAGGTTCAGGTCCCCAGGCTCAGCATCAGTCTCAGACATGAGGCACTCCTTTCTCTCACCTTCACGTTGGCCGTCTAGTATTAACTTAGCCTTCTTGGGATGTTTAAGGCTGCAGTGATCCTTCCTTTGTTACTGGCTTTGAGTGAACTCTGGGATTTTCTGGCACAGTCCCAGATTTGGGTGAAGTTTCCTTGTGTCCCCCAAGCGTCCCTGGAATGGTATAGAATCATAGAAAACAAGGGTTGGAAGGGATCTCAGGAGGTCATCTAGTCCAGACCATACCCAGCAGACCATACCCAAGCTTTGAGTATACTCAAAGCCAGACGATACCCAAGCAGATCATTCCAGCAAGGCTTTGTCTACTCGGGTCTTCGAAGACCTCAAAAGATGTAGATTCTTCCACCTCTCTGGGTAACCTTTTCCAGTGCTTTACTGCCCTCCGGGTGAGGGAGTGTTTCCTAATATCTAACCTAAAGTTCCCTCGCTGCAATTTGTTTTGCCCCAAGTCTGTACAGCCACTCCAAAATGTCCTTATACTGTCAGGCAGGTTTCTGCTGAGATGCTACTCTGTGTTGGTGAATTAGTTCTTCTGAGATGAAATTAGCTGTACCAGAAGGATCAGAGCCTCATTCATGCTGTGCTGCACCTGGGCTCGTTTGCTCAGCTTTTAAGCAGAACTGAGTAGCTTACCCCCCCAGTTGCACACAAAGGCAGCTGCATTTTAACTGGAACCAGAAATGCTACTGACTGCCTCCGGAGATCTGCAGTGGACCCCAGTTCAGTAGTTCGTATGGGACTGGGTCCTGGGTTTTAGTCCCCAGCAGTTGAATACGTTTTGCTCTGAATGGGTTACGCACACCCAGTGGGCACATCTATGCAGGCAATTAATGCAATTAAGTAAACTAATCTGGATGTCACTGTATACACATGCATTTAATCTGAGTAATTTACTCCTCTGTTGGATGGTACTAGCGTCTGACGGGACTGTCCAATGGTGCAGTGAATTAGTTTACACTGGTCTAACTGTTATGCGCATGTAGATGGTGACTTTACTGCGCAGAAAATTAGTCTAGTGTGCAATAAAGCGCATGCACAGATGTTCCCGCTGTGTTTAATATGAGATTTGGGCCTGCCTGAGATATAAACGTGGTGTTTGCACACATTGTATGGAGAACTCTCACCTTCAGAATTACCTTTGCCCGAAGTCCAGGCGCATGCTTTCTTGTCAGATATCGAGTTGTTTGGATATGAATCTTGAATTTATGTCTTGAGCTTCTTCCTTAAAAATCCATCCACCTACCTCCCTACCTACAGTAATACATTCAAAATACACAGACTTTCCGGATCAGATTGGAGGGTTCATCCGCACTAATGCACAGCAGTGCCAGTTATGGTGCATTAAGTTATAACAGGTACTAAACTTAATGTATGTATTTTTGGCATATTAATAAGCATGTAGATACACCCAGGATCATCCATTTGCAATTACTAAAGTTTGCAAGAGCTGCCATTATGCTGACCGCTCTTACAGGACCCACTCCTTATGATCCCCGGAAGCCCTTCTCTTTTTGGCTCTATTTTGTGAGAAGCAGTACAAACAGATGCTAAGCTACTAGACATTTTGCTACATAAGCTATTCTATGCGAAAGCAACGGAGAGCACCACATTTTTTAACAATGACACGGAAAATAAACCCTCAAGATACAAACATAAAGGGTGATTTCTCTACCTCGGGCAGAGGAGAGAGCATGCATCCACAGGTGCATCGGTGTGACAGGGACTGCTTTTCAATTGCATTTCCCTGTTTGGGAGAGAGATGCTTTTGCAGTTGTCTTTGTCTCCAGAATTGCTTACAGCGGTAGATAAGACATCCCTTAATCTCCTGTTTAAAGAATCACAACATTACCCAGCCCAGATACGCTCAACGGCAATCCAACTCCTCTGAACTCCTAGCTTGTAATTCAGGTCTTTGTGTCACTGGTAATATCAATGAAAGATTGAGTGATACAGGCTATGTTAATGCAGATTAGTTTAATTGTAACATCTGGCTATGGGACATGACAGATCAGGTACCGTAGGATGCTTCAGTTACAGTTGCTTGATGTTATTACAAAAAATGGAAAATTTCATATAATCCAGTCCTGTAAACTAGCTGCTCCTCTGGGCTGCTGCTGAAGAGAGCAGACTGGAATATGAAGTCAGATTTCTCAACCATAATGAATTATTTAACCTTATTGCTGTGCAGAACTGCATATTCCCTCCACTTTACTGGAAACAGCAGTGATATTGTGTGTCCTGTAATGACAGGTAACTTAGTCGTGGGGACTAGATCCCCATCTCTGCTACTGATTGAATGAATAAGTGGCCTTCGGTAAGTTCCTTAAACATTACGATTTGTAGTTCAGCTCCTGGAAAAGGAAGATGCTACATCTGGTTTTCAAAAGGTTTTTTTAACTCAAATGAAAAGCCCCGTGGAAGTGCAATGCAGTACTACGAGAAACCGCTATGTTGCGAATTCAGAAGTTGAACTGTACCCTATGAGGCAGGGAGGTATTGAAGGCCTGATCCAAAGCTCACAGAAGCCAGCAGAAAGGCCTTACTAATCCGGATCACACTCCTGGGGCAGACTTTTTTGCAGGGTCCTGTCCTCTCCTTTTTTAAAAAAAGGTGATTTTCAGCTTTTATTCAGGCACTGAAGTAAGTGAGCACGTTCTCAAGAGTTCGGCACGCTGGGTGCGCTAGCAGGTGCTCTTGGCTCTTCTGCAAACCTTGGCTATAAGAGCCCCCAAACCAAGTGGCTGGTCGCTGAGCTCTTCTGAAAACCAGCCCTTTTCTTTGGGTGCCTCAGCGGGAACTGAGCTCTTGTGAAATTCTGGATCTGAGTGCACTTGGCCTCAGCTCTTTTGAAATCCTCCCCCTCTGTGTGTAATCTCGGCCAATCCACTTCTTCTATCCTAATGCGCTTTTTTTTCCCCTCATCAAGCGTTTGGACCTGAACAATGAGTTTGGGCCTAGCTGTACGTGTAACTCCACTTAAAACGAATATAGGAATAGAAAACCTAACATCACTATGCTTTTAAAATATACCTTGGTACCACGGTTGTTTTTTTTTTTCATGCAGCCTGACCTGGCAGCAGGAGAATCAGCTGAATTCAATAGCCTAAGAAATATGTCTAAATGTCTGTCCTAGGGCTTCATGGTAACTTATAATAGGACTAATGCATGAAAGCAAATCCAAAAGGAAGTTGTAGTCACCCTTCCAGTTTGGTTTTAAAGCACACACAGTGTTCTGTCTTCCAACACGTCCAACCTTTCCCTCTTCCAACCTCTCCACATGCGTTATGCAGTCAGTTAAGTGTGAGGATAAAACCAGACTAATTCACTATTCAGGCATGGGCATGTCTGCATCCACCTCTTGCGTACACAGCTCAGCCGCAGCCTTCAATCCTTGTCTCCTACAAACGTGTGAGATAAAACCCAACAGCCCACAAAGTTCATTAAGTTGAGACTCTTTTTGCTGAAGACATCGTTAACAACTCAGGATTGCCTGTGGCTCGGAGAAGAGGAGTTTACAAGCATAAACGAACGTCAGAGGGGATCAAGTTAATGATTTTGGATTGTCAGGCTGGGCTTGGGGAAAGATTCACCAAATGTGGCAGAGTTTGCACAGTACAGTGAACTTGGCTTGTTAAAAAAATGAGCATCGCTCTATGAAGTCCTTAGCATCGTTAGACAATGAAAATGTTTCAGATCATTTTTTAAGTTGTCTTCTTATTCCTGTGTATTAGATCATTTCTTCGTAAGACAATGCAGTCATTTAAATAAACAACAAAATGGGAGCACCTGGTTTGCTATTTCACTAGGGTCCTTTACATCACTAACCCCATGAAGCGGCTGTAAATCATCTTCTGCAAGTAAAGCCTGTGTAAATGCAGCATTTCAAGGCAGCGTAAGCATCCTATGCTGGTTTTGTTCCCAGTCTCCTGTAGAGGGGAGCGCTTGCAGGCATGATACGGGTTTGGACTTAGCACCCTGTCCCTGTCTAGCAAGTAATGACCACAGGACAGTGTGGGACCATAGAAGAAATAAAGAGCTTCGGTGAGATCTGTGGCAGAACCAACATATCTACGTGAAAAGAAAAAGGCACCTTGGAAAGCCTGGAGTGGGTTAAAAGGGCTATGCAAAACACCAGGAATCAGAAACAGGATAGACAAATCGGGGTCTAAGGTAAGATATCTCCCCAGTGGATCCTGATCATGCTGCCCAGAGACCTTACAACAGCAGCTGGCAGTTTTCTGTCCTAACAATGTTGGAAGCACTAACACACGAGGGGAAACAAAATGATGATGGTGATGATCGTCACCATCATCAATAATTATCATCGTCGTGATTATTATTAAGTCATTTTTTCCCCAAAACCTAAATCAGAGCAATGTAGGCAAGCCGGCCTGGGAGGGACCTCCCAAAGTCTAGCTCCGTGCTCGAGGCAGGCTCGTCCCTGACTGAACCATCCCAGGCAAATTTAAGCTGCTCTTGAAACTTTCCAGGAATGCAGATTGCACAGCTTCTTTAGATAGCCCGCTCCAACGCTTGCCCTCTTTCATAGTTAAAAAATTTCCTCCTAATCTTCAACCTAAATTTCCTCTGCTGCAGCTTGAGGCCGTTGCCTCTAATCCTGCCCTCCGTGGCCCATCTCCATCCTCTCTGTAATTGCCTTCAAGTATTTGAAGACCGTTATCAAATCCCCCGCCTCAGTCGTCCCTTCCCCAGCCATGCTCCATAAATCAGGCTTTGCAAGATTGGAAAGAGTCCAGCAGAGAGTGACCAAATGATTACAATCTGCCCACGTGTGTGGGGCCCAAAACCGGGTGCCAGGTGAGGCCTCACCAGTGCTGAATAGAGGGGAAGAATCTCTCCCCTGGATCGGCATCCTCTGTTTCAAATCTGGGGTTAACGTTAGTGGTGGGACCAGCTACTCGGCTAATATAAATCTGAAAAACTGTCATGACTGCAAATGCAGTTTAGGACCTGGACCTGGGTAATATTTTAATCCATAGAGGCTGGCTTGTCCCTACTAATTACACAGTATAAAATACCGAGCTATGGTTTGTTCATTAAAGCAAAGTTCAGTATGTCAGCTAATGACTTTTGGACCTGCTAGAGGACTCATCCTGCAGGCTTTTGTGTGCAAAACCACCCATTGACCCCAATCAGCTTTCTGAGCCTCAGGCGCTTGAAGCTTCAGAGAGTAAATGTAATTACCAGATTATCTTCCCTAGCTATAGAGGGTCAGATTCTGAATCCTGTCTTCACCTTCAGCAGTGAATGGAAATGGAGGCATCAGCATCTGGGCAGAAGTCCGTAGGTGTCGTTCATTTAACGACTTGCAATAGAGGGGTTGCGATAGAGGTGTAAGCCAACATTTTTTATGCTGCTACCTTGCGCAGCAAAATGCGACTGGCTTCCATGTTGATGCTGTTAAATCTTCAGCCAGCAGCAGCGATGGGACATTCTTTATTTTGCACGCACAACATCCTGTAAGCCGGTGACAATGTCTGCTCTCCGTATCATTCCCAGGCAAAACAGTTCTCTTAGCTGTGAGGGTGTTGATGACAGATGTTTCAGATCAATCGCTGGAGAGAGATAACAGGAGTGTCTTGGATCATTACAGGACATGAATCTTTAAAAGTAATTATAGGTGGTAACAACCAAGATGACAATCGAGTTCCTCCAGTCTGTATTTCACTGCAGAGAACAACTGCAAGTGATATTTCCCTGTAGGAATGTGCTGCTGACTGCAGGATCCTACTGCTGTTTGACATGGAGTCACATCGTGCATGTTAAAAAGGGGCAATTTTCTTATTACACATTTCTTGTTAGTGTAGCAGATCTAATTGGAATCTGAGGAAGTTGGCAAAGCAATTGGATGGTAATTTTCTCCCCTTTGCATAATTAAAGAGAAAAAAATTCTTCCCTTTGCATGTAATAGTATTGACTTTTTACATTTAGCATTTCATATATTGGTGCTGCTAAGCACGCACCCACGCATATATCACTATTAGTAACGAAAATCATGCCTGTTTGTCCTTTTTAGCATTCAACCTCATTGACTTCATTTGATTCAAATGCAAACTTAAAAAAAAAAAAAAAGCTAAAAAAATTAAAAAGGGAAGAGCTTCAGAACTAGATGCCTTATTTGGAAACTGTAGAAAGGGAATAATGTAATGAAATGGTAAATATACATAACTCCAAAGATTTTAAGGCCAGAAGGGACTATTTTGATCATCCAATTTGACATACTGCTTAAGTGCTCTACTTGAAGGGTACAATCAAATGCACAAACGCAAACTTGAGAATGACTGACTGGCAAGGCTGCAGGACTGCAGCAAAGGATCTACAGGTTGTGTGGGCTGCAAATTGAATAGAAGTTGTCTTGTTGCTGCAAAACAAGCCAATTAGCATATTGAGTTGTGTAAATAGGAATGCAATTTATGAGTCAAGGGATGCGATTCTCTCACTCTCTTCAGCACTAGACAGGCCTTACCTGGAGTTTTGGCCACCCCATTTAAAAAAGACGTGGACAAATTAGAAAAAAAATCCAGCAGAGAGCATTAAACATCATTAGAGAGCTGGGAAACCCAATTTAAATGATGAGAGAGGTTTAGATTAGAAGAACTGGGATTATCTGGCCTGCAAAAGAAAGGCTGGAAGGGTTTGAGTAGTAGTCTTCAAATACCTGAAGCATGGTTATAAAGAGTATGTTGATAGATTATTCTTAGGGGGCTGTAAGGCACAGGACAAGTAACGGCCCTAAATTGTGACAAGGTTGGATTTTAGGAAGAACTTCCTAAATCTGAGGGAGGTGAAACACTGGATCGGATGACCTAGAGAGGTTGTGGTGTCTCCGATCTCTGGAAATTTCTAAGCAGAGTTTAGCCAAACTCTTGGCTGAAATGGCTTAGACAGAGAGGATCCTGCCTTGGACAGGGCGTTGGACTAGATGGCCTTCTCGGGTTCCTCCCAGCCCTGGTTTTCTATTGTTCTATGACACGCAAACTTCTGTGAATCATTTCGTGAGTTTACAAAGACGGTCTGATTTCTGTCTAGACATTGGCATGTCAGAAGAGGCCTCAGTGCACGTGGAGTTCCCCAAGAGCCATCAGCATGGTATCATGTGTTGGCCAGCCTGGCAACAACGGTGGGCATTACATCTTAATGTTCACCTGACCAGGTGGAAACACCAGGGTACACAAAGGTACAGGAAGTCGGAGCAGCCCAAATTGCATCCAGTACTAGCCTGCAGATGGCCAGACTAGAAGAAATAGGCTAATTAAGCATCTCCCTTGGATAGGTCTGCTGTGCAGAGCTCCTTAGGAAATATTTCTATCTCCAGTGGGAAAGCCACAAGGAAAGCATTGGCTAACATATCATTTGCTTTACAAGGCGCGAACTGTAGGTCTGAAAGGGATCCTAAGAAGTGATCTACTCCACGCTGCACCGGGGCAAGATCAAATACACCCGGTGCTAGGACAGTCCTGATGGACACTTGTCCTGAAATCCCAAGACCTGCCCAGGCAACTTTTTACAATGCTTGGACATCTTTTATGGTGAAAACCTTTTATCTTAACATCTAACCTAAATCTTCTGTGCTACGAATGAAATGGACTCATTCTTGTCCAACCTTCAGGGGCAATGGAGGACAATTGCTCACTGTCTTCTCTTTAACAACCTTTTACATATTTGAAGACGGTTATCACTCAGCCTTTGCCTTTCCAGACAAGCCCAACTCAATACTTTCACCTGTCCCCATAGATCATGGCTTTTAAACCTCTTACCATTTATTTTTGTTTGGGTTTCTGGACCCGCTCCCATTTGTCTGTATCTTTGTTGAAGGGTTGTGCTGTAAACTAGAGCAGAACAATGGCCTCCCTGTCTTACTGACGTAACTCTGTTTCCTGCATCTGAAAGTAATGCTCTCGTTTTTTTGCAACAGCATTGCACTGTTGGCACCTATTCAGTTTGTGATCTTGGAGAAGCATCCCGATCTTTCTCTGCACTCCACCTGCCCATCCTGGGGTTTCTCCTTTCGCTGCCCTGCATTTGATTTTTCATTTCGAACTTCAGCTTCAACCAATTACAAAGTCGAACTAAGATAATTTCATTTGGACCATATTTCCCTGGCTTTCTCGTGAGAATGTCATGTGGAGCTGTGTCAAAAGCCTCATGCAAATTGAGATGTATTACATAATCTGCTTAACCCCTATTTAGTAGGATAGTTACCCTGTAATAAAAAAAGAAATTAGATTTGTTTGACATAATTTGTTCCTGACAAAGGCATGAATTGTTTCTTATCGCCTTATTATCCCCTAAGTGCTTATGATTTGATTGTTTAATAATTGGCTTCATTCTCTTCAAGGTATTGACATTAGGCTGAGCAGCCCATCATTCCTTGGGTCTCCCTTCTTAATGTTAGGCACTACGTTAGGTGAGGGGCAGGGAACCGGAGATCACCATCTCAAGGATAATCCTGAATGGTTCACAAACTTTGTTATCTGATTCTTCAACTCATCTAGGGTGGACTTCAGCAGCTTTTTCTGACTTGGATTCACCTAATTCATATACAAAACCTTTAACCAACTCTTTCCCTGTTCTGGTGTTAGCTACATCCTGTTACTCCCATTCATTTTGGGTCTGAATTCTCCTCCCACCTGAGGCAGGGTCAATCAATATTCCTCTTTTGCTCCATTTGCTTGTCTAAAAATGTTCACCTCTCAGGCCCATCAGATAATCTCAATACGTGGTTGCGAGATCCTTGTCCGCTGCAGCACTGGCATCTGATGGGAATTTTGCTCAGATGCTTGGCTTCGTCGACTCTCTATCCCTTCCTGTGTTTCCTTCTCTCACATGTTCCCGAACCACATAACAACCTTCTTTAATGCAGCACAACATATTGCACAGGTTTGCATGAAAGACAGCTGTACAGAATAAAGCTGCATTGCATCATACATGTGTCATCAGGGACTCGGGGATACCTTTCTTTTTCGTCCCTCCAGCCTCACCCTTCCCATACTAAACACAGAGTTTATTGGAAGAATTTCACGCAAAGCAGATTTTAGTCAGAAAAGAAAAACATTGAGTTGGGCTGTCAATCAGGCCTGCGCGTGAAAAGGTGGGTACAGAAGAGCGAGCAGAGCCCTGGGACCTGAGTAACTCAGGAAATAGCAGAGATAACAGGAGAATACTCAGGGCTGAATAGAAAGCATTTGATTAAAAAAAAAAAGTTGGAATGAACTCTGCCCAGCTACAAGGAAGGAGATGTAGCGAAGATACGGGAATCAGGTGAAACCTGAAATAATAACAAAAAAGGAAAGCAAGGAGAGAAACCCATTCAGCACACCTGAGCCCACATTTTAACGCAAGTCTGGTTGTAGGCCAGACACAAAGCAGGATATGCTATTTATTTACTTGGGGTGTCTCAAAATACATGCCCCTGCAAGGCAGCACAATCCCCGTGCTTCCCCCCGGGGACTCTTGCATATTCTCTCAGCTCCAGTGCAGGTTGGGAGTCTAGACGCAGAGGGATACGTAGGGCCGTTTGTACATGCCACGTTTTATGCCCTTTCTTGCACTGCAACAGTGTGACTGTTTGCATGAACGAGATTTCCGGACACGTGAAAAGGCTTTCTGGTGCATTAAACTGAAACTCCGTGGACCTAGTGTAGTTTGGCTCACCCGGAATTAAAGCACTGCATTCATGGATTTGTTACGTGCAAACACAATGGTACGCAAGATGTATAATTAGCCTCTAGGGGCTCAGCCACTGTCTAGTCCCTCTGCCAGGGGGAGGGCACAAGGAAGAATGAGTGCAGCCTTGCCTCACCTCCCCGTCAGGATGGTAGCATAACCCACACCCACTGGATTGGGCTCTCCATCCCCACATTCATCCATAACGAGAAGCAGATTCAAAGTCTGGTCCAGCACAGTTATGGCACCTCTTAAGCCTAAACCTGAGACGATGCATTTTATGCACTTTTCTTCACTTTCTTCACTCTCAATCTAACCACAAGCAGTTGCTGTGCTTTCCACTGGATTTAGCACCAACATGATTCAAAGGACCCCTTGCAGATGGCTTCTACTAAGGGTCCTCTCCCATGGGTTCATTCAACCTTTCTTCCGAACCTGAGCTTGTACAGGGACAGGGGTCAGAGGAGGAATCCAGAGGCAAGGACAGGACAGAAATTAGGCAAGGCCTGGGAGGGGACCCGACAGCTCTGAAGGACCTGCGGTAGTCCCCGGTACCAGAGCGATCCTCTCTGAGCTCTCCCCATCAATTGTGCCTGCCACCCCAACTAAAACTGAGCCCTTCAAGGGGGAATGGGTGCCTCCAGAAGTGACTTTTTAGTGCAGTGGTAGTGCAAGCACAGAGGACACCAACTGGAGACTTCAGTATTAGCTTGTATAGCACGACATTTTATTGCATGACACTGGGAAGAGAAACCAATGGTTTCAAGGCTAGTGGTTAATACACTGTAAAGATCCCTAGGCACTGACCTTAACCTGAATAGATGTTACGATTTAATATTCACACACTGTAGCAATGCACACGGTGCTTTCAGCACACATAAAAAGCCAAAGTCTTTGCCTCTGAGAACTTAATGGTCAAATAAAGTCAGTGGCATTACCTTCATCTTACTTGAAGGTTGACTTTGCCCTAATCTATCTTGTCATGCCTCACAGCATGGGTCAGGATATTACCAACCTAAATTAACCTCTAGTCTATCATAGAGGTGAAGAAACAGTTTGTAGTAAATACTGTACAGCACAATTTGAACCCACTTTTTCTTTTCGGGAATGATTCATAAAGATTACCATTTCTTCCCCAACATTTTTTCTAATTTATTCAGTTGGCAATTACTACTCAATTTGCACCTGAACTCTGAGGCCTCTTGGGCAGGTTTGATTGGACATGTAAGCCACATGGTATCGTTTCTATGCCCTGGTTGAATGCATTTTCAGATTTCAAATTTCAGACTCTGTTTTTTGACATAAATGCTCATATTTGTCAGTCAAGTTCTTGTTTTCCAGGAATTTTTCTATAATCTTTCCACAAATTTTATTGTGTCTACAAATAGCCTAGACTCTAATTTCGTTTCCTGAAAGCAAATACAATAAACACGGTTGCAACAAATTAATTGTAGAATATAGAATATGGGAGTCGCTCAATATTAGTAAGACTTTTTCCCTTTTATTCTGGAAGAGGCAGGAGTTAATACAGATGACCAGAATTTATAGGAAGAAAATCATCCCTGTAGACTTTCTAGCATAGTTTTATTCAGCATGCTATAGAAAAAGGCCAAATACACTTGAAAATCCCTAGATAGAAGGCATTCTTTAGTATTTTGTATTATTATAAAACAGTGTTGATGTGCTTAGTCAGTGCTGTTACATGCAAGGATAGGGCTGCGTGTCTGGCAGCGAGAGAAGGGAAGATTAAAGGAGGATGTATGAAACACAAGGGAAATGAGAAGAAAAAATAGAAAAGGAAAACAAGAACCTCAATACAAACAGCATATCGTGCACAATGGCATCTGACTATTGGAACTAGCATAATAGCAAAGGAGGATAAAGGTTCAAGGTATCAGTAACCATAGGACAATTAGAAAACTTCCTATCAAGCCATGAATGCTTTTGTACACTGGGATGTGAGGTTGTAGTTCAGGTGTTATCTAAAGTTAATGGCTATCCTGGCTTAACTTTATGGGCCCAAGTAAGGGAATAAGAAGGTATATTGAATAAGGATGTCCATGGTTGTCCTCTTCCTGTCTTGTGCAGATGGTCACTCACTGCTGCTTGCACTGAGAGAAAGGAGTGAGGCTTTCTGGTGCTGGTACTTCTTCCCTATTTAAGCAGACGAGAAACAGTAGGCGTGTATGGGGCAAAATTGATGTTCTGCCCCCAGCAGTCAGCTTCCATGAAGTCAAACAGGTTGCACTGAGTTTCTTGAATCACAATCCACTTTGCAGGTTGTCCTTGGGGCAGTGTACATGCACGCTACCCTTCCTCAGGGCAATTTATAAAATGATGTACTATCCTGGCATGAGAAAAGTCAAAGAAAATGTGGTAAAACTACAAGCGTTAGACGATAAATCGAGTCCCTGCCTCCTTTGGGATCAAGCTGCTTGTGGGCAGCTTGCTTCTTAAATATGGTGTAAGATTATCTGAAGTCATCTTGCATATGTAAATCTAAAGGGCCTCCCTATCCAGCTTCTCTTCCTTCCCCTTAAATTGAACCCCAGCTTGACAGAACCAAAGATTTGTTTGAAGCTTTAAAAAATTCAATTCTAGATTTGCAGGGGCCTAGTTTTCTTAGCCCTAAAAGTGATCACCAACCATGTAAGGATCAGGTTGCCCCACAGCAATTCCCATATGGAGAGGATTCTTGGTATGTAAGGTCACCCAGCCACTATGGAAAGTAGAAGCGAGTTACATCTTCCCCCAAGCACAGTGCAGATGGTTCTGGAAGTGGGTTTCAAGGAACAAAATTGAATCTGGCCTCAAGGGCTAGGTACAGACAGTGAAAAAGCCCAAGGCTGATTTGATTAAAGACCCTGAGGGTCTTTAAAAGAAGGCTTTAAAAGAAGACACCTTGCCAGGGCTGTTTGACCCCAGCATTCTTTCTTGCCCATGGCAGGGGGTTGGATTTGATGACCTACTCGGGTCCCTTCCGACCCCACCAACTATGAAATTATGATTTGGTCTTTGCACAATAGTCAAAGCTACACAGATTAAATTGAAACAGAAGTGAACAGACATTTACTTTTGATTCAGGAAATGCAGCCACTTGCCTGCAGTGGCTCAGACCAGAAGCTGGGGGCACTACAGCACAGCTCTCTGGCTGTGCGTTCACTTCCTCTTTCTGCTCCCCTGAGGTCTCTGGGATTTGCAGTCCAGATTCATAGCAACAGGACTGTGCATGGTTGTTCATAACTTCCTCTTCCTGATTCCAGGTGCCTCTGGAATGTGTAGTCCACAATTGCAGCCCGCCATAAATTTGAGCAGGGGAAGGGGTTTTTAACCTCCCTCCCTGGCCCCAGCCCCCAGGCCCCACACCCTTGTCAGCCAGCCATCACTGCTCCAGCTAGGGAGCAGAGGGACAGGAACAGCCCTGCTGTCTGGAGCAGACAGCATGGCCCAGCCCAGGGCTGCAGAGCATGCTGGAAAGCTGGGGGACTGTGATTTAACTTGAACCAGGAAGGGGTCTAGGACAAAAATTTCATAAACTGGTTTGACCCAAGTCACTTAAGTCTGATTGTACATTCAGCCAGATTTATCTGAAACCAGTTTCAGCCATTTTGAAACTAGTTTATGTGCACTGAGCTTCTGTTCTGTTACAGGTTTAAACCAGTTTCTGATCACTTCAACTGGTTTATATGTGACTTCCGTCCCTAGATCCCAAGGGCCTAAGCTCCAGTTTAATTCTCTGAAAGCAACTCTCCAAGTTTCTCACCGTGGAGTTTTCCGCTTGCCTATGGCTTTCCAGATTCCCTTTATACAACAGTGTGGCACCGTACCTTTGGGTGCTTCCCACTTTAAGGGCAGGGTCATGCAGCTAGCAGGTGCCTGATGGCAAACTGGAGTAAGCCTGAAGGCCAGCCCCAGGAGAAGATAGTTGCAAGTATGAGGAGGAGACCCCAGGGTGGGGGTGGGGCATGGTGGAGAGTTGCCTGGTGTGGGGCTTGGGGCAGAATCAGCCCAGGGTTTGGTACAAAACTGGGCCACGTAAAGTAGGGGAACTTGCAAGAACCAAAGGACTGTGTGGTGAGGCCAGCATGCAAGCAGTGAAGCCTGCTGGCCCAAGAGGAGCAAGGCCAGTGGAGTGTGGCTCAGTAATGGGTGGTATACCACCAGAGGCCCCTGTGAGAGGGGGGCGGAGTGAATGTGAAGATGAATGGAGCCCAATTTTGGACTGGGTTTACTCTGGTCTCAGACCAAGTAATCCTAATCTGGATGCCATCTGCAAGGCATGGGTGGCGGTGTAGGGGAGGTTTGGAGCTGCAGACCTGGCCTTGGGGCTGGGAATGGGCAGCCTCCCACATTATAGCACCAGTTTATGGGAACAGCAAAGTTGTGGTAGGTGAGACTGGGCAGACTGCCCCATAGAGACAGGTGGGCAGGCCAGCGTGACACCCGGCCCGCGGCACGCCCCTGTCACAAATGGTCCTTTTCAGGGTCAAAGTAAGGCTATGTGAAACTCCCACTGGACCCAAAACTATGTCCTCAGACTTGATTTCAGTTCTTTTGATAGGGGAGTGAAGGACTTCATTTCATTCTCAACTAATCCCTGTTGTAGCCATGTTTGGATGCTGCCCTTTGTATCATCTGTTTCTGTGCAATTTTGGTTTGTGATATCGGTGCCCTTTTTATTACACCATTCAAGCAATTGAAAATCATAAACAGCTCGGAGCAAAGTGCAGGAACCAGTGAGCCCTGAGACAAATTATTTGCCTGCCTTCAAGTTCTCTGCTTCAGGCAGTTTTGTTCACACTTCAGCTTGTTATTAGAGCCAATTTTGTGGCTGTGGGCTCTTGTGTTTAGTGTTTTTCTAGTGACCTGTTGTTATAAAAGGGAAAAGCAAGGCCAGCAAGGAGTGTATCAGCATAGACAAGGGGCAGACATGGGAGCCCCCCTTGTCTCTCTCTGCTCCAAGGATCCGCACCAGTAGCAGCAGGGAACCTAGCAGGAGATGTGCTATATTTGGGAAATAAATGAGTCAGAAGCTTTGCAGAAAATTAAAAAGAAAAACCCTTGGAAGATATTCTTGAATCTAAGGACATGTCCCAGAATAACACAATTAAGTTTCCATGGCAGATGTACACTGGGCCAACCTGAAACGAAACGATCTACAGGGATGGCAAGTGGTCCTGCCTACTTTGTGTTTGGGAGGAATCCAAACCACACAGAAAGCATCCTCAAGCCAGCCTAGAGCAAGGAGTTGGGAAATAAATAACGGGGTTTGTTGCATAAACTGGCCAGGTTTTTTTTAATGTGACATTTTGTTTCCCCAGAGTCAAGTGGCCAGTGACATGAGAGCCTCCAGTTCATATTACAGTTCAGAGCCCAAACTGAGGTCAACGCGCTGTTCAAATGCCTGCCGGTGGCTAGACCCCACTTGCAATCTGTATCAGGAAAAGTGGGGAAGAAATACAATGCCAGCAGACGGACGTTACAGGTGGAGAAGCACAAAAAGTTTTAAAGTTATTCTTTAAAGAGCCTGGCAGAGCCAGGGTCCTCATCCACCTTCTTGTCCTCACCCCCCTTTTAAGCAGTAACGTGATGCTTGCCCAACCTCTTCCTTGAAAATGTCCAGTGAATCTTCCCTGCGAACCTTGCTCATTATCCTATTATTCTTCTATTCGGGGAAGTGTTTCCTGAGTTTGATCTAAATCTTCTTTGCTGTGGCTTAAGCCTATTGTCTCCTGTCCTTCTTTTTAATGGCACCTTTTCATAGAGTTGAACGCATCGTGTTCAAACTGCCATTGGCGATGTGCAGGGGGTGCATGTGCACCCCTGTGATTGGCGGTGCACCCCTTGACGGAAGCGCTGCCAACACTTGCCGGCGGCACTTGCGGGGGGTCGTTGCTCACCATGCCCCCCGCTCACCATCGACACCACCAGTGGCATCTGCAGGAGGTCCCTGATCACTGCTGGCAGCATCTGTGAGGGGTTGCCGACCCCTGGCCAGCGCTCGCCACCCCCGACCCTTGCTGCTGACACTGCTACAGCTGCCTGCAGGAGCTCCCCATTTGCCGCCGCCTGTGGGCAGTCACCGTGTACCCTCCTCCCCCCCAGCCTCCATCATTCGTGCAAACTGCTGTCATGTCCCCCTTTTATCTCCTTTTCTCCAAACTCGGCACATCTATTTCTTTCCCCCCTATAGCTTCCAATTTTAACCCTCTCTCATCTCCGTTGTGCACCTCGGGACTTGTTTCAGTTTCTCTAGTTCCTTCTTAGAATACAATCTCAGGACTAACACACCTGACCAACCCCCCCCCCCCCCGCCAAAACCTGTCACTTATGAAAGCTCATGTATCTCTGATCCAGTTTGTCTCTAACGTGCCTTCTTGTCCTACCTTCTGCCTGACTTCAGACTAACGCAGCTAGCCATCTCTGATGATCCAAATGAGGCTTAACCAGTACTTAGAAATGGGGGTTCATCGGTGTCTCTCCTCATTCCTGTCTTCCTGCCGGCATACGATCAATCCATTTAGTTATTCTGTTATAAATCCAAGTCATAGTAATTCTTTAGCCCCTATTTCTGCAGCTCACATATGAGAAGGTACATGGGAATATCTCAAAAAACTTTTTTGAAGTCCAAGTATACTGTATAATTGCACGAGACATTGTTTTTTGGCTGACTAAGCTAACTCTATTAGTTTTGAAGGTAAATACTTTATGCAAAAAACCATTAGGCACAACAGTTACAATGAGTTGCAGAAACACATTGAACAGAAGCACAAACATATGCTGGGGCTGATCAGTATAAACATGTGTAGGTGGTTTGGTTTCTTTTCTTTTTCTTCTTTTGCTAATCAGTTCCTGGTTAGTGTTATTTAACGACATCTCTGAGATGCGCGAGGACACTGAGGATGAGCTAACGAGTTTTAACGTGCAGATGCTTGTGTTTTAAGTGCCCTTAGCATGGTCTAAATGTAACATGTAACTTCATCCCCAGTGGTAAGGCACTCTGCCGGCCACCTCCCGCATGCAGCTACTCCAAAATAACTGCAAATGCTTTTGCTCCGATTCGCAGTGCAATTTACACCCGCGTACTGTCAATTAAATCGGTGTATTTGTTCATGAGTTCAGGCTCAGTGAGCTCTGTTAGTTCAGCAAACTATGACCCCAGTTCAGGCAAGTTCTGAAGTATTTGCGTAGCGTGAAGTGCCCTTACTGAGACTATTCCTGCCCGAAGCGATGCGTTTTCCGAGGGGCTTTGCTGAACCAGAGCTTTCTTAAAATACGAACGAAGCAATGCCAATGGCCACAAAAATCTATGAGATGCTTAGAAAAAAATATTTCTAAAACTATTCAGCAAGCCACCAGCACATCAACAGTTTGGAAAGAACTTCCATACAGCCAAAGCACTTTATTCCCATTTCATAGAAACAGCAGCTTTCTAGATCTGCTGGCTACGATGACCGACTCTCCCGTCAGGCACGCCAAAGGGAGGCTGAATTCCTTCCCAGGGCAGCAGTGACGGAGAACACCTGCACGACATTTGTTCTGCGAATAAACTGAGCCCTCCTTGCCCAACATGCTGGCACCTTTCACCAGACATTTAAGATCAAGCAGAGCAAGCACGATGCTGCACATATAACAAACACCTGCAATAAATGGCCATGGAGCAGCCACTTTTTTTTACTGCTAAAACCATTAGAGCTATAACAGGCTATTTAAATCAATGTGATTAAGGTAAGGCGGAGGGGATTCTCTCGAGGAACTGAAGCATCACTGGCCAGGTAACCAAAGTTAATAGATGGCCATTTGCACGTGCCACTAGCCTTCTTTGGCAACCAACCATGAAATGACATGCTTTCCCGATCGCACAAGATTTGGAAGCCGTGTAACCCCTCTGCATCACCCTGTGGCTCTGAACCAAAGCTCGTGGAAATCAACGGAAATTTTTCCCATGCAGCAAACCCCACGTTTTGGATTCTTCTGCTTTCCGGTGGGGCGTTGCATTCTCCGTTCACAAGTTGCAAAGCGTGTTGCTGTAGCTATCTGTGCTGAGTGCTTAAAAACAGCCCATTTGCTGCACTGCAAATCAGTCTCGAACTCCATTCTGGTTAGCAGCACCCTCGGACCGAGGGTTATAAATAATTCCAACAATCCTAAACATGAAGAATGCTATGAATTATGAGTTTTTCATCAGAAGGACGTGCGGGATCAATAGAAACAGAGGGTGTCTAGATAAGCACATTTCATAATTACGGCTTAGAACTGCATAAATCAATTCAACAGCTCACTTCAGAAAAAATAAAACTCCCCCCCACCCTTTTTTTTTTTTTAAAGATTTATTAAAATAACAGTGTCTCAATGGAAGATTCCATTTCATCTCCTTTATGATATAACCTTTTAGGGGAATTTAATTTCGACTTCAAAAGGAGTTGCATAAAATATCAATCCTGCATAACTGGATCTGACACTTTTATGTTTCATTATCCGCCCCCCACACCCCTCCCCCCAGAACAAAAGAAATCAATCATTTGGTTATTCTTCATTTTATTTTTGCCCCATACCATCTCCTTGAAATAATAAAGCCACTTCAACAGCCAGTTAATGAACAGACACTTAGGTATTCTTTTCTTGCAGGTTAGCACACAGTAACGAGGTTGAAATGTGTTGCGTGGTGCGTGTTATATGGGGTCCTTCTCTCAGATTAATATAGCAGGCCCTTCAGCTCTCTTCTGTTTTAAATAGGGTGCATTTGTACCGTCTAATCATTCCATCAGTGAAAGGAGGTAAACACAGGGGTTCAGAAAAGAAGCACTTTGGCCGAGAGCGCTGAGGACTGTTTTGATGGAAAACACGTATTTGATTTATTGCAGAGATTATGATGCTATAACACCACTGTTCAAACGGCAGGTGGGCTTAGAGGAAGCTGTGTTTTTCTTGCCTCTACTTGCATCTGTGACGGTTGCTGGCAGAAGACGAGATTTCTGCTACTCCTTGTCATCTCTTCGTCATCGTCTCAATGGGATAGTTTTAGTCCCGCTCGTAAGCGTGCTAGTTTGGTTGGGTTTAGAATAGCTGAAAAATAATTTCCATGGCAGGACAGATATCATCAGCTACACGAGCTAGTGCTGGGGACTCTCAGTGAGGACTGCGGTTGGTACGTGTGATTGTACCAACAAACTAGGGAAAGGGAAATCACTTGTTCTACCGTTCTGAGCAGAGTCTTAGTGTGAAGTGGTATTCAGTTGGGCAACCACAGGGGTGAGGAAAAGGATGATGTTGTTGAGGTACCCTCTGGCCACCCTCATAACCCAATGGACATTGTGACTGAGGCTCCTTTTACGTGCATAGTTTTACCATGAGTCCTAATGACATATCGACTTTGGTCCATGTCAGCCCTTCACACCAATTACCTAATAGAAGAATGAACAACCTCAAGAGATAGCAAAGACACTTCCTATCTGAGAAATCGATTCCCTTCATCCAAGGAAACTCCGGTGACATCCTGGTAGTAGACCAACTAAAGATCTCTTGTGAGCTGGGATTTCTTTTTGGAAATTAGCGTTCTTAAAGACGGAAGGGTTTTCCCCACAGTCGGCCTGTTCCACTGGCACCCTGTGTAGATGCGTGTGGGCCAACCTGTAGCCCGTGGCCTCCCACCCAGATGCCGCTCCCCCCCCAGCACTCTGGCTGCAGTAGTGACAGGAGTCTGTAGGCATCCCCTTGCTTTTCCAGCTTCCGCTTCTTGGCCCCCCCAGACAGTCCAGCCCGTCACGGGGAGCTGAGAGTGAGGCTGGGGCTGCACAGGCGCACCATGCAGCATGAAGGCTCTGTACCCAGGTGGGATGTGGGCAGGGGCCCATAGTTTGGCCTGGTGCAGCCTGCAGAGCATGTAGCTCCTACTGGTGTGGCCTCAGGTCATGTGGCCCCTAGCCACTTAGAAGTTTACCCCGTCTTAGAGGACAGTGCCTCTGACCAAGAGGCAATTGTAGGGATTATGGTTGTAATGGTTTCTACTATTGTTAGTTTTGCTCTGCTAACATCCCACTTGCTCTGAGTGTCCCTCCCAGGCAGACGTGTGCCCTGAATGTGATTATTTGTCCCCAGTAGTGATGTGAAGAAAGCAGAAGGTCAGAACAGCTGGCAGCAAGTATTCAATCTTATGAATGCTGCATTTTCTCTGGCAAAGTCACCTGGCAAAAAAACACTCACTAATACTGTAGTCAAGTGTAGAGCCCTTGCTCATACAAAAATACCTCGAGGCAAATTGGAAGTGATTAACACAAGCCACACCAGCCAATTTGGTGCCACCAAGGCTACTGTACTGGAAAAATATGCATATCTACACTGTCTGGGAAAGCTTGACAAGACAGATTGTTATATGAAGCAGCAGTGGGGAATTGGGGTTTTCTAATGGGCTTGTATGGAGCTGGGGTGTGGCAGGTGCCAATTGAAGGCCCTTTTTAAAGACCCCCTTGGTCAGAGGTAAGGATTAAGCCTAGAAGCTCTGTAAGTCCATACACAAGCCCTTGTATGCTTCTTCATGCTCCACGCCTGAGACTTTGTGTCTCCAAGGTACTTGCCCGTTGTCGGCACCCATGACAGGCACTGGGTGAGTATTTTCTTATGGGACTGAAATCCAGGAGATCTGCATTAAATTCCTGTCTCTGCCATAGCTTTCCTTTCTGACCTTCGGCAAATCACTGCTCTCTCCCAGTGCCTTGGTTCCTCATGTGTCTACTTGAACTGCAGACTGTTCAGGCTAGAAACTCACTCTTACTATATAACTGCCACCTACAGCCCTTGAGGGACTGGAAAGATTGACATATTCTGGCAACACATTAAAGAAGCTTTTAAAAGGCACAGATCCTCTGGTGATAAACACCATACAAGTCCATAGCAGGGGTGACTGAATTATGCCAATTATTTTGTGGGGTATTCCATTTTTCCCCCAAAACGTATCACAATAATTCATTTTTTTCACTAATGGAAAATTGAAAAAAAATCTATAGTCTACGACAGAGCATTAATTCAGTCTCCGCCCTGGAGGAAAAATACCTCCTATTGAAACACGAGCTCCATTTCTTGTATCAAAAAGTGTTCCCTGGAAATCTTCAGTTCACATGCTAATTCATATTCAATATCTCTATCGTTCTTTTTCCACCTGGGATGTTGAGGTAGTATCTGAAAATTTACCAGGATAAGAAATAAAGACCTTCCAGTTTGAAGCTTAAAAAGGTAAGCAACTAGAATTTAATCTTTATTAAGTCCTTTCCAATGTTTAGCACAGATAGAACATGTCTTAATTCTAATGTCCTGGTTTAAAATGGTGCTAAAGCTGATTTAAAAAAAAAATCCGTCTGTTGTTTCTGAAAAGAAAACACACACACACGCATACACCCACACACATATATTTACCAAAACACATTTATTTTGCAACACCTTTCTATTTTCATTGACATTTTTCATGTTTGAAACTACAAAAAATCAGGATCATTTTGCTAGACGACCCCAGCCCTTAGGAAAATATGTTTTCAGAGAAATATTTCATCAGAAAAACGCTAATGTTCAAGCTAGCTTTATAACCTGTCTCCTGCATTCTAGACTATTACAGCAATTAAATTTAAAGTGAATCAAGGAGATTTCATAGTTTTATAGACGTTAGCGGCTGGAAGGGACCTTACAGATCATCGGGTCCTGTCCCCAGCATCCCTACACTTAGGCAGGAAGACTGCTGGGATCAGATGACCCCAGCAAGATGGGTATCAAGACTCCTCTTGAAGATTGCCAAGGTGGGTGACTGTGCCACCTCTGGGGGCAGCCTGTTCCAGACCCTCGGTGCTCAGTTTGTAAAGAAGTTTTTCCTTATGTCTAGTCTGAAGCCCTCTTTAATCGGTCTGTGCCCATTATGTCAAGCTTGAGCTACAGGAGAACCTGCCCTCTGATGAATACTGGAAACCAATGTTCAACCTTGGCTTCAAAGACTTTCACTTTTGCACCTACAAATTGAGAAAAGAATTTCATGTAGGCGCAATGTACGGTAGATGTAAATTGATAATGTAGAACCAGCTTTGCATATCATCCCTCGCGGCTCTCACCAAAGTTAAGCGTGTTGGGCTATAGGGCTGTGCGAAGCTTCGGGTGGTGATTCGATTCAGAGGAGAGATGTCCCGATTCAGTGGCCGAATCTCCGACTATGAAGCTCTACGAATCGTTTCCGAAGATTCGTAGCACTTTGAATTGATTTGGACCTTTAAAATTGGTGTCCTGATTTGGCTCAGGGATTCGGGCAGTCTCTGGTGGCTGCAGCAGGCTCCAAACTGGTAAGTACTAGGGACGGGGGAGGGGACCATGGGGGGGATCCCTGACAGCCCCACCTGCCCCAGCTCAGTACTTTAAAAAAAAGCCCTGGTGCTCACTAAGTACTGCTGGGTGGACGGGCAATCCCCGCTGCCCCTTCCATGGGTGCCCTGCCCAGGCCAGGCCCTTTAAGAAAAAAAACCTGAGAAAAGCCCAGGACTCTGCTTCTGGGGCAGCCTCAGGGCTTTGGGGGGGCTTGTGCAGAGCCCCCCACATGGGACAAGGGAGCAGGGGGCAGCGGGGATTGCCTCTACTGGCAGGAGCAGTGAGTCTGGGGGACTTTTATTTTTATTTTTTTTCTTAAAGGGTCGGAGCTGGCCCAGGCAGGGCACCGGGGGGGGGGGCTGTGGGAGCAAGGGGGAGGGTGGGGGGTTCATGCAGAGTTCCCCATGCAGCGTGGGGTAGTGGGGATCGCCCCGTGCCCGGCAGCACCTGTTGAGTCAGAAGTTTTTTTATGAGTGCCAGGAGCTAGGCGGGGTGGGACAGGCATTGCCGGGCTGGTAGAGGGGCAGGGCATTGGGCTGGCCTGGCTGATTCAGAGATTTGGCAGCAGCCGAATCTCTGAATTAGATTCAGCCGAATCGAATCCGGACAGTGATTCGACTCACCGAATCAAATCACTGTCCTCCAGATGGGCCGAATCCAAAGTGAATACTAGCCGCTTCGCACAGGCCTATTGGGCTACATACATGAAAGTGGAGCCCTTTTAGAAATCAGATTTTCTCTCTGTTTCCACTTGCAAGCCGCAGAGAAGTGGAAGGGCACAGAAGAGCTGGAAGGAAGGAAGGAACAAGGAATTGTGGGGTTGTTGGTGGTGGACTTCTGGTGTTTGAGGCCTCCAGCATACAGTATGCTGGAAAAACCATTGCAGAAGCAGGAAAGACTGGGAGCAAGTAGGAATGAGCTGGCTCCTCTAGCCTGAACTTGAGCACAGTTTCCGTTGTCCGTCGGGAATCTACCTAGGATGGCTGCTATATAGATGGTCAGCAGATACCAACTTAATAATGACCTTAAGATCTTTCTTAACTATCGAAGTAGAATAGCTGTTAATACCAGACTGCACATCAGGCACCTGAAGGTTAAGGGACAATACTAAATGCAAACCGAGTGAAAATTATCTCAGCAAGGGCAAAGGGAGAAAAAACCAAGCATTTAGACTGTCAAGCACATTTGCTTTACTTGCATTTGTTTCAGTGCTAGAAAAGCTCCATTTTTAAACCTCCTGGATAAAATAGTTTGGGAATTAAGTGCAGGAGTCTTCCAAAGAGTTGTTATGCATGTAATATGTCCAAGGAACTGTGCTGGCTCATGTGCCACATTTCCCCTTTTATTATTTCTTGTTCCACTTCAACTCAGTTGCATGAAATATGTCCAGTAAAGATTACAATAGAGTTTTAATTGTCTCTGTTATCTGCTGAAACAATCTGTGGCCTAATCCAGGACCCTGATTTTATGACAAGATTATTGGTTCCAGCTGCTAGAGATGAAAAGTTTTCTCCCTCTTGTTTCTCTGCTAGCATCAGCAGGAACCAGAAGGAGGAATTTTTTCCCCATATCTTTAGCATATCAGGACAATGCAGAACCCATGCTCCTGCAGTCTGATGCACTTTGAGGACAAGCAAGCTCTATTTAGACTTTTGCATGGAAGACCAAAGACTAATGGGGACAACAAGGCCACAGAACATAAAACACAAGAGGGTTTTCATTCAGACTCCTGTTGGGTGGGATAATTTTATCTCAAGGCAATTGCGTCTGGAGGGACTGGATGGTTCAGAGAATTGGCAGGGAAATGCAAAACCCCGAGGCTCCTGCTTGCGTGGCTCCAAAGTGAAATGAATCAATGGGTCTCAGCCCAGCTCATTGCTAACAAGCACCCGTGTAAGAAAATAATGCCAGGATAGCGTGTTCTGAATAGCAGACTCAACCCCTAGGCCAAGAGCAGAAGTGTTGTATAGCAGTTCAGAAAAATCAGGTGAGCTAAATGAAAATGTTCAGTGAAAGCTCCTGTTTTCTTCTTGTTCTTATTTTTTCACTGGGCAGCTGAAAATGTTTTGGCAACTAATACATATATTATAATATTATATATGGCAATTATACTTTTAAGCAACAAAAAGAACGTTTCCATGTCATTTTTTCCCCCTGGTCTGCTCTCATTCTTAATTTTAATAACACCATAACAAACGCCCATTGGTGGTTACAGTGTCAGTTGTCTTTATGGTACTTTGCTGATACTTTCAAGGGTATGTTCCTACTGCAAGCTGGGCATATGACTACAGGTCATGTGAATATAGCTGAAGCAGCTTTGATGTTCTCGCTGTCCATGGCAGGATGGACTCACTCCTCCGTCAAGTATATACCCAATGCCCTGTGTGAGTTTTTGCAGCCATCATTCAAGATCATAAATGGCAAAGAATGAAGGTACATTTAGCTAAGCAGTGGCTGCTGCATGCATGTTTTAAGTGACGCAAGTTATTTTGCTGCTTTGCATCACATTAGTGCTTTTTTCCCTTCCTCCATTATTTCTAACCAGTAATGGCAACGTGCCTTCTGAAGAGAGGAAATGTAATTAATGCACATAGCTTTGCTAAGCCAAATATAATTTCATTATGTACCTCCTAATGCAAATGTTAACTAGTGAAGACATATTAGACTGAGATGGATGGATAGATTAGACATATGTGACAGACCGACAGATAATTAGTGGTAATGACTGTAGTCAAGGTGCTAACATTTTATCATGCTCTAATGTGACAACTTTGCAAATTATGCTACAAATGCTTTAGGAAAACCAATTTTTCCCCATATGGGGCTAATGGAAGTAGAAAATGGCTCCTCGTATTAAAACCTCCAGGAAGGATTATCTTTAAAACCACCCGGAAATGCACCTTTAACATCTGAATTACAGATGTTGCTTCAAGGGCTGGAAGTAGCTAATGCAATTTAAAACCCTGAAATAGAAACTAATATTAAATGTGTTGCTTAAAGGATTAGTTAGTTGCCTAGTGTATAAACAGCAGAAATAAGGATATCGTATTAGCCCTTAATGTAATCAGCTGAGCGCAACATTGTGAATAAAACCTTTCCGCCCACCGTTTAAACAACAAGGCGATCTGCAGACAACTTAACACCTGATATTTTATGTGGCTTTCTAATGACCAAAAATTCACTGCACTAAGGAAATTAAATGCATCCTATTAAATAATACACAGACCCATTATCTCATAAGAGACAAGAGGACTACCTAGTCCCATGTGGGGAGGGGGACTGAACAATGACAAAGGAACTAACATTCTTAACCACACATGGACCTCGATAATATTGTCTTCACTGCTATTTGATGTGGTGAATCGAATTACTTTATTCCTCAGCCACAGCAGCACAACGAGAGCATTGTTGAGAAATATATAAATACACAAGGGGCCTGATCCAAAGCCCAGTGAGATAGAAGAGAGTCTTACTAAAGATTTCAATGAGCTCTGGACCCAGCCACATGTTTTTATTATATTTCTTCTCTGACAAGATGAAATCATTTATCATCCATTAGCAAGAGGCTGTTTGAATAGGAAGATGTAGGTAGGCAAGATGGGTGGATGGATGGATGGCATACATTGGCTAAAATAGTATGGTCATATCCAGAGCTGTTCAAAATTGGAGTTTCTGTTCCAGAAGAAATTCCAATTTTCTGACCTTTAGCTTCATTGCAAATTAGGAAGAAATGTCAAAATAGCAACACTTTTTGCAAGACACAATACTCATCAAAATTTCTATTTGGAAACATCACAATGTTTTGCTTAAGTAAATTCAACATGAGGCTGCATTTGCCTGAGTTACGGCAGTGTTTCATGGGGGTCTCATGGTTACAGTATACCACAGGAGATGAAGGGTGGCTGGGAAGCTAGGTCCATGGTGGAGAATGGGAGAAAGGTGCCTGGATTCCTATGAGGTACTATGGTAGCAGCCAAAAACCAGAAACAAACGCTCATTTCATTTTCTCAATGGAAAATTGAAGTGTGTTGGGAAAAGTCGTCATTTTTCCAAGGAAATGTCAATGTTCTGGTATTCGGCACTTTGGATCCAAAAAGCCATTTCAATGGAAAATTTCCAGCTCACTGGGAGTATCTACACATGCACTTTGCTGCGGACTTGACTAATTAACTCCACAGTAAGGTCTACACGAGCGGTGCTATTAGGCCAGAATAAATTAATTAACTCTGCTATAGGATAGTACTGCCAGACACAACTACTCTAGTACGGTGAAGTTATTTATTCTGCTGTAACGTGTGTGCAGATGGTGACTGTTCCAGAGTACACAGGGTCGGAGTAAGCCCTTTAAACCCCAGCGTAAGGCTCCGCCTTCTCAGTGAATTTGCATGGGGATCGCAACAGGCCTGTTCTTTTTGAAACCTTGTGTGGTCTCCCTGCATGGTCACAATTTGCATGAAGGAAGGAGTTGTGGGTAAGAGGCCACTACTCCCCTTTCACATAGGTGGGAGGGTAGAGGGTTGAGGATGACCCCCAGTATTTCCTATACATAGGCTTGTGCAGAAGAACTAACCCTTAGGGGGAAGAGATCTGTGCCGGACAAAGAGCAATGAACCTCCCCACAAAAGCAGGAAGGTGCTGGCAGTCATAGCTTGGTTCCTGCCTTGATTGTGAAGCTAAGCTCACACCTTCCCCCAAAGGCTCCAGCCCAAATCAAGGTCTACATACCACTGAAATTCCACTTCCCTTCCTTAAAATGGGCGGTAATTAATTCATTGGCCTTGCACTATTGCTGCATAGGGATGAGCATCACCATATAAAAATCCTAGATTGACCTGAAAGCTTGCAAAGAAGAATTTTTCCCCACTATTTGAGTTGGTCTAATAAAAGGTATTGGATTTACCCAAAGAACCTTGTCTGCAGATTGACACTAACGAACTTTAGAAACGTCGTCATAAAACTTTCCAGCTAAGGAGACTGGTGCTTCTCTTCACTGCAAATTATTGGCTCATCTCTAGTAGCATTACAGCAAAACACCATCCTAGTGATTGCTTCAGGCTATTGCCAAGCATAGCAAGAAAAAGCATGCATTTCATTCAGGCTTCGCGTCTATTCTTCTGGCTTGTTTATAAACTTCCCCGTCTGGGCAAAGCTTTTGCTTTCTCGCAATGAAAATGAGTCTCATCATGCAAAGAAATAAAAAAGCCTGTTCCAGTGAGTAATGACTAATTAAGAGCATTTTGACAAGGGTGTAATTTCAATTGCTAACTCAGTGTTGAGATAATTTCATGGCTCGTGAAAACCATTGTACGGAAATTCAATTCAAATTTAAGAGAAATAAATAAATGCATTTTGGGGGGCAGGGATCTCCTGAGATTGAAATGACATGGCTAATGGTCTTGTAAGCAAGAATCCAAATGAGGACCCTGTAGGGAAAGTACAAAGGTGCCAAAAAGAGAAAAAAACCTGCTTTCTTTGCTATTAGCAACGTGTAAAATCACAAAGGCTGTCAATGGTTATGGAAACATATAAATCTCAGTAACAGCGCTGCACAAAAGGCAGAGCTAAACATACCCATAAGCTGTTTGGTTTGTGAGTAGCAATACGTTAACCAGAGTAATCATATCTTAATTCATGCATTCAGCTAATTGGGTCCTCTCGCGCTAACCCTCCTCCACCCTGGGAACACAGAAAAGCAAGTTAAAACGACACTTAATGCCTGATGTGGTTATCAGGTAAATACAGTCATAGCTTTAAGGCCAGAAAATACAATAATGATCATCTCAGTTGATCTCCTGGATAACCAGGGGCAGAAAATTTCACCAGGTAATTCCTGTTTAAAGTGTGTAACTTCTGGCTGAGCTGCAGCATTTTTATTTAGAAAACATCCTGGTGTGATTTAAAAACTTCGAGCAATGGAGAAACCTCTACAGGCCACAATCAGCTGTTCCAGTACTTAATTATTGTCCCTCTGAAAACTTGTCTGAGTATGAAGTTGTCTAGCTTCAGCTTCCAGCCATTGGATCACGTGACATCTCTTTTTTTGTATTAAATAGTCCTCAGTGATCGGCAATTTCTTCCCCATGTCCTGGAAGCATGATCTCATTCCCACTTAGAGACGTGACGATTCGTTCAGTTGTATTAAAGGGCATGTCGTTCAGCTGAGTCCAGCTACCACCCAACCCAGATGACCCCGTAGACTGGATTTGTCTTTATCATTATTTACCACTCTGCCAATTGTTATGTCCCCTTCACACTTTACAGAAAGGTATGTCTTTTTTCCAGGACACCGATGAAGATATACCGTAGCATGGAGCTAAGATCAGATCCGTAAAGGACCTTACTTGAAATGTCCCCTTTGAATCCCTGCTTAAACATCCTCTTTGAGATCTATCAGTTAGCCAGCTTTTAGTCTGTGTAACGTAAGCTATATTAATTTTGTATAGTTCTAGTTTTTTTATTAATTCGAATCATAGACTCATAGAAAATGAGGGTTGGACGGACCTCAGGAGGTCGCATCTAGTCCAATCTCCTGGTCAAAGCAGGACTATACTCAATGACATCATCCCAGCCAAGGCTTTGTCTAGCTGGGTCTTAAACACCTCCAACGATAGAGATGCCAACTGCTGTGTTACACTAAGTCTTAAGATTTGTGGAGTCTTAAGTACATAAACCGGTTTATGTGTAATGTCTGTCCCTAGCCTATATGTTTTCTGGACAAAGGTAATAACATTGCCATTAAGTGATCAGAAACTGGCTTAAACCTGTCACAGAACAGATGTTCAATGCACATAAGCCAGTTTGAAAATGGCTGAAACTGGCTTGAAATAAACCTGGTTGAATGTAGTATCAGACTTAACTGATGGGGCTCAAACCGGTTTATGCACAGTCTATCTGAGATCCCTTTCTGGTTTAAGTTAAACCAGACTCCCCCAGCATCCCGGCATGCTATCTGGGCTAGGCGGGGCTCTCTGCTCTACAGCAGGACTGGCTCCCCTCTGCTCCCTGGCTGCAGCTCCGGTAGAGACTGCAGGCATCAGCCTGGCTTTCTCCTGCTTCCCCATCACTTTACCACCCTCTGCTAAGCAGGGATTCCCTCAACCCTCTGCCTTACACAGACACCGCTCAGCATTAGCTAGCAGACCACATGCTGGCTATGGTTCATGCTGTGGTGGATGGGACAAAGGCAGAATCGTCAAGTAGCTGGTCATGTCTCTCTGTTATTTTCTTAATGGGCTGATAAACACTGCGATATCAATTCCCTGCTGGGCTCATTGAGGAAGGTGGGGGGTCTTTAACCAGAGCATCCTGCCAGGGCCTGATCATGCCCGCCTCAGCTCAGCACTATGGAAGGGAAGGGAGTGCTGCTCTAGTGCCTTCCCTCCTCCCCCCCAGCTTGTAGCCTGAGCCACTGCAGGCATGTGCCTGCATTTCTGGGATGTCTGTTCTGTTACAAACTGATTCATCCTAGCCAGGTTAGACTAACCTGAACAGATTGAATCAATTTAGGTTCAGGCTTTTTGAATGTCTGTCCCTAGCCGTAATCTCATAAGACCTTTTCTCCATAAAACCACGACAAACCACATTCATTGCACCAACATCCTTTGAGTCTCTGTTAATCGCTTCCGTTCTCAGCTGTTCCATCACTTTGTCCAAGTATGTCTCTGGCCACTGGGTATCTGGGCCATCCTGTTTGCCCTTTATGTACTGGATCAGGTGATTTCTCCAGTACTCTAAGATTTGTTAAATATGAAATCAATGGCTCGAACACCTTCTTGTCCAATTCTTTTAAAACTCTTCACTGTAAATTGTCCAATTCTTCAGACATAAAAACGTTTGCCTTAGATGTGGGTTATGATGGTTATGACACAGATTCCCCATGTGACCTTAGGCCAGTCACTTAATTGCATTCATTTAACTGTGTTCACCACCTGGAAATGGAGATAATATAATTTTTCTACCTTATAGGGTTTTTGTGATAACGTAGCTTTAAATAAAATAAGCTGCAGGAATCTTTCCTGGGAGCATGTGTACATGGGTACCCATCAGAAGCAAATTTGCTCCCAATGGGAGCAGTTCAGTGCAGGGCTACTCCTGCCCTGCTCTTCCCCCTGCAGCAGCCAAAGGGAGCTCCAGGCTCTTTTAGGTGCCAGCCTTGGGCTGGCAGGGGGAACGAGGGTCAGGTCTGGTCTCGAGGGGGAGAGGGGCAGGGGGATTTGTTCTGCAGCTGCCTCCCAGCCTTGCACCCCAAATGGTAGATTGGAGCAGGGGGCTGGGAAGCAGCTGCTCAAGGGAGGGGACAGTTCCCCCAACTCCTGCTGCCTGAGCTGACCAGGACATGTCCACTACTGTGCAATAGCTACTGTGCAGACAACTGCTCGGTAGACTAATTTACTGTGCAGTAAATGCTGAGCATGTGTAAGTAGTGATTCTTCACTGCACAGTAGGTTAGTCTACTGTGCAATAAAGCATCTTGTGCAGAGACATCCCATTAGAAACGTAAAAGATGCTATTCAAAACTAGACTACTCTACGGCTATATAAATATATATATAGGACCTGATTCCCCTCACTGGGGAGGGCGTGATTTTGCATCACAACTATTCCACCTACATTATTCGTTATTTTACAACTACACTGAGTTGAGAGTGTAAATGGAAGATGTTAAAAGTTTTGCTATTGATTTTGCCCACAATTCAGCTATGCCAATGTCAAAGTATAACACCTAGTCCTGCAAATTATTTCAGGAATAAGAAATGTTGGATGTAGGTGCAAAATCAAGGTGTTTGAACCCCTACTTTTAGTGAAAACCTAAATGCAGCTTTCAAATAATGACGTTGTTTTATCTCCGTAACACATGCTCGCATACAAGGCCGTTGCTGTTATCGTTCTGTTTGTCTCCCCCATTCTGCGCCTCATTTCGCCCGTTCCGGGTTTGCTGTGCTTTCCCTCTGCTCATTCGCTACTCCAATTTTCACCCTATTTTCCCAAAGAATTTCTGAATCGCTATTGTACTATTTACTGTCTCTCTTGAAAGGAATGTACACAAATTAACAGAGCTGATTGGGAAATGTGATTCAAAGATTTTCGTAATGCACGCTGGGATTTAGCCAAGAACTCTAGCAGACTGTCATAAAAAAGTACAGGAATAGATCCTCACGTAAGCTAAAATAGTAATTTGCTCACTAATTAATGCCAGCAATATATGTAAGGGGGGGATAGTGCAAAAATAGCAGTCATCACTGCCAGGGCCTAGGGCACACAGCCGCCCTGTTATGTCTGCGATCAATGCACGAGCCTGAGACATCAGGCACTGAGGTTCAATACTCTGTGCTGACTCTAGCTTAAACCTACATCTCCACCTTCCCAGAAGACTTACCCATGAGACCATTGGCTCCTCTGTCATGGACTTCTTTCTTCAAAAGAAAAAATTCCACCCCCAATTCCAGGGATCTGTTTATAGCTGTATTATCCTGAGACAAAGAGGAATACAGACCTCTACCCTTCTTGGTTCAGAGGTGATACCTTTTATTAGACCCAAATAAATAGCAAATACATTCTTTCCTCGCAAGGTTTTGGGTGCACACACCCTTCTTCAGATTTACCATCTTCAATATCCCCTCAAAGTCCTTTGAGGTAGAAAATTAACTTCATTTTGCACAGAGGCAGCTGAAGGTGGATGTCTGTTCCTCCGGGTCCATGAGCGTCCCTTGGTGCGAGTCTCTCTGATGTGCAGATCAGGCAGTTTCTCTTCCCTGGTGGTGTCAGATGGCAGCAAGGCAGGGAGGTGTAGAAATCTTCCTTTCTTGGTTAGGAACAAAATTTATCATTTGAAAAATGGCTAAACTCTGGTATTTTGCGTGTCACAGGGATCTGTTTTATAGCCAGGTTGGTCTGAGACACAGAGAAATACACAACTCGAAAACTCATGGTTCAGAGGTGATACCTTTTATTAGTCTAACTTGTATAAAACAAAAAACCTGATATTTCTTTGCAGACACCTTTCCCATCAAATCTGGGATTTATAGTCTCCCACAAAGTTTTAGTGTTCGTGAAACAAATTTTTCAGGGAGGGGAATGGTTCATGGCATATTCCTGATTCCACTCCAGAGCATTCGAGTCTGAATATATTTCTCAGACCCTAGTTATCTAAATGGATTGAAACTCAAACGCTCCAGTCTTAGTGGTAGTTAGCTGAAGAAAAATAAAATTTGTTCTTTTTTTTTCCTTTTTTCTTTGTTTTGTTTTGAAAGGGGCCAGAACAGAACAAAAGACTTGTTTCATTGTCAGGGTCAAATCTGGGGGTAAGAGGACACTTATTTTACTGGGGGAAAGTAATTTGGTTCTTCTTACCCTGCTCTGGCCACCTCGAGCAGAGTCAGTAAGTAGCATTGTTACAACTGTGGACAAAGCCCTTCAGATTAACACACGGCTTTGATCATACAGGAAATTTTCCACTGTCCCGTCCCTTTCTCCTCTGCTCCAAGTCTTGCAAAAGATCGGAACCATTAGGGCAGTGTTTGATAGCGGAAGAATTACAGCCTCGTTTGCTGAACCCTGTTCTGTGGTCTAGAAGCAATATTCGGCTGTAGGAGAGCGATCCCTTGCTGATTTCCATCACAGCTCAGGGTTGTTTGCCGCGGCAGTCGTTCATGGCTAACCAGATGTCTGTCTGATAATTAAATTGCTCCTCTGGTGGCTGTTCTCACTGTTTTTGAGGCCCTCAATATTGTTCTTTATGTTGTTGCCCCTTTGGGCCCCAAAATTCAGGCCTTTTAGCAGGGTTGTTTCTATCGGGAAGAGAAATCGATGCCATGAGTCCAAAAACCAATTTTGTTATAATGTTGTTTATTTAGAAAATACGCGCGCTGAGGCACGAGTGACTGGTGCCTCCTGAATCTGGGGGTGGCACCCGCAGAAGCCGCCGATGCCAGCGGCGCTGTAAGGGGGGTACCAGCCCTACCGATAGCATCAGTGTTGGCCATCGGGGGGGCACCGGCCTCATGGGGGAGAACACGTGCACCCCCCTGCACCTCTACCAGGCACCTATGAACTGAGGCCTGCTTCGCTGAACACTATTAAAGCAGTAGGAGGTCATTTCCTTCCTCAGCAATTCCCGGTTCTGTCCCTCCTGCGAGGTCAGGGTGCGAGAAGCCCTGACTCTGTTTCTACAAGTGTCGCGTGTTTGATTCCCATCCCAAGCTTTCTCCTTTATCAGGCACAGGCTACAGCCTAATCCTTAGCCCCTTTGTTTGCAGGTAGGAAAATCCCTCAATTCATGTGGATTACTACTGAGATGCCGGTGGCCTAATGCCTTGGCTAATCCCCAGCTCTGCTTATTATACAAAGCACCTCATACATGACCTGCTTGCATTATACACACCTCTGTCCCGTGCAGATCTTCATGCAGTTAGCAGAACTGTCCACCTTTTATTCTTCATTAGAGCTGGGCTTCTGTCTAGGGGTGAAGTTTGCCCTTGGATTAACATATTAGAGGATAATAAAGGGGTTTTCAAGGCCCTGAGGTAGCTCCAGCTCCCTCTTATCGTACACCTCCTTTCACTGCACGCTTGCAGTTACTGGCGTGTATTCACGTTTCCATGGAAATTAGGGTTTGCCAGACCAGATACAGCCATTCATCATGTCTACTCCCCTGCTTCTCACAGTGGCTTACACCTGATGTAATAAAGGGAGACAAAACACCGCCTGGAGCACTTGATTCTGCCCCCCTTCCTCAGGATCCGTAGCACCTTTATCCTGCAGGTACTTTATTGAAATCGGGGCGGGGGGGGGACCCTGGAGAATGAAGGCCTGATCCAAACCCATTGAAATCAACCGTGAGCCTCAACATGCTTGGCTGGGTTTGGGATCTGGGCCTTGGGTGCTACATGTTGTGGGGTAGGGTGGAAGAATCTGGCCCTAAGTGAGCAGTGCTATTTATAGGGAAAGATGGAGTTCCTTATCACTGCAAGCAAACACTTTTACCTTCTGAAGCATGAGAATTGATTGCCCTTACCTTAAGCCTGCATAACTATAAATGATATCACAAGTCATAAATTATCTGTCCCATTCCAAATTTCAGCTCCAGCCTTTGACTAGCTGACTTCCTCGGGGAGAACAGTGAATCATTACCCGGGCCCATGACATGCTGCATGGCGAGCAAGCATTTCCTTTGATCCCTTCTAAATATCTTAGGCATTATTTCCATCAGCTGAACCACCTCTTTATTACTGAATAATCTGTGCTTAGATAACAAAACATGGCAAAGGACAAAACATTCACCCTTTTGATGTAAAATTCTCACTGGGCATGTCTACACGTGCATTTATGCCAGCTTAAATTTACTGCTCAGTAAATTACTGTGCAGTAAGCGGGAATAGGCCGGTGCCTGCACATGCAGGCATTAAAGCTCATTAACACTGGGTGTTAAGCTTAGTCCCAAGACAGTCTACACACACAATATTACTGCGCAGTAAGGTGTCTACATGTGAGTTACTCCACAGTAACTAATTGGGAGAGCATAAGTTGCCATGTTTACTGTGTGGTATGGGTGTGCACATGGATATGGGTGCCAACACTGTGCAGTAATTTCAGTTAGTGTGCAATAAATGTGCACATGTAAACACACCCACTGATATTGAGGTTTCCTTACCTCACTCAGGCTGTGTAAAGTCTGTGTTATCAGACTGGTCCTCTGTTTAGGGGCGACATTTGCCCCTTTTACATTTACATCCACTTTGGGAAAAGAAAGGATCGACCAGTAGTTAGGGAAGCCACTGGGACTCCGAAGACCTTTGGGTTCAAGTTCTTTCTGTATCACGCACTTCCTGGGTCTTGAACAGGGTACAATAGAACCACACTGGATTGGATCATTTGAAGGCCATTTTACACTGCCAAGCATGGGAGGTCAATGAGAACCTTCTTCTTCCTGTGTATGACTTCAGAAAGTTGACAACTCCAACCATTTAAGAGTAGAAGTGAGAACCTGACATATAAGCGCACAGAAATTTCACTTGCAGCATGGAAAATGACACCAGATCTAAGTTTTGGGTAATGGGAATGCAAAACAAAATTTCTGCTGTCACTTTAAGCCCAGACTAATAAAACCATCCATCAGTAATGAGACTGAGCCACGTTTTTTGATGCAACCAGCTTGTGGGTCTCAGCACAGTTAATGATAGTTTTGTTTATGCAACATGACTTGCTGACATTTTAAATTTGTTCCTTGTTCTCTGTTTTCTTTTTATTCAATTTTTCCTTCTCCTAAGAGTTGCTATGGGGAATCCGTAAAGTCCCTTTCATGTATATCTGAGTTGTGTTTAACGAATGAAGCCATTAAATTAAAAAAAAAAGAAAAGGAACTTAATTAAAGTTATGTATCTGCTCTACATGTTCTGTTGCCATGTATTTCTTATTGCATTGTTTAGAAAGGACTTTTTTTGAGTATCTCGGTGGTTAATGAGAAATGGCGTATGTGTTATTTATTAATGATTCTGCCATGGTGCTGCTAACTGTCATGATATAAATCCTGTTGCAGGAGGTAGGAGTACAATTCTTTTCCTGTAATAAAAACTTTATATGTAAATATATTTTCTTGTAAAATAGATGTAGCCATGTGACTTTAGATGCCTCAGTTAACAAATGCCAACCACATTGCAGGATTATTTTGCTAGGTGTCAAAAGTCATGTTTATGAGCTTAATTATTAGGAAACTATATTTTCACCTTGCCAGAAGGAAAATAGATGTTCTGAATTTGTTTTCCATAGACTGGGCTCCTCAGCAGCATTCAGCATTTCAATTTCAATGCCCTTGAAGGCTCAAATCTGGAAGGCAGTCAGGACTCTTAAGTGCAGAAAACACTTAAGTAAGTGCTGCCTTTTAAGCATGAGAACAGTCCCGTTGATTTCACTTCAACCTTGTGGATTCTCCTTATTTACCCCAAATGGTTTGCTGTTTTTGTGCTGAAGTCTTGCCCATTATTTCCAAGCATGCTTTGGAACGATGGATATGGATATGGAGCTTTGGAACGATGCTGAGGACTATATCCTGCCCATTTATGTTTGGGTCCCAATATTGTATAGTAGCCAGGTTAGATGGCTTGACAATGGGCCCTGAGCACAGGTCCTACTTGAGTACAGACATGGGGGATTTGTTTGGGTCTACCCTCAGACCTACTCCTATGGCATCTGGACCCCCGGGACACCTCAGGGGTTGGTCCTTGGGACAGTTTTGTCCAATATTTTCATTAATGATCTGGAAGATGAGATGGAGTGCCCCCTCAGCAAGTCTGTGGATGGCAACAAGCTGTGAGAAGTAGATACACTGGAGGGTAGGGCTAGGGGTCATAGTAACTTAGACAAATTGGAGGACCGGGCCAAAAGTAATCTTGTTAAATTCAACAAGGTCAAATGTGAAGTCCTGCACTTAGGATGGAAGAATCCAGTACAGGCTTAGGACCAACTGGCTAAGTGGTAGCTCTGTAGAAAAGGACCTGGGGTAACAGTGGGGTAAGCAGATATGAGGGAACAGAGTGCCATTGTTGCAAAAAAAGGCTAACGGCATACGAGGCTACATTAATAGGAGCATAGCAGCATGTCAAGGGAAGTAATTATTCCCCTTTATTCCACACTGGTGAGGCCACATCTGGACTATTGTGCCCAGTTTTGGGCCCGCCACTACAGAAAGGATGTGGACAAATTGGAAAGGGTCCAGCAGAGGGCAACAAAAATAGTTGGGAGGTTGGGGCACATGGCTTGTGAGGAGAAGCTGAGGGGAAACAGGGCGTATTTAGTCTGGAGAAGAGAAGACGAAGGATGCTATTCAGTCCTCATTCTATCTCCCTGCAGGGGGTTGCAAAGTTCATGGGGCTGGATTGTTCTCAGTGAAGGCAGATGACAGAATAAGGAGCAGTGGTCTTAAGTTGCAGAAAGGGAATTTTAGTTTGGATATTAGGAAAATAAGTTTCTCACTGGGAGGGCAGTACAGCACTGGAATGGGTTACCCAGAAAGGTTGTGAAATCTTCGTTCTTGGAGGTTTTTAAGCCCCATGTCAATAAAGCCAATTTTGGGATGGTCATGCTTTCAGAAGTGGGTTGGACTAGATGACCTCCTGAGGCCCTTTCTAACTCTAGATTTCTATGATTCTATGATCGACACTACCTAATTTGTAGGCTTAGAAGCACATCCAATGGATGAGGCTGAATCTTAGCAGTATTCCCCAGCTCACTCCTGAGACTGCATAGGGGGCTTGGGGAGAGGAGAGTGGATTGATATGCTGCGGCTTGTGATATATAGGCAATCACAGAAGATGGTCAGGTGCAAAGGTTTCAAGTGCATGGATTATGGCCAGACCTGGTCCATGGAGCTGTCTTTTGGCTTGTGGGGCTTGAAGAGGGATTGGGAATGAATTATGTCTGTAGTAACCCCACTGCTACTGCCCACCACTTGCCCTACAGCTGCCACCACTCGCCACATTGCTGCCACTGCTACTATGTCTGGACCCAGCGTGAAAAGATGGTGGTGGGGAAGGAGGAGGGTGTTTGATACCCCTGGTCTAATGGAAAGGAGATGCTTCAGGCATCACTTCTGAACAAGGTCTACAAAAATGCAATATTAATGGTTTAGGGTAAGAAGCCATCCTTTACGGTGGGATGGGAAATGGAGCAGTGCCACATGTATGCTGAAACTCATGCCATCAGTGCAGGGCAAGCCCGTGGGGATTGCAGAACATGGCTCATATTACTGCTCATCTGGAAATGATCTGCATATTTCATAGTGACATGAACAAGCATATCACACCTCTTGGGTCCACGGTTCAGAAGTGACCCAAAATAGATAAAACCTTGAGCACTTGGGATGTGCCCTGCTGTTACAGGAATGCACAGGGAAAGTTAGGTGATCCCCATCTTCTTCTCTATGTTAGGAAAATTACACCAGGTTTGATTTGTACAAGCATGCAAGAGACCACACTTATCCCTGGATTAGCCTATTGGACTTGCACATCTTTTTAGATGTGGCCCCTCTACCACCTTCAGATGCCAGCAGGGCTGGGAGCATCATGAGAAAAAACAGTCCTTCAGTAATTAACTCCCCTGTCCCAGCTAAACTGAGAGAGACAGAGGTGAGAAAAAAACAATTGAAATAAATGAACTAACTATCCAGCTTGGATTCAGGTTCCAGCTGAATTCTGAATCCAAGGGCTGAGGTAATTTCTTATTGTATGTGACCTACTTCACCCACCCCAGTTTCCAATAGCTATTTCACTACTCCCAGTGGGGTTTCTTTAAGATGCTGTCGAGACCCTTTTGTTTCCCCTTAGCAAACACAGCACACATGACATGAGGAGTAAGTTCAGCGCTTCAATGCTAAAACGAATGTGCTAGTTATCATTCTAGCACTGTGCATTCTACCCTGAGGCAAATATACTCCTGTGAGGGACATGTTGGGACCTGCTGCAGAGTGTATGTGATGAGGGAGCGGGAAAGCAGAAGACGAGGAAGAGAAAAATCTAAATGGAAGAAAAGGAAGATATACACAATAAAAAGCAGCTTTGCAACGTGTCTTAGTTTGCAGGGAAAGTTACAGTGTGGTAGAAGTGACAGTGAGCATTATGTTTCTGTTACCCAGGCCCCAAAATCATAAGAGATCAACGATGTATCACAAGCATTAAAAATTGGTATGTTATCCCAAAAGGCTTTGAGAGCCCCTGTGGTGGAAACAGTGAAAATATTCAACCTTCCTCTGGCACATTCAGTTTTCCCTTATCATTGCCCACCAGATCCCATGGTATTTGGTGTTCAGAGTCTCTCTGGAAACCATAAACTATTTCATACATGTTCATTAATGCACTTTAGGTAATGTGCATTAAATCTAATACCTCAATGTGAAATACTAGAAAAAGGCACATTAGCCAAAGAACATTTTTGTGATGCTTCAATTAAAATAGGCTAATGCACATTAAAGCACATATGTAGATGCACCCAGTGTCTTCTATAAATGCACCAGTTTAGGAATATTAACTTTGACGGAGAGAACATGTGATGTGCTTCTCTGAGAGGTCCCTATCAACTGTTTCCAGCTTCTGCTCCTGAGATATTTCCCCTCACAACAGAGTTTGTTCCTTGTCTGTGTTCTGAACTGTAATTAGCTCTGTTTTCGTTTGGGTTTTTTCTTCCAGAGTTAAAAACATACAAACAACAAAATGTTTGAGTTATTAAACATTTGAATTCTGACAGTATCGTCTTCTCCCTTTGGTGACGTGGGCTGTAAGGAGAAGCGAAAGTGACTCCCAATGAATTCATCCCTGTGAAAAGTTTCCAAAAGGGAATGGAAGATGACAGTTGTAAGAACAAGCCACACACTGATGGAGATGAAGGGTGTAGCAGCTGGCTCAGCAGCTGGAGGAGGAACTATCAGGAGATGGCACCTAACAATTCAAATCCCTCTGGGCTCTATGACATCCATGCAGAGGATGGCCCAGCTCACTCAGTTCCACCACCATGGAGGCTGATGGATGGATAATAGGTCCTGACTTGCTCCAAATACTCAAGGGATGGAGCCAGGCAGAGCTCAGCACCTCCATTGCTTCTCAGACATTCAGGGCATGGCTTGCTTAGTCCTTTCAGTGTACTAGAACTGAAGTCTCACCTTCACCAAGATAGGAATTGAAAGCACTATAGGCAGACAGCGGCTTGCAGTCTAGCCCCGCATAGAGTGAGTTTTAAAAGACAGACTAGATAATTTCCTCTTCTTCACAAAATCTTTCAAATGGAGGGAGGCCGAGCCTTGGTGGAAAATCCTGAGGGGGCATATTGCAGCAGCCACAGGTGTGGCCTAGTGGGAAGTATCCTCATGGAACAGGAGTAAAAGACTTAGCTGGGACTGACATGGAGAAGGCCAGGCAGCAGGAGCTGGGTTTGATAATAGGCTACACCATCCATGGGGAAGATTTGTATTGGGGTACTTAAGTACTGTTGACTGATACGGCTACAACCTGAATACCTGACGCATGAAAAATATTGAATTTTAGCTTATTTTTTTTAACAGAATCTTCATACTTTCCAAAGGAGAGAGCAAGTCTGACAACCTGAAACCTGAGATCATGCTCCTGCCTTTGTTTCAGGGTAACCTGCATCATCAGAAATTCACAAGATGTGAGAGACCCCCTACCAGCTGTGAACTGCCTGCTCAGAGGAGTTTTCCGTCCACCGACTCCTCTGTGAAGTCCTGTGAAATATGAACTTTCATTTCTACCCAGGAGAAATTTTACAATCGTTCCTCCAATGCCTGATAAAGGGTGTTTGAGCCCAAAAGCTTGCAATTAGACTATTTTTTTTTTGGCAAAAATCTTGTTGGTCTAATAAAAGATGTCACCTCTACTACAAGCCCTGATTGCTAATTACTGTTGATAAACTAGACCTCATCAAGCAGGTAGGCATCAATCCTCAGAGACCTCATGAGCTTTGGAAGAGATCAGTTGGATAAACTGAGACAGCAGATACGTGATTTTAAACAAGGAAGTCAACCCCAAGGCGATATCCTCTCTTGAAAGAGGTGAAGAATCTACCTCTTCTCTTCCCAAACCTTGAAAAAAAAATGGATTCAGTTTATGGGATGATGGTGGTTTGAATTGGATCTCAATCCAAATCTACCTACCTCCGTACTTCTGTGAGTCCCATTCTCCTAGTATCTGAGCCCTTTGTAATCGTATGAACTTGCTACTGCTGAATATTATCAGTGCCTTAATTCCTTTGAGTGCTCCAATCATAGACCAGGACCACATGGTAAAAGGCAATAAAAAACACAGAACACAAAGGACGATTCTTCCCGAAAGGAGCTTAGCAAATAAGTCGTAGTTAACAGAGGACAGATGGATGCAGAAAGACAGAAGGGGAAACAATGAGCTGTTCTTGCTTAGCAGGACAGACAATGGTATCCATGCAATAGCTGTCTAGGCATCGTGGCAAAGAAGATTTAGGTGGCATATTGGGTATTTCAGGGGAGTTCTTCCCAAGTGTGGGGACAACATGCAGAAAGGTGCTTGTTTGAAAATATACCAAGTGAAAAATGGACATCATTACCAAGAGGGACTATGATACAGTAGCCCGAAGATGTAGGGGGGCAGTCAGGAAGGCCAAGGCAGAGATGGAGATAGGACTAGCTTCCCGGATTA
>JAGPOW010002742.1:21968662-21991072 GCA_030014935.1 Caiman crocodilus | reverse complement strand
ACCCCGGTGCTCTTTCCTGCCAAGGCAGGGGGTCGGACTAGATGATCTGCCCAGGTCCCTTCCGACTCTAACTACTATGATACTATGATACTATGATCCTTGGTAGGTCTGGTGTGGACAGACAATGGCCGGTCAGGAGTGATAGGTCTTGAAAGGGAATGTATTTTATCATCATTGCATCTTTAGCACTATTTTCATGTGTGCAAAGAAAGATGTTAGAGTCAGCGTGCACCCGGCTTGCTAGATGCACCATTGAAAGCCCACTGGACATACCGACAGCAGGATTTAAACATGTGGCTAGAAATCACACATGATAATTCATAATATTCCTCTTGACCATGGGAAAAGTAGGGTTCAAATTCAGGCTTCAAGACAGGACTGTGTGCGGGGATTTGTTTAATGGCGTAAGGCACTGGGGTTTTTTCCAGATAGTCGACAAAAAAGTGTGACGTTATGATTGCTGTATCAAGACTTGACTAAGCTGGGTTTTTTTCAGCAGCCTGCTCCTAAAAAATACACTTCATATGTCTGCAGAATGGATGTAAGAATTAAGTAGTTAAGTTTATAGGAAATCACATTGGATTTTCTTGGGGGGAAAAGGTTTGCTATCAAACCTGTTGGTTTCCAACAGTCGGGCAGTTTCATGAACAAAGCATGCTTTTTGAAAGAGTTGTAAGGATCAATTCAGTGCCCCAAAAACTCAAATGGAAGAGTCATCAAGGATAAGCCAAAGAGAAAAGCCAAATGATATTAAAGAAGGAAATGGTTCCTAACCACCTGTTTAATAATCTGCCATCAAAACAGAACTGTGATGAAAAACTTGAGGTTTTTTAACTGACTTTTTCAAAAAAGCATCTACTTCATTCACAAATCTTCAGCTCTTCATAAAAAATAGGATGAAAACAACTGAAAATGATTGTCCCAAACCAAAATATTATGCTTTGCCTTCCCATTTTTTCATATTTGAATTGCTATTAGACAATTAGAAAATAAGATAAAAAAATGTATTTAGTTTTCACTGAAATTTTCCCACATTTTCCTAACAGCTCTATTCCTAATATAGGCCTCTTAAGAGAACAATGGAAACGTGTCATGGTTCACTTTAAACACTTGAAATCCCTGATAAATTGTAGTTTAAGATATTAGTAGAATAGACGTGGGAGTCCAGCAGATCATTTGCATCTTTACTGTGATTTTATGATGCGGTTGGGTTGAGCTATAGGGGATTAACTGTAAGCACCATCTGAATAGCCCTGCCTGGAACACCTCTATAATGATCAAAAAACAGCTACACCCCTCGGAGAGAATTTGTAACAAGGAAAACATTACAGCATTGCATTGCTTGGTTTCCCTAGTTTTCATTTCTTATATTGCTCTCTATATTGCAGTCATAGCTAGAGGCCCAAGAATGTGGCCTCACGCTAGGCAATGTAACAGGAGGTCCTTGCCTGCAGAGCTGACAAACAAGACAGGGGAAGAAATGATTATTTAGCCCACCTGACAGAGGAAGAAATGAACTGAAGGGAAATTAAATACAGTTCTGAAGTCTACCCGGCGAGTCTAAGAGCTGGAATCAGGTGGTCTTGGTACTAACCCAGGGTCCTAACCACCAGACCAACCTTTGAGACCTACAGGGCCAACTTCTAATTTTACTTACCCCGTTGTGAATGGGACCACCTCAATGAGGAGAGGCCAGCGAGCTCCTCCGTCCGACCTGTGCCAATTATCAGCTGATCTTGCCCCACACCAGCCGGACCAGATTGGTTTGAGAGGTCTTGGAGAAAAGGTAGCGAGGAGGAGTGACGTCAAAAGGCAAAAACCGCAGTGGACTGGGCAAAGCGGTGCTTTCTGAATCTGCGCTGGTTTTAGTCGGCCTCAGATTCAGGGTCTGAAGTCCCTATCTACAGAAACAGCTGGATTTCCCATAGTCCTCTTGCACACAGAATACCTCCCTCGGATTTTTATACTAAGCCCATCTCGTCTTCTGCATCCTTCTCTCCTGGCAGAAGCTTTGCAGTAGGCAAGCAATTGCCCATCAGAGGTCGGTGTGGGTAATCTGCCTTTTCTATCTCTGATTACCGTGCCTGTGAGTCGCTGAGGCCGTGTGTGGGTGAACTGCACAGTACTGCATAAGTTTCTAAACTCTTTAGCTTTTCCCTAAGTTTTCTTCTTCCCCCCCCCACCCTGCATTTTGCTGCTGTTTCAGATAAGCAGCTCTGCTCTTAGCTGTGTGCTGGGCTCAAAGCCACTGAGCCAGCATCAAATGGTTTTCTCCCTCTTCTGTCAGGAACCGAGGTATAATACTTGATTACATTTCCCTCTTTCTTTTAGAAATAGATCAGTAGAAAGACTTTCAGGGTGATGTGAGGCTGAAAAATAAGTGGGAATCGGGATGGAGACCCATTGAAATTTGACAGCCAAGAGGATTATGCAGGACAGACTCAAACCTGGAGGAATATGTACACTACAGCACATACGCCCATATGCAAGTGATGCGTGCAGGTCTGTCCATCACATCTGGAGGTAATGAAGGGCATGTGCACATCTGTTTTGTACTGTGCCATCCCTATCCCCTGCCCCCCACAACTAACCCTAATGTCTAACACATCCTGAACCCGCCAGTCACTGCGCACGGAAGCAAATGGCCAGAGAAGGATTTCTTTCTGAGCCCTGACCTGCGGGAGGTCTCTCAGCAGCCGGGGCTGAATTTTTCCAGTGAAGCAACATCTGCACCTTTGCTTGATTGAAAACCTCTTGAAGCCAATGTGAGGGGACATAGCATGTCACGGTGGGGGCTGATTCTCTGCTAATCTCTAGAGACAGCTACTTATGCAACCCTGAACTCACATTGCAGGTTGCCCGGTGATGACTCCCCAGCTCCATTCATCCTGAGCACCCCAAAGTTCAGCCGCTTTAGCAAACGTCATGAAGATATTTTACGCTCCTTTAGGACAAAGTGGGTTTTGCAGCCCAAAGAGGAGCCTGTGACAGCCAGGAAGAAGCATATGTAAGTGAGTGCATCTACCTTTGGAAGCCATATAAAAAAACTAGAGGAACCAAATGGGACATTGCAGGAAAATTGTCCTTTTCTGCAAGCTTTGGGCATGAAAGAGATCAGGCGATCAAATCACACCACCAGTCAGAAACAGGGCTGGGGATAGACCCCTGGGCTCTTGATTTGATGTCCAGCATGGCATGGTCAGTGTTGACCATGGCAGTTATTTGTCTTGTTGGTGCTGTATTATCTGCTTATCATTTATTTCTTGTAAAGTTTGAGGGCGAGGGCAGCTCGGGGGAGGGGAGATGGTAGAAAGAGAAGTGGTGACGGAAGGAGGAGTTGAAAACAAAAAAATGAATGCATTAATCTAATCAGTTGGATAATAATGGTTGCTTAAGTGTTCATAAGGTCCACATTATTTTTCTCCCAAGCGTGCTGAAACACTGCGGTGAAACCCATCTTTCTCTTTCTTGTGCTTGTGAATGAAAAGGTGCAGATTAACAGCTGCTTAACCCCACCGCAACCTGTGGACTCGTGCTGAGCAGACCTTTCCCTCTTTCCAGCACTGGTGAATCCAGTTATTTCTGCTCAGTCCTTGACACTTTCCCTCTTGTTCTCAGGAGTATTATTCATTCACGGTGTTCTACAGACCTATAATGCATCCTCTGAAATCATTTCAGGAGGATAGGGATTTGATTAGGGTGATGCATTTGAAATGCCAGAGGTCTCTCTACCTCATCTAAAAGAAATGGATAGAGTTGACAGATGTGCTTGGCGATAATAGGAACAGCACTGCTTTTACAGTGGTTTTATAAACCATCTCTGTTTGCTCTTTTCCCCTTCCTCTTTTCTCTCCCAGGGAATAAACAATAAGAATGATACAAGTTAGTAAATAAGGAAATGGATTTGACCTGGGTCAGCTAACTTGGTTTCTGATCTTTTTTTTTAAAAAAAAATGATATCTCTCTCTCTGTATATCTCGATATAAAATCATCTTCCCTGGCTCTGATCCTATTAGGATCACGTAAACTCGCACATGCCTCGTTCTGAGCCTTTGTCCATCCATGCAGCAAAAAGTTCTTAAGTTTGCAACCCTCTTTCTTCCCAATTATTTTTGGATGTTTTTGTCCCATTCATTGATTTCTTTGGGTTCTGGCCAAAAAGTGAAGTAATAAAATTGCTCAAATCTGAGCCCAGACCCCCAGCTAAAGATTGGGGCCACTGTTTCTGGCTCAGACAAACAGGTAAGGAAACATGTTCTTGTCAAGCTTCCAGTCTGCCTATAAACTGCAAAATGATGTGCGTCTGGAGGCAGATCTGAGCCATGTTGAGGGTCAGTCCTTTATTTCTATGAGGAACTGGGCTTCTTCCTCTTGTCCCACTCCTGGTTTTGAAAATGTCAGCCTAAAAGACTCAATTTTCCTGGCTAGTTCCTTGAATGTTATTTAAGTAGCTAACCCCCAATATTAAGCATTTTTAGCAGGGCCGGGCATGGGCATGGGCGAATTGGGTGGCCGTGAATTGGGGGCTTGGACAGAAAGAGGGCCCCAAAATAGTACATTTTTCTTATTATGATGATTATTGCTGGCAGAGGGGGGCCCAATAGTAAAAGTTTGTGCAGGGCTGCCAGGAGCCTATGTACGGTGCTGACCTTTAGGACCTGGGACACCCTCCAATATACAGACAACTCTCAGTGCCTTCAGGGATTGCCCTGTCTCCTGATTCCACCCCAAATCGCCCAAGCCATCTACTTACCCTGGCTGGGATGGTTTAGTCAGGGATGATCCATGGCATTGAGCATGGGGAGGGACTAAATGGCCTCACGAGGTCCCTTCTAGCTCTATTTTCCTATGAGCCTATGGTCCTCATTCTCTTTGAAGCCATTCTTTGAAATTGTGCCACGGTGCCAGCAAAAAATTGAAGACAGTTAGCGTGGTAGGCACAGTAGATTCAGCACAACAGCAGCCTCAATCTCCTTGTACATCCCTGTTTGTCTCCATCTCTTCTTTTGTTCGGTATTTGGCTTACCCCTTGCCTTGGTGTTTTGTTTTGTGTTTTGTACGGCGTCTAGCATAAAAGGATCTTAACCCCTGACCAGAACTTCTAGCTTCTCTGATCACACAAGCCATTAATAATTCCTATCCTGGGTGGACCTTGATGAAAATTGGCACGCACCATTGGGTCGCGTCCACTTCTTCGGCTGGTGGCGCATACTGCCGTAATCCTGAAGTTCTCCCCACAGCTAGTGGAAATGAAGGGCATTTTCAAACCAAGACTTAGTCTGCCAGGGATATCTGAAGGAATTTGGCATGGCTGACTGGAGAGGGAATTTACATTGCTTTCTTCTAGCAGAACATGCAGCGCTTCGTTAAATAATTGCAGCCTCCGGGCCTGAGGTCTGTCCTCTTCATGCAGAAGGCTAAGCTCAAGGACATATTCTCTCCGTACATCATATGCCATTTAGCAATGGCTGATGTTGAAGGCAATAAATATCATAAAATTACTTGTGTAGTAGCTGTAGATCTGTTAACTACCTAATAAATTGCCATGGAGGGTGTGACTATTTCTATTTCTATTTACACACTTACAAGAGCCGGTCTGCAGTTCTAGTTGTCTCTTGAATGGCTGCCCTGTAATTATTTTTGCACCGTATAATCTTTAGGGGAGTTTACTTGCATGGTATTTACTAAGGAATAATGGAGTGTAAGTATAGTAGAAAGTGATGTATCAGAACAACCAGTATTTTAAATCAACAAAGCTTATTAGACATGTCACAGGATTGACCAGATCATTCAAAGCCTTTCCTGCAACCTTCCCAAGAGTCGCCAGAGGCCATTATTGCTAACTGTTAAGAGCTGATGGTGGGGAGAGGACAGGGGAAGCAGAGAAAGATAGCCATTGGCTGTACATGAGCTTAATTTGGCCATCAAATGCCAAAAATAAGGCTACAGTTCTGATCATCACCTATTGTCACCTAATCTAGTAATGATTTATATCCTTAGGCAGGCATAGAATAGCAGACAGCACAGTTCTTGCTACTTCTGAGTACGCCAGAGTCAGATCTTGGGAGTATCACTGGCTCAGTGAAACTCTGAATGTGTTATTCCCAGCATATACTCCGTTCTCCCCGCTTGCCTTTCTCAGCCTTTGTGTGACCGAATCACTTGCTTAATGTAAAGCAGTTACCTGTAGGCTGCATCCGCATAAGCAAAAAAAATGCACACTGCATCAGTAACCGTATGCATTTCAAGTATAACCATTTTCTTTTTCCCACCCTCTAATTCATCTCATTGATCTGATGAACGATGCAGCTGGGTGGTATCCAAACAATAGACTTCTTTTTTCATTTTTGCCATAACACAGTTATGTTCCCATCATGCTAAGCATCCTGTCCTGACTAGCCATTGTTTTATCTCCACCAAGTTTCCCAGAATGCTTCAGTAGAAGACAAAATCCCAGAGGACGTAGGCACAAGGTGCTATGCATGGTTGGTGTAAGTTGCCATAGTCTCTGTGCAGTAATTTTTGGTGACTGCAGTGACCTAAGTTACTACACAGTAATGGAGCATGTGTAGATGTGCCCAGCAAGTGCCAGGGGATATGATGATGGTGGGTGATCACTAACAAATGAGTAAGCTTGTCTCCCAAGGATCTTAAGAGTGAGTCTGCAGATGTCTCCATAGCCCATTTCTAGATTCACGTGTCTTGTTGCAGTGGAGACAGGTGTTTCCAGGAGGGATGGGCACTGTGTTGCTCCATTGGATGGTCTGATGTTTCATAGATTTCATAGAGGTTAGGTGCTGGAAGGGACTTGGTGAGATCATGAGGTCCAGCCTCCCCCCCTCTACAGGCAGGAAGTCAGCTGGGATCAAGGGACCCTAGCAAGAAAAATACCCAGATGATTTTTGAAAGAGTCCAGAGTAGGTGCTTGCACCACTTCTGGGGGAGTCTGTTCCAGACCCTGGACACGCGCACCATAAAGAACTTTTTTCTTATGTCTAGTCTAAATCGGCTTTCTTGGAGTTTATGGCCATGAAACCTGGTTACCTCTTGGGACCCCTAGTGAACAGCTGTTTTCCCAAGTCCTGATGTACCCCTCTTATATAATTGTAGGCTGCCACCAAGCCCCCTGAGCCTTCTTTTCTCCACACTGAAGAATCCCAAGTCCTTCGGCCTCTCCTCGTACAGCCTGCCCTCCAGGTCATGGATCATAAGAATGACTCTCCCTTATGCCTCCTCTTTTCCTCTTCTGTCTGTCGATGAGCTGTTTCAACGTGTTGAAACAAAGGCCTCGCAAAGACCCTTCCTTCATTTTGGTTGGTCCTGAGCAAGGGTCTCCCAAGCGTTGATGCTGAGGTTACACCTCTTCATGTTTGCTTTCAGAGTGTCTTCGTTTTTCCTCTGCTACGTTGCTGCCCTTCTTTCAGCTGTGAGAGAAGGAGTCTCTTTGGAAGGCGGGAGTCAAGCATGCAAACAACATGACTTGTTCAGTGAAGTTGGTTTTGGATGATCATGGCTTCAATGCTTTTGGAGTTTGCTTTGGCCAATAGGCTGATGTTTATGCGTCTATCCTCCCAGCGGATCCGAAGGATCTTGTGAAGGTACCATTGGTGGTACTTTTCCAAGCTCTTCTATATGTGCTTCATGTTTCTAAGCCACACCGCAGAGCTGAAATGACAAAGGCTCTATAAACCAAGAGCTTTCGACTTCCTTGTCCTTGCTAACTGGCTTCTCCCACTCGGGGAGGAAATTCTTCCAGAATCTCAAAGCAGCTTTAGATCATCTCAAGGAACTGCAGACATGATCTTTACAGCCAGGGGATATATAGGTAGAGCAAGTCAGATTTGGGTTTGGGGCTCCCTAGGGGAAAACAAATCCAGCCAGAATTCAAATACCAGAATATTTTAGCTAGAAACTAAAAAAAGAAAAGTACATTCAGAAATAATGTCATGGTTCACAGTTGTAGTTCAAGTGCCTCGTGGTCCCACAGCCAGACTGCTACTTCCATGAAACACCACAGCCTCCCTTCTCGGAGCAGTGAGGTGTTGCATCTAGGCAAGGAGGGGTCCTTTGACCATCGTACCACAATGTATCTTGGGAAATGTACATTGGCCAGGGGGCTCCACTTACAGAAACAAGTGATGCTTGAACTACAGCAAGCGTGGGGCACTGTGGTAGCCTGTCGAACCTGAAATATGTTATTATTGGAAGCACAAAATATCTGTTTTCTGTGGGAAATGTTGATATTTTAAACAGAGACTTGTGTTAAAAAATATCCATTTGATCTTAGATCTATTTTTTAATTTAAAAAGCAAGTTTGATGGGGGTGCAGCGGGAAACGCATGCTTGACTCGACTCACAATCACAGCTCAGAATCTAGCCCAAGTTGTTCTTATGCTAACTCAGTTTTAGACTATGCCTATGAAAAGGCTTTTGTAAAAGTCTCCCTCTGCCTGGAGAAGGGGGTTGGAACCAAAAGCTTGCAAAGAACACTTTTTCCAACTATTTAGCTGGTCTAATAAAAGATGTCACGTTAAACCCAGAGAACCTTGTCTGCCTTTATAAATCTAATGCATGCATTTCATCTGAATAAGATTTTTTCGAATGTTTTGCTTTGCAGTCCTTCAGAAGAAGTGAAAGCAAATTTATCGAGCTACATATTGTGTTTATTCAATGTGTGGTATGATCATATCAGCTTAGCTTGCTTTTCTTTGGAAGCAGTAACAGGCATTTAATTTTTATTTTAATTTTTTTTTGGCTATAGAGGATTTTCACAGGGGGGGGTCGTTTGGGGGAATCTTTTTTTGTAAAGTAAAAATAAGGAAAGAGAGAGAGAGTGCTGCTCATTTTTGTTACTGGCCTTAGGCATTTGCTCATTCTCCTGTAGTAGGACATGGTGGCTATGCTTGAGCTGCGTGCTGCTCTTAGTTGCATTTAACAGGAACATTGAATTACAAGTGGAGGAAGATAATTGCTTTAAAGAGACACTTAATGGAATGTTGTTCTTTAGCTTTAGGACCAGATTCAATCTCTTAAAATCCTCCGTGAGCAGAAACATCCCTAGGCTTTTTTTGGCTTTGGTGTTTACTGATTAAAATGAGCATTTGAAAACAATAAAGCGCACGACCTACCCTACCCAACTGAGAACACACAGGCCGAGAGGGGCACAAGTCTTACTTTCATAGTAAGAGCTATGACAACCAGCTTGTATAAGCAGACCTCTTAAAGCAAGGGTAGTAGGGAGGGGTGGGAGACAAGAGAAGAAGCTGATGCTAAAGTGTAGGAGGCTTTCCAGCTGGGAAAAGAAGCAAAACACCTCATTTCCAACTTCCCCGTATGCCATTTTTTACTTCTAAGCTGGAATTTTCAATGGCTACTCTTTCACATGTCTAGCAGTGACACCGTCTGGCTTTAATTTGCCTCTGATTCTTTTAGTTTCCCTACACCCACATCAACGCTCTTTGGGTAAACGTGGTATCTTTTATCAGACGAACTAAATAGTTGGGGGAAAAAAATGTCCTTTGCAAGCTTTTGGGTACAAACTCTCTTCTTCAGGCAGAAGGTGTTTCTTCCTCTGCCTGAAGAAGGGTGTTTGTATCCAAAAGCTTGCAAAGGACATTTTTTTCCCAACTATTTACTTGATCGGATAAAAGCTAGGCAGACAAAATTCTTTGGATAAATGGGGTATGTCCTTAAACCAACATGGCTGCAACCAACACCCCTACATGCAGAAGACTTTCAAGGAAGTGCTCTTGCAGAGCTAACACATACATCCTCGTTTTCCATTTCGGGGGCTTAAGGGCGCCATCTCCTTTTCATTTCTGGTAGGATGGTGGGGCCTGCCTCCAAGATGTCGAGGCACATTCTTGACTCGCTCTGTTCTCCTTTTTCACAACAGCGAAGATGTTAATATCTCAGGATGGGAATATTACCTCGACAGTCATCTAGCTAAGCCTTCAGACAAAACACTGTGGACCCCCCCCCTTCCCACTCCTGTATCACACACCAGTTGTACCAGGCAAATCATGGTGGGAACATCAAGAACAATGGTCATTTTCAGCTAATGCAAAGACGGAGGTCAAGCAATTAATTGGAGCACCTTATATAAAGGAAAGGGGATCCAGGCATGACCACCCCAATGATAGTCTGCAGCTGGCAATCTACAGCCAAAGGAGGGATTAGTCAGCTCCATCCAGGAAGCCAGTGCTGTGGTGAGGATGGTGGGGCATGTTTGCTCCTCATAAAATCAAACCAATTTAGTACCTCTTTGGAGACGGTAACTGGATTGAAGACTTGCTTTGACAGTAAGCGTTTGTGTCAGTGGCAGCATGTGTAATTTCATCCAGAGCGAGGGGAGATTGCAAAATGACTCCGTTCTTTGGGACATTTTAAAAACCTGCCGCCATTATTTTGAGTAACTAGTTGTGCATTGTGTTAAAAAATAATAGCCCCAAACTTGTGCCCCACTTAGGGGTAAGCTGAATGAAATGCCTCTTTCCCCCTGTAACACTGAGCTTCTGTGGAAGGATCACTTAGTCACCTGTAGGCAGGGCGTGCTTTCACTCAGCGGCCTAGCCTGCTGTTTTACGCCCCAAACACTCAGGCCTGTGTAATGAATACCTGAGACAGAAGTCTAATTTCAAATGCATTGAGCTATTTATCTCAATGGGAGTTTTAGAGACTGAGGATGTTTGCCTATTAAGTTCTTTTTTAACCAGACAAACCCATTTCTCCATGTCCTAGAACGCCTACCATTTTTCCCCCTCGCATTATGCACACTTTAAGTTGTTACCGTGCCATGCCACTAACTAATACTCCTAATGTCCCCTTATCTAAGTGTTTTTTTCCCCTGAAGTTTAAAGAGATTTAAGGACCTCAGCATCAAGCACATACTGATTGCACTGCCCTAGGTTAGCTTGCAATTGCTTTTTTATGTTCTACCTGTCTCTGTGCTTCTAAGACCCCCATTGCTCTCATAAGAGCACTTCGGTGACAATTTGGGGAAACTGTGTACGGTTTATGAATTCTGTTTGCAGACTGTCTGTAGTCTGATATAGATTATGTCTGGAAGTGAGGGAAGGGGGAGAAACAGGACAGCTGCCTTCTCAATTGGAAAATTTTAATCCAGCCGGGAAATAAACAGATACCAGGTAGTGACAAAGGGTGAGCAATAGAAGGACCTCGACTTATATCAAAGTCCGACTGGAGTCACTTTTCCTAGAAAGGAGGGCACTAGACAGTAGATCACCTGAAACACCTGGAACCTAGTCAAACAGTGGTCTGACCAAGACAACTGTGGTTTATGAAAGAAAACCATTTCTGAGGAAGCCTGGAGAGTGGGATGGCACCGGCTTCAGGGACGGAGGGAAGGGCGGTGACCCTCCATGATTCTGAGAAGATCCAAGCCTGGACTTCTCACGAGACTCCATGCATTTTGCAAAGACCACTGAAGACGGGTGAGGCAGAGGCAGCAAGGAAAGGTTTATGTTATTTTGCTAATATATATACTTTCTTGTGCTGATGAGTCAAGAAGGATTAGTGTTTTTTTAAAGCATTAAAGCCCCCCACGTATTTGTTTCCTTTAGCTGTCCCTCCAAAGACATGATCTATTAACCCAGAGTGCCCACAAGTGAGGGGTAAGAGGCTTCAGCACTGGTTTTAAGGGCCCAAGGCAGTCTGCAAGGTCTGATTTCTAGGAAGGAGTAACATATAAAGAGCTTTCATTAAGGAAAGGTACTAAAATGGTCAAGGAAAGAGCTAGTGATGTAGCCTAGCCATCTCAAGGGAGCCTTCAGTACAAATTAGTCCATTGCGGTTGGAATGCAGATAGGCACCTTGTGAGGGTCCAAGGGGAGGAGGTCTACCAAGACAAAGCTCACACTTGCTATTGATATTATCCATGTTTTTTGCTGACTGGGAACAGAAACAGGGTGGAGGAAATAGCTTGGCCAAGGTCCCAGCAAAAAGGCAAGGCTCAGCTGAAAATTAGATCCAAGTCACTTGAGTTAGAGTAGAGGAACCAAACCAGTTTTGCTAGACTAATGGCAGGGGGAACCAGAAAGCTGTTTGCAGGAGAGACCCCTCCCCGCAAAACAAATATCTCTTTCGAACCTTTATTGAGCAAAATGATCACATTCTTCAATATCAGGCTGTAGTCTTTATTATAAAGAGATCTACAAAAGAAACATATTAAAATATGCGTCCAATAGATGCTCACGTGGATGTGCCCGATGGGCATTAGGGAGTCAGATTGTGCCATATAGAGTAGTTCAGTGTCAAAGAGCGTTGTATTAGTTCATCTAGGTTTTAACCGTAGCATCAGGCATATCAGGGTAGAGCTGACAGAGCTCCTATCTACTTCTTTATGGCCGTTCAGAGAGGACTGGCAGAGAGGCAAAGCTGTGACATGTCTGTTCATCACATGGCTTCAGAGACCAAAGGCCAGCCTTCACCTTGGACAGTAGTATGGCATGCTTCATGAGATCAGAGAACAGGCTGCAAGGGCCTGAAGTTTACAACAGCTGCTTATTGCTGCATCATTGGCTGCTTAAATAAGCAAAGATAAGAGTTTCCGTTCCTGAATACAAGTGCTCTGCGTGCTAGTAGGAACAACAGCAGCATAACAACATCATCAAGAGCTGCCATTTACTAGTCGGACCAGGGGTCTTTCTCGCCTAGCATGCCATCTCACACAGTGGTAGAGAGCAGATTGTGGATGGACGTCACTATGCTGAGTCCTGTGTCATTGGAGAAGGGTGTTGGAGCTGAGATGGCTTATAATAAGGTCCTGGGACCTAGTGTCCAGGACGTCTCCCCTCCATGCACATGCACATGCCCCCCACACCCTCCTCCGCCACTGGTCAGGGCATGCAGGGAGTGGATCGCAGCTCAGCCCAGGCCCTGGCCCCAAGTTGTCACCACCCCGTGACCTGGCCTCATGATCCCGGCCTCGTCTGCCCATCCTGCTCCTGAACCCTGCTTCCTGCCCACCCAAAAACCCCATGGGGAGTTTTGGTGAGTTGTTGGGCAGTGCTGACCCAGCCTGCAACGGCTCATTAAAACTCCCTTTGTGGCTCAAATGATTGCCCACCTCTGGTCTAGTCCCTCTCCCTGCTTTGAGTCAGGGTGGTCATGCATGTGATGAAGCCGCTGCTTATGAAAGCTTATGCATTTCTGATTTAGTTAGACTATAAGGTGCATGTCTACCCTGCCATCTGCGTGTGTAAACCACCCTCCCTGACCCATTCTTAAAAATCTTCCCAGCCAAGGGGATTCCACAACTTCCCCGGGTAATCTACTTCAACACTTCATTACCCTCATAAAGGTTTTTCTTTCTCGGTATCCAATCTAAATCATCTTCGTTGCAAATTAAACCAATTTCTTTTTGTTTTCCCTCCAGTGGACACGGAGCACAATTGATTAGCATCCCCTTTATAACAGCTCTTTATTTATTGCAACGGTTATCACGCTTCCCTTCCTCTCAGACTTCTCTAACTTAGGAGAAAAACTCCCAACTCAAACCCTTCCTTTTCTGAGTTGGAGGGTAGAGAGACAGGAGCTGCCAGGAGGTAGTTTTACAGTGACTTCAGATATTTGACCTCCGAGCTCCTGCCTTGAAGAAGTGCACAGTGGACTCGGGATGCTGGCATTGCTTCTTTAAAGTGTTTTTAATCTTGCTTCGCAGCTGTCCGCTGCAGATCTGTTGCTGCGCAATGTCCTTCTCTGCCCACCAGCGTTTGAGGTTTGGCAGGAGGGATGTGGGGGGTGGATAACTAGCGTTTGGATGTTTTCCGTCACTGCGGAACAAGCAAACCTAATGTACTGTTTCTTAGAGCACTAAACTAGCTTGATGTATTCAGCATCTTTAATGTCTATACCACCCCTAACTGGGCCTAGAGGTGGGAGGATGATCTTAATGAGGTATGACAAGACTTTCATTGCAAAATAATTTCGATTATGGCCTGTGCCTTGCAGCTGCTCTGCAAACTTGGCAAATAGATTTTAAGTAGACTTGGAATGAAAATGGCCTGGAGTATATTTTCAGATGCGATCTGCTAGCCATAATCCCAAAGACCCCGAGTTCAGTCTCACATCTGACTAGTTTTCTAAGATAAGAAGGATAGAAGGGTTAAACTGTTATTATTTATGTGTCATTGGCTAGAGCTAATTAAAAGAGAACCAGTGGGAGGTAATCTATAACAAAAATACCTGGCTCTTACAGGTTTTTTTTCCCCCAGTACTGTCCCATGTGCCTTAAAAAGGGGGGCAAAGCATTATCCCCACTGTTCAGGGGAGTAAACTGAGGCACAGAGGTGAGGTCCCTTTCCCAAGCTCAGCCAATGGCAGAACCAGGAATAACACAGGGGCCTCTTTAGCACAGTTTTTGGAGTCCCAACAAGTGATGCTATTGCATCAAATAATCTCCCAAGGAAAGCAGTAGATACCCTATTCCTAGGGCCACTTTAAACTAGGGGGTGCTAGGAAACTTGCTGTAGGGGTCAGCGCTGCACTGAAAGGGGCATATACAGGATCAAAAGCTCTTGAGATTGTCTTAACAGGGGCTACTGCTTTTCAATACCCAACCCCCAGTCTCCTACCTAACCGCTGCCCACTTCCCAACGTGGAAAGCACAAGGCAGTTCTCTGACTTTAGCAAGTGCAGCATCCTGGAGCAAACAGAGACCTACTAAAGTGCCTTTCACCGTCCTTTTAGAGGTCCAAGAGTTTCACCTGGGTCTTGGTTCTTCCTTCTCTTCTCTACCATACGGCTGTGCAGGGCCTATGCCAAGCACAAATCCCCGCTCTAAAAACAGAATTGCCTGCCATTGGTTTCCCCACACCATTCACACAGCACAACGCTTCCCCTTCCCCCACCCATTTCTGTTTAATCTGTAGGCACAATGGGAACTATTATCCCCAGTGAATCATTAATCAAATATTCAGGGAGGGAAAAGACGCAATGGCCCATTCAGGACTTTCATCTGTGGAGCTCCTAATAAGGCCCTAACGTCATGTATTCATTAAAATACCCATGGCAGACAAGGTTCCTTGGGTGAATTTGATATCTTTTATTAGACCAACCCAAATGGTTGGAGAATAGTTCTTAAGCAAGCTTTTGGGTTCAAAAACCCTTCGTCAAGCTAAGGAAGCTTCAGCAGTTGGTGTGTGCTCTTCCTGGACGAAATACCCGTGGCACCTTTTCTCACGCATAGGGATGTTAATCCTGGTGATTTGGCCAAACTTGGCGGATTACCTTCTCTCCTCCTGAATTTTCCTCTCTCTAAATTGCTTGCTGCTGGCAGAATGGTTGTCCCTGTTCTGCTCCAGTAGTGGCTTTAATAGTTTGAAGTGTATGATTCTTCCACGTGCAGGGCCAGCGCAGCTCAGTGATAGGGGATACATGCATTGGGAACTTCACTGGGAAGGGATCGCTTTTGGGGATGTAGGTGTACCAAGTGTAGAGCAATGCACCCCCAGTCCCATGGCTGGGTCCCCTAAGCAAGGCAGGAGTACAAATGATAAAGTAAGGAGTTTCCAAATACATCGTCTCCTCTTGCTGAACTCAGCATGACTGTCTGCTGGCATCGTGATGCAGCTGTGAAAAAAGACAAACTCAATCCAAGGATGTGTCCAGAGAGCAATTACCAGTAGAGACAATATTAATGCTAGCACCTCAGCTGGACTCTCGTTCTCCATGTTCATGATAGATTAATTCGAACCAGCACAGATACATAGAAGGACTACAAATAAGATTAAGGAAATGGAGAGTTTATCATGTAAGAGGAAACAAGGACTTGGGTCCCTTAATCAATCAAAACACAAGTGGGAAGGGGATATATGTGCTGTCTATAATTAGATCAGGAGGGGATACATTAGCAGGGAGGAGAGCTATGCCTGGTAGAGGATAACATCAGCACGAGAATACATTTGTACCAAACTAGACACAAATAACCTTGGGCTGGTAACTTTGCCATTGTTTTCTTGCAGTGCTTGAGATGGAGCTTGGATGGTTTATGAAAGGGTGATAGGATGTGGCTGCTTGCAATAGCAGCTGGATGGACTACAGACCTAGTAAGTCCCTTCTGGGCCCATATCCCTGCTACAGGTGGCTCTGTAGCACCTCTCAGCCTCCACTGGCCCTGGGGTTGTCTCCTAGATCTTACACTTTCATTAGGTCTTAGGTCTTTAAATGAAAATTGTCTTTCATTAGGTCTTAAAGCCTGAAGGAACCTTCGTACTTTGATTTCTGCACGAAAACCACTAATATCTGGGGGATTAAAAGCATCTCTCTTTTGAAAGCCATCTCATCTGGATTGAAAGGCTCTTGAGTGACTTGTTCTTGTGGTCCAGCTGGGTTGGAGGCAGAAGCTTTAGTTTTGTCAGCTTTATGCAGTCTATTGGTTTTTGTGGCCTCCACATACCCAACCAGAACAGCAGAGCGGGGACGGAGCAATGCAGGAGCAATACATCAAGCACTCGGGGATCCACTGGCATGCAACGGGCTCTATAAATTATTGTAGTTAATGGAAATCTACAGTATGTTGAGCTGACTCTCTTGATTTCTGCCACAGCTGCTGCCTGAATAAGTAGTGCTGCTTTCCCGCTGGTGCCACCCGAAATCCCCCCCGGAGATGGTTACAATGAAACCCACAATTTTGCGCAGAAATTTGACAGGTCTCCTTAGTACCTGGGGGTGTGACGAGTGGTGCCGCACAGGTGCTGAAAGAGCAAGCCAGGGGAGAACTAGGAATATATCTTGGGTATAACGAGGTTGGCAAATTGCTGCATCATCAGTCCCATGATTGCTGGAGAGCTATCTTCACTTAATTAAAAGTAGCACTTGAAAGGTAGCATGTATCTGGCTCCCAGTGAACTGAAACCGAGCTGCTCAGAGTTTATTTAATGTGTTAATCAAGAGAGCAAACTCTGATGGCATTGCTCCCCCCAGTGGTCTCCTCGCAGAAGAGAAAGTCCTTCTCTGATGACAATGGCTTTGGGAAGGTTCCTTCCAATCGAATGCATGAATGTCTGGGGCCATGGTGGAGAGCTGCTGGCTGAGATTTCAGCCAAGGGACGGTTCCTTACACATAGGAAGGCTCTGGGTAGGCCACATGGCTATTCCCAGGTGTGCCAGCTCATGCAGCATTGAAGACTGCTGGAGGCTTTTCAAGGGCTAGCAAGCATGACAGAAGACCAGCTTGTCTTAGCAGGGAACTTTGCAGTAAAATAAGTCATAAAAAAAGAATCTTATAAGTGGAAACTTGGGACAAGTAGCTAGGCAGGAGTATAAGAGCATTGCTTAGGTATGCAGGGATGTAGTAAGGAAGGCTAAAGTGCAATTGCAGTTGCAGCTAGCAAGAGATGTGAAGGGGAGCAAGAAGGGTTTCTTACAAATACGTCGGTAGCAAGAGGAGGATCAGGGAAAGTGTGGGCTCCTTACTGAATGGGGGAGGGAACCTGGAGACAGAGGGTGCAGAAAAGGCTGAAGTGCTCAATGCCTTTTTCACCTGAGACTTCACAGGCAAGGTCAGTTCCCAGACTACTGCACCGGGCAGCACCGTTTGGGGAGGAGGTGAGCAGCTAACAGTAGTGACAGAACAGGTTAGGGACTATTTAGAAAAGCTGGACTTATGCAAGTCCATAGGGCCAGATCAGATGCACCCGAGGGTGCTGAGGGAGTTGGCTGATAGATTGCAGGCCACGGGCCATAATCTTTGAAAACTCATGGCTATCAGGAGAGGTCCTGGATGATTGGAGAAGGGCAAGCATTAGTGTCCATATTTAAAAAAGGGAAAAAGGAGGATCCAGGGGACTACAGACTAGTCAGCCTCACCTCAGTCTCTGGAAAAATCATGGAGAAGATCTTTAAGGAATCCATTTCTAAGCACTTGGAGAAGGGAGCAGGGAAACACAAGGACACCTGTGAAGAGAATTGGATATGCTGGGAAAGCATGGACTTGCCTACAGGCTTGTCAGATCTGCTCTTGGAGTTGGGGTGGAAAGAAGGCTGGAGCTGTAATCCTAAGAACCTCAGCTAGAAATTCCTTCATTAGGCATAAGGCACAGGGTGAGAGGGTCATTTTAGTCATTGCTGATTAGTCATTGCTCATCTAGAGTATTGTGTGCAGCTCTGGCCTCCACATTGTAGGAAGGACAAGGCAAAGTTAAAGCAGGGCCAGAGGCCCAGAAGGCAAGATGTATGAGGAAATGTTGAAAGAACTAGGTATGTGTAGCTTGCAGGAAAGGTGATTAAGGGGAGGCAGGGTGGTGGTCTTCCAGTTTTTGTAAGGCTACCATAGAGCAGAGGGAGAACAACACGTCTTCATTGCTGCGGACAGCAGGATGTGAAATGAGTAGTTTCAAATTCAGCAAAGTAGGTTTAGATTAGACCGTAGGAGGTTGGACCAGGTGACCCTCAAGGTCCCTTCAAAGCCTATGATTTTACGGTTCATTAGACTAGACCAGGTGGTTTATGAATCCAGCCTCAGTCTGGGGACTCCAAGGGATGGGTGTCCATTGCATCTCTTAGGATGCTGTTGTAGTGAAAATTATGATCCTTGATTTGCAAAACGAAGAACTGCCATGGGGATGACTGATTGACTGAAGGTTGTCCTGGAGGTCTGTAGCACAGCTGGGAACTGCAGTCACATATCTTGAGTAACAGTGCACAAAACAAAGGGTATAATACATGGCAATGGGATTAAACTACAGAAAAAGAAATCGGATTAAGTCTACGAAAATACCTTCCTGGCTGATAGAAGACGAGGGGAATAGAACAAGCTGCCCAGGGATGCTGTACAGTCTCCTTCATGGGAGAGTTTTGAGAAGGAGCTGGTTCGACATCTGTCCAGGATGGTTTAGTACGAGTGCATCCTTGTATTGGTGGGGGACTTCAAGTCCTTTCTAACCCTATAACTTCAAAACATGAAAAAATATAGTGCAACTTGGACTTGGATTGCAAGTCACAGATCAGCTCTTATTTGGCCTGCAAATATTCATCCATCATTAATAGTCTGTCCCTCTTTTCCCAATTGCCAGGATCAATAACAGGCAGAGCATATTTCATTTTGGAGCTTCATGAATAATTTTTGAAGCTGCAGTTTTTGTTTTCTTTTGACTGGCCAAACCACTCTATAATAACTCTTTCCTTTCTGTGACAGCTTGGAACATTTTTTTAAAAAATAGCACGCTGAAAATTAGATTCTTGGCTCAAGAGTTTTATTTGAACCAATGAAACCAGCATGACGCTTTATATTTGAAAATTTTTCAGCATTTTAAAAATAAGCTTAATGGAAGCGGAAATCTGGGCGATGTATGCATATCTACTTTGATTAGCCTTTAAGGTTCAAGTGTAACCTTGCCTTCTATTTGACTTCAAACTAACGTGGCTATCTCCACCTTGCTAATAAGCGCAGGAAGACAAATAATGTGTCATGTTATTCTGTTTTAATAAAACCGTATTTTCAACATTTTCAGAATGAATGAAAGGTTTTGAAGTTCAGAATTTGTTTTTTACATTATTTTTATTTCAACTAAAAAATTTGCTAACGCTGACATAAATTCATGGTTTGCTTTGGGTCATTCAAATTTTTTTTTTTGTCAAAAATATTTCAACAGAAAATTTTATCCAGGTTCTTTTGCTGTAGACTTTCCTCCCACCTGGTCGCCCAGCTATAGCTGAGGGAAGAGGAAGAATAGCTCCTGCCAAGCTAATGAAAGCTAAAGGCATCCAATGTCATTTAAGTAAATCAAAAGAAGCCTTGAAAAACTGGCAGGTAAAGTCGGGTGTCCTTTCAGACTAGATTAAAGCGTGGGTCGGAGGACAGCCACTGAATAGTTCATATTCTGAAGGCAACATATATTTACAGAAAATGAACTCTCAGTTTAAACACTTCTGAATCATGTTGAAGTATGCATTGTAAACGAAACAGGTATTTCTTGATTTACTTGGCTCCGTTTCGGGGCTTTATTTATTTATATTTCCCTCTGCTAATGGCAAGCCATCGATCATGGGAGCAGTAATCAGATTTTTGCAGAAGGCCACGGGCATCATTTTCAATCATTTAAACTTCGCCAGCCTACCTCCATCTTTTATAAGTCATGGAGATGAATGCTACTGGATTTTTCCCCTTTTCAAAACTTGCTAATTGTTCTTATTACCTCTTTCTTTTTCTTCTTCTTCTTGCGGTTGAACAACTTGTCATGTTTATTTGCCATGAACTATTTTGCTGCCTGCCAGATCCAAAGCAGCTAATTTCCTATACAAAGCAGAAGATCTATCCCTTTTCTGTGCTCCTGCCAGAGTGTACTTCAGGTCCAGAACTCCACTTGAAATCTCTCATCCTACAGCAGTCAGCAGACCATGTTGGAGCAATAGTACATCTCTTAGGGCCCATACCTTGCCCCTTACTAACCTGTGCAAGACAGTGTAGACAAGCAAGGGTTACGGGATTGAAGTGTGCAGTTCCAGACTATGTGCTATCCCTGCAAATGGCAATGGTGCTTTAAATGGCTGACCAAGTGAGTGTTCATCAAATACAGTCTGTCCTCGTGACACTGAGAACTCCACTTCCACTCTTGCAGTGCCTGTGCACTACCGGCACCTGGGAAGACAGAGAACATTGCACTTATTCACCATATGGTATTGCTAGGAGGCCTGTGTGAAGCAGTTAGTATTCGCTTCGGATTCTGCTGATTCGGGGACAGTGATTCGATTCAGTGATTCGAATCGCTGTCCCAAATCAATTCGGCCGAATCTGATGTAGAGATTCAGCTGCCTCTGAATTGGCCCCATCCCTTGCCTGCTCTCAATGGTTGCCCCTTCCACTTTCCCAGCTCCCAGCTCTTTGAAAAGCCCCCACTCACCAGCTGCTGACAAGCAGGGGGGCAATCCCCAGTGCCCCCCCACTGCCCCAAGCTGCATGGGGGGGCTCTGTCATGAGCCTCCTGACCCCTGCCTGCTTTCCTGCTCCCCGCATCCCCATGGCTGCCCTGCCTGTCACAGCACCCAGCCCTTTAAAAAAAATAAAAGATAAAGCTCAGACACACCAGATCCTGCCAGGCAGGGGGGTGATCCCTGCTGCCCCGACTGCCCCATGCTGTGAGGGGAGGACTCTGCCATGAGCCCCCAGAAGCCCAAAGGCTGTTGTTTTGGGGTTTTTTTAAGGGCTGGGAGCTGAGGTGGGTAAAGAAGCCATGGGGGGGGTAGGCTGGGAGAGTGGACCGGAGTCAGGGGATGGGGCCTACCAGGGGTGCCCCATGACCCCCTCCCTTCTCCTCCTGAAGCTTCGCGTAGCCCTAATTGCTTTGATGCAATAAATATGGAATTTGCACATTTTCAATAAACGTTATAGACCAATCAATCTTTAGGAGTGTGGAGCTGCCAGCCTCTCCCGTTTACTGAGAGGCACTTGTCCAAATCACCACTCCCTCTAGGGCCACCCATTACCGCCCACCCACTTCCTGCTTCTTTGTCATAAAATAAGTCAATCAGCATCACCTTCATGCAAAGTGCGATTTGGACCCAAGCTGAACCGAACCTTGCTGAAGCTCTTCAGCCAATGAAGAACATTACTTTGCTGTTACATTTCTCTGTTTGGTGCCCTAAATCCAGGGAGGTGATAATTCCTCTGGGCTCTCCAACCTAGAATAAGACATGCAACAAGTTTCATGGGAAGTGTCTTTAGCAGGTTTTTCTTAGGGAAAAGCTGGACTGATTTTGCAAGTGTAAGGTTTGTGTTTATTCCAACTACACCGTCTAATCTGTTGTGATAATATCATGAATTCTGAGGCAGAGACGAATCACTGATGAATACAGCTAAAATGCGTGTGGCTTTGATCTGAAATTAAAGGTGAAGTTATAGATAACACTTAAACCACATTAAATCTGTGGAGTGTCAAGCAATGCTAGAGTTAGAACATGCTTTAAGCAGTCACACATTCAGGATTAATACTGGTTTTTGTATGCACAGCTCTGATTTGCCACTAGAGGATTGGCAAGCAGATAGCTAGGAGCCAGGATACCTGGATTCCACCCATGCTTTGGAGGGATGCAGGGGGTGGGTTGCTGGAAACGGTGCATCTTGGGATGCTGGAGGGATGCAAATTGCTCAGTTTATCTCTGTGGAGCAGCCTGAAGTTACCTTACATGAGCTATAAAACACAGCCCAGAGATAACCCAATGTCTTCATCAGCGGCTTGGACGAGGGAGTGAAGTGTACTCTGTCCAAGTTAGCAGATGACACAAAACTGGGGAGAAGTGGACACGCCGGAGGGCAGGGAACAGCTGCAAGCAGACCTGGACAAGTTGGACATATGGGCAGAAAACAACAGAATGCAATTCAACGAGGAGAAATGCAAAGTGCTGCATCTAGGGAGGAAAAATGTCCAGCACACCTACTGCCTAGGGAATGAC
>JAGPOW010002742.1:21875772-21968562 GCA_030014935.1 Caiman crocodilus | reverse complement strand
GGGATCTTGGAGTCCTAGTGGACTCCAAGATGAACATGAGTCGGCAGTGTGACGAAGCCATCAGGAAAGCTAATGGCACTTTATTGTGCATCAGCAGATAGATGCATGATGAACAGATCCAGGGAGGTGATAATTTCCCTCTATCAGGTGCTGGTCAGACCGCAGTTGGAGTACTGCGTGCAATTCTGGGTGCCGCACTTCAAGAGGGATGCGGATAACCTGGAGAGGGTCCAGAGAAGGGCCACTTGTATGATTAAGGGCTTGCAGGCCAAGCCCTACGAGGAGAGACTGGGGCACCTGGACCTCTTCAGCCTCCACAAGAGAAGGTTGAGAGGCAACCTTGTGGCTTCCTATAAGTTCATCACGGGGGCACAGAAGGGAATTGGTGAGGCTTTACTCACTAAGGCACCCCTGGGGGTTTCAAGAAATAATGGCCACAAGCTAGCAGAGAGCAGATTTAAACTGGACATTAGGAAGAACTTCTTCACAGTTCGAGTGGCCAAGGTCTGGAAGGGGCTCTCAAGGGAGGTGGTGCTGTCCCCTCCCCTGGGGGTCTTCAAGAGGAGGTTAGATAGGCATCTAGCTGGGGTCATCTAGACACAGCACTCTTTCCTGCCTATGCAGGGGGTCAGACTCCATGATCTATTGAGGTCCCTTCCGACCCTAGCATCTATGAATCTATGAACCCTCTCCTGAAGTGGCATAGGTTGGAGATGCTCAGAGGGCACTTAGCATGAGTTAACAAGGTTTAACATGGATGCCGCCGTTTTAAGTGCCTGTAGTATGGTCTAAATATAATGGGCAACCTCACCCTAAGTCATCATTATGGAGCACCAGTTGGAAAAATACCCAATGAAAAGGCTTTCCTGGTTAATAAAGCTCTTGCTCAGCCTCTGACTTGGGCTGCTATTTCTCAAGGAACCAATGTTTGCTAAAACCTCCCAGCTGGTTTTAGCAAGCAAACTATTTCTAATGAGTCCCTTTCCCTCTGGGAGGACACAAATGAGCAGAATTTCAGAATGGTGTTCAGTCCCACTTCTCCTGCTAAATGGCAACCATTCCTGTGAGCTATTTCATTTCATCTTCACTGCCCTTCAATATGAGGTGCCACTGTGGATGAAAGACTTCCTGAAAACTATGTGCATTGGAGCAGGCATGGAGCAAAGTGACTGGCATTGGACATAAATAGCTATTGCACTGGGGCTTTAGCTTGTCACATATTGTAAAGGATCTTCTATTGCCAGGCAAATTGACAGAACACTTCTGTGTTCCTTAATCTAGTTCCTCCTGGCACATAACCAGCTCTCAGGATAGGTTATCATATATCGTATTTCCTCCTGGGCGCTCGTGCTGTTTTTCAAATGTTTCTTTTCTCAAACTCTGTTGCATCAATTGAGGCGAGACCCTTGCTTATACCATGAACTTACTTTCCTGAGTCTCCCTGTGTTCCCTTTTTAAATGAACTTGTGGCATAGTGAAAGTTGCCTAAATGGATTGGAATTCAGGCTTTTGTACATCACCAAAGCAGGTCTAGCGAGAGCAGAGGTAGCATACATTTCTTTGAACTGCCACCCTGCCAAGACATTAAAACACAAACATTTTGGGGGCCACATGTATGGACTAGTCATTCTACTTCAATTGCCCTGTCATTCTTTGGCTTCTCAGCTGAGACTCTCTATAATGTGCAAATTGATATAAGGTGTGACAAAGGTGGTCCTTCAAGGATGTGCCAGTGAAGGATGCTCTACTATGCTCAAAAAAGCTAGTGGAGCTGGTAAATAAGAAAGGCCAATGTTGTTCTGCATTAAGAAGTCCTCTTTTAAGGATGGTCACGTTAAAGAAACCTCAGTTCAAAGCAATTGATGAAAATCTCCATTGCAATCAGTAATTGAGCACTAATTTTACCAAAGTATATCCAGTATCTAGCCCTTAGTGGCACCTGGAAATACCACTTTAAAGATGGCCACATATCTCCATAAATACATCTCATAGAGGGGCTTGTTCCACAATCATTTCAGCTAGGTAGACCCTTGTGTGTCTAAGGAAAGCCCCACTGATTTTAAGATGACTCCTTCTGGCTGTGAAAGCTACCTGCATGGGTAAGATTGGATAACTGAGGTTTCCATGTGCGTTGCTCTACTCAGGGCAGGACTGCGAATCTTTTTGAGGTTATGGTTCAGTGAGGAACTTCAGCACACGATTACAATTCTGTACTTGCTCATGGCCTTTTAAAGCCCCTAGGACGTAAGCATGTCCTGAATACAGCTGGTCTACAGAATTCGGTTCTAATCTCTCTCCTTCCACTGCAAATGATGACTCTATGCCCTGAAGCATGTCACGGTATTTCCCTTACATCTTGTTGCTTCAGGCAATCCTCAAATCTTTTCTGCATTAATTAATATGCATGTCTGAAATCAAACTAATAGACACAAACATTTGAACTAGCTCTTATTTCTCAGACCCTGTAGCCTCTGAAGTTGCATTCCATATGTGTTATTCTTTTCAGATTATACTATAAATGCTGCCCAGAACTTATTGTACAAGGAGCTTCTTTTATATTGTGTGTCTTTGAGGAATATTTAATGGATGGCCTTTTTTATTATTACTTTTTAAAATAAAACTAAGGCAGCCATCTGAGACAAGCCATTTTTTATGATGGTACAGTTAGAATATCAACTGCAAGTTTCACAGTGATCAGTCACACAATCAAATGCTGAATCATTCGTTACCATAAATGCATTAAAGGAAAATAAGTCAAAATGGATCTGACTCTCAACAGAACAGAGAGGACTGAGATCTGTTCATAACAAATCAGCTCACGCACGGAGGGGAACTACAAATCATTCCCAGGGCATTATTCATTGGATTGCCCTTTGCCTCTGTCCGGGGAAGAACTAGTTTGAATTCTCATGTATTCTCTTCAATGTTAGGCTAACAAAGCTGGTGGGAAGGAAAGGCAGAAGAAATTGCCTTTGGAAGAACAGCTTGCAGTTTTTTAATAAGCAGATTTTTGTATTTGCTTATCGTGCCGAGCAAGCGCTTTTAATATAATAGCAGATTATCCAGTTTTTGGTTTTATTAAACTTATTGTGATTTAACTGTAAATCCCTGATTTCCATAATTGTACATTCATAATTGGCATTTTTATTACTTCAGTTCATAAAGATTCCAACCAAGATCAAGGCCTCATTGTATTACGCACTGTACATATACATAGTCAAATCATTTTCCATAAATGTATTTATTTATTCAGACTGCAAAGCTGTAAAATATAAGTGCGCATTCAGGGCACTAGGAGGGGGTAACCCATGAATTTTAAAATTACAAAATAAGCAAATAGATTGCCTGGAAATACGGGCTTCTCAACTTCATACAAAAGAAGTGTTAATATTCACTTCTTACAGAGCTGAGATATAGAAGGCAATAAGAGTTACAGAGGGAAAGAGTCTGTGCATTGCAGTTGTATAGGCTACCCAAACTAGTTTTAAACTATATACTTCAGGTGTCAGGAATCATTTGATGATGGCAGAATGAAGCTTATGATGTGCAAAACTTACTGAAGAAACAGAGTAGCTATTTGGGCAGTTGGTCTTGGCAGCTAGATCCTGGATGGTGAGTTTAAGGTTAGTGTGTCTACTCCACATAAGGGTGTGCATCATAGACGTGGTAACATCCACAGGAGTGAACTCACAGCCCCAAAAAGAGACAGGTGACTTTAAACCACTTTTGCACTCCAGCTCCTGCATAGACCTGATGTTGGTGCCTCAATGACAGCAACGTTTTAAGGAGCATCACTGGATCCTCTTGGAAGATCTATGGGCCATGGTAGTGCCCAAAATCTTTGTAGTACTGAGTGCTTCAGTCTGGCTCTTTCCAGAAGCAATCCTGAGGAAGCAGCCTGACTGCTCTTCTCTGCACATCTGAAACAGGGGGAACAGGGATGGAAGATATTAGGAAAGATTAAGTGACCTCCTTAAGGACCCAGAGAGTTTCTGAAACAGAGCCAGGAATAGAACCTAGGTCTCCCGTTGCGTTAAACACAGCAGCATTCTCCTTCAAAAGCTGAATAGACTATACAATTTCACTTTCCGGGTTTTGTGTGTTAATGACATGAGGCAACAGGAAGAAGGAGAAAATAAATCAATGAGGGTGTGACAGGGTTGTCAACCCAGCATTTTATTTACCAATAATCGGAACACTTTTTTACTGACACAAACTTTTTTACTGACATGTTTCATGAAATATAAATGTAACCCCTCTGCCAGGCCCTGGACACCACTAACAAGGGATGAGTTCAAATTCAGGGGTTTAACACCAACTTTCTAAATCTGACTCAAGACCCCATGAAGAAACCTAGGAAAATAAAATTTAACTGGGTGTTCTAAAATGAACAAATTTCCCCCCCTTGTATGCAACATTCAAGTCAAATAGGGTTCATTAGAGGAGAAAAGGAGATTAATGTAAAACCATAGCAAGAACTTGAACCACTGAACATTTAGGGAGACCTAAATCATTATTAGTCCAGTCACTAGCAAACCAAGCCAGACATGCTACTACAACCCAGTCTGTTAGGAAGGAAACTCACCCAGAGCTCCACCACCTATACCAAGCAAAAGTGACCCTCAAACAGTAAAACAGACATGAGTAGTCTCCAAAGCTCCGAAGTTTGCTTGCTAATGAAGGTAAGCAAAGGAAGAATACACAGTTACATTAGCAGAACATAACCATAGTTGAATTGACATATCATAAACAGAATTACATCAAAGAAGTTCAAAATACCCCAGCCTTACCCCTGCTGGCCCTGTTTCCCCACCCCTCCTGGCACAAACCCATATCCACTGCCTTCCCCCCACCCCAACCCTCCCAGCCCCACAGATTCATCCTGGCCACATAGCTTGCCCCCAGCCACCTGAGTAGCCACATAGCTACTCCCACCCCCACTAGGGCCATTAAGCCCTGCTTACCTTCAAAGTGAGTAGCTATTATGATGAGTAGCCAGACACAACAGCAAAAGAGGGGACTATGGGGGATCCTATGTACCACAAATGCCTGATGGAGACCCTGCCTACAGGCTGCCAAGCCACATTGCCAAACTGAGGCTGTATGCAAGTGTTGCTGGACAGACAGACACAGAAGTGCCACCTGAATGGCAATGTACCTTCAGTCAAGCTCATGGTTGTTTAGTTTTTTTGTGAACAGCCTTTTTTTTTTACAGACAAGCATTTTTTGCCTTTTTATGGACTAAATTTATGGACATTTGGCAACCGTGGTATGGATAGAAGAGGGCCTGAGGATCTTGAACATAAAACAGGTGAATTTTGTCTTAGCTCTGTTTCCTTATGAACTCTCCTAACAGCCTCCTGTACTCCTGGTATGTGGCTGCTGAAAGAGTAGAGATGTTGGCATCCCACATGGATAAAAGTCTTTGAGGCATAACAGCAATTAGGCACCAGGACTGAAAAGAGGGATGGCATCAGTGGTCAGTCTCACACTCTCCTGCCAGGGACCACAGGCTGGAGCCAACTTTGCCCTACTTGGCAACTTGCTGTCCTGAAAGGAGGTGTTGGCTCTCTACTAATTGAGGAGGAAATCTTTACACCAACCATAACGAGTGTTTTTTTCATTGTCAAGTGAAAAAAATGTGGGATGTGGCATTTTCTCCCCAGAGCTTTCAGATCCTCTATAGACAGTACTTTCTAAAACCCAAGCAGAGAGGACACAGCATGCACCCATATCAGATATGGCCCTGCTTCTTGGTCATATTTCCTTGATTTCTATGCATGTATTATCCAAAAGACTTTCTAGGACTCATAGAGCTTCTTCTCATTCAAATAAAGAAGGCATTCTTTATCGCATGAGGCAAAAGGTCCCAGATAATATGGTGATGGGAATGAATGAAATATCTAAGTAGGTTAAATGAGACAGAGGTAGAGTTGCTTCTCAAATGATTTTTTTTCTCGCACTTTGAATGAAACATCCATGTCTTTAAATCCCCTTCCTGACATACAGAAGGGAAATAGATTCCCCACAGGTTTAACAAAACAGATCTATCTTCTGTTAATGCTCTGATTAGCTAAAAATCTGCTGGAGGTAGGAGACAGAGACAAGAGTAGCTAAAAGGACTGTGGCATCTCTAGGAGTTAATGCAGACTTTCTGCTTCTCTCTGTGATGCCTAATTGCATTCTGTATGAAGCAGGTTGTAACCTTTTTTTCCAGCACCTGATTGGAAATATATTGTATCATTGTCCTACCTTCAAGATCAAGATGCCTTCCTTCAGCTCTCATGACTGAACAGTGAGTAACAAGGAGAATGAATTATCAAGTCACAGAAGCCTAGCCTGTGTAATGGATTCTATTGTTACTATTCAAAGTGCTTTTTTTGGGGGAAATATAGAATGGAGCAGGGGGTGAGACTTTTTGTTGATGAGAAAGAAAGATTTTTCTTATGTTCCATGTGATGTGCACTTACAAGCCATGCTTTATGGAATAATATGGTACTGGTTGGTAGACGATGAAAGTATGAGAGATTATTATTTTTTTTTAGCTCTGTTATAATAGTTTTATGGCAGAAAAACGGAGATCAATGATTATATTCACCAGCACAACTAGGGATAGGGAATATTAAAATCCATCTGATGAGCTCATAATGCTGGGTGACACTTCTAGTGACATGTACATGGATGGTTACTCATTACTAGGATAACCAATATAACTAAAATTAAAGGACACAGTGGTTATTGGCAGTCTTCTGTGTGATATTGAAAGCACAGAGGGTGTTTTCTGCTCAATCTCCAGATCTAGGTATGTAGAGGACAACCTACAAAAATAGGTCTTTGAGCATAAGAAAGGAAGTTGACTATGCTTGGGCTACCAGATCTTAATTCTCCAAACCCTAAAGAAGGCTCTTAGTGTAGTCCCAGCCTTTCCGAGGCTCCACAGGAAAACTCTGTCTAGCATGCTGGAGCTCTCTTACAGAGAGAGTAAAGGGGGATTGATCTGTGTCCTCTTCCCAGATCCTCAAGTAATCCATGGGTACCTGATAATGGAAATTGAGTTTCTCTATAGCCCCAGCCAGTGGCCAGGTCATTTAAGCTGGACGGTGATGCCCTGGTTCTGTCGATGTACTTGGGCAAAGGAGTGTAAATTCTATTTATTGTCCCCCGCTTCTGTCTGGAGTAAGAGGAGTTACTAGGAGCAGAGCCACCCCTTGGGGTGTGTGTGGCCCGGGACACATCAGCCTGTGCAGGGCCTGTGCCAGGGGTGGCAAGTGGCCGGAGTGCAGAGCAGGTGGAGGGGGAGATGGCGAGCAGCTGGAATGCAAAGCCAACTGCACATGCTGGCCAGGTGCAGTGGTGGTGTCCTTGGCACATGCCATGGCACTGTCTGAAGGGCCCCCTAAAGTGTGGGTCCTGGGGCGGTCACCCTGATTCACCCCTCCCAAGGGACGGCTCTGACTAGGAGTAATGGAATACCATAATTCAAAGATAAACTTTAATTAAGAAGCAGGAACTATTTGGAACTAGTCTGTTCTCAGTGGTGGCAGATGACTGAACAAGGAGCAACAGTCTCAAGTTGCATCATGGGAAGTTTAGGTTAAATATCAGGAAGAATTTTCTCACTAGGAGGGTAGTAAAACACTGGAACAGGTTGCCCAGAGAGATTGTAGACTCTCCATCCTAGGAGGTTTTTAAGACCTGGCTGGACAAAGCCTTGGCTGGGATTATTCAGTTGGAGATTGCCCTGCTTTGATCAGGAGGTTGGACTAGATGTGACTTCCTGAGGTCCCTTTCAACCCTGACTTTCTATGATTCCATGATTTGTAATGACCAGGTAGCTGGGTTGTTCTAACTGCCGCTTACCTTAGTAGCTGCATTTCTTACATAGTTACTTTGTCCTTATCACATCGTTTATTTGTCTTCTTACCCTGTCGAGTCTTGTTGTTCACAGAAAAGTAGGGAGTGAAAGGACTTCAGGAGCTCCCTAGTCCCTTTAGAGCAGCTCCCAAGAGCCATTCTATTTAAAATGCCTCTTCCCCCGCAACCCTAGAGCATGTGTAAAACTGGCTTAAAATTCTACCCAAAGCCTTTGTGATGTACAAATAAGTCAGGGAAGGCCAAAGTATGGATAGTTGAAAAGCCCAAGGCTGAGAAATGATTCAGTTTTCACAGGTTAATCTGAGCTGCATAGACCGAACTAATAAGCAAGTGAACAGACATTTGATTTTGGAAATGCATCCACATGCTGCAGTGGCCAAGGCCAGAAGCCAGGGGGTGCTAGAGCATGCCTTCCTACTGGGCTGCAGCAGAGAGATTGATCCAAGGCTAGCCCACCCGCCCTGTGAGGGAGGACTTGCAGGGGAGGCATAAAGGGATGTTGGGAAACTGCCAATTAACTTGAATTTGGAGGGGATCTGGGACAGAGGTTTATTAAACTGATTTAACCTAAATCAATGAAATCTGATGCTACATCCACCCAGGTTTATCTTAAACTGGTATCAGCCATTTTGAAAGCGGTTTACATGCGCTGAACTTCTGTTGTGTTACAGATCGCTTATACCAGTTTATGTGTAATTTCTGTCCCTGGGCAGATTAGGTCCCTAGAATTAGCATTACTGGCACAGTCCAATGTGTTGCAGTTCCACAATTTTCTAAGCACACCTGCTATTTTAATATTTCCTCCAAAGGCAATTTCACACTCCTTTTTTAGAAACGTGAGATATGTCATCACAGACAACAAATATGGATTTCCCCAAAGACAGATAGCTGCAGCAGTGGTTCTCTCAAGTCCAACTTCCATTTCTGTACCGTCTTAAAAGAATAATCTTCCAGCTAATATAGGAAGAAGATACATATATTCATTCAGACATTAAAAAAAAACATTTCTCTTGGTTGTCTGGGGTTGGAAGGATGGTACAGTGTATCTGCTAGAATTAAAAAGGGATGATTAATGTGTTCCACTCACTGCTGAAATACGTTATTTCTGTGAGAGATCATTTGAAAATGAGCTCCTTGTAGCTACAGCTGGGGAAAATGGCAATTTATGTTTGATTTGATAGCTGGGCTAAATGGCATCCAGGTAGTTAGGATGATGGAACTACTCCTTCCACTTTATTAGGTAGGGTAACAGTTTGGGGATCAAAGGGCTAGTAGTATTGCTTCATTTACTGTGGCTAGAGATTAGAGTGAATGGGGCTGGAGTTGCTGTGCTTTGTTCTTGCATTGGCCTTTGTGATAAGAGCAAGACAGGACTCTATTCCAAAGAACATAAAGGGGCTTCTTTATTGAGGGACCAGAGCAGGTCTGCCCAAATTTCTTGCTTCCAGAATAACTTATAACTCTTATTGACCATCAAAGTCATGGCCCAGACTGTACTAGCATGGCAGATGTTGGCTTTGCTGGAACATTGATTAGCCAGAGTAGGCCTGACCAACAAACTTATTCAATGCATGAACACCACACACATGCAGGATTTGGCATGTGGGCCAAACGAGCATTTCTGCCAAAAAATGGGAGGAGAAAATGGTTGTATAAGGTGTAGGATAGTCCAGTACCAGGATGATAGGGCTGGAATGGGAACACCCAGATCAAGATGTGAAATAAGCCCATGCCACAGGACGGTTTAAGATATTCAAGATGGAATATATTCTGTGATTTGTTTTGATCATGGTTTAAAAGGAGAATTGGAAATCAGGGGAACCTCGTAGCGGCCTAGGGGAGCCTGCATGCTGTGCTGATTGCCTTGTCACCGGTACAAATGCCTTAACTCCTGGCCTGTTTGCTAGGCCAAACCATGGTAGGGCTGTGCTTGTAGCCAAGCCTTTGGTGCCACACCGAGCCTGCGGTTGTTCTTTAAGATGATGACGCTAATCACACCCGACAACAGAGGAGATTCCTGAGTACACAGCACTACTAAAGAATACATGGGACAGGTGTTTAGTACCAATGCAAAGGGGCAGGCTGATATATTTAGCACATTCCTTATCTTGTCCAGTCTACATATGATCTGGGGGAACATCTGTTCACCAGAGCACCCCAAGGGATGACAAGATCAAACAGTCACTCCTCCATGACCGTTTCAGGCTGGACCTAAGGAAGAACTTCTTTACTGTCCGAGTCCCCAAGGTTCGGAATAGACATCCAAATGTCTCTTGAAGGCATTCAAGGTAGGTGCTTGAACCACCTCCGGTGGCAGGCAGTCTTTCTGGGATCCTATGATCCCTGCTGACTTCCTGCCCTTTGGGCAGGGGGCTGACTTGATGATCTTCCAAGGTCCCCTCCAGCCCTAATGTCTATGAAATCTATGAACTCTATGAAATCGAGAAAAATAGTAGCAAGTGATTGGCTTTGCAAGTCAGATCCAGTTATATGCTGAGGGCATTCATTACCAGGGCTTTGTGAATAATTCTTCCTTTGCTTTGTTTCGTGTGGCAGTCAAATAGAGAAGATTATATGTTTCTTATAATGTATTCAATTGTGAACAAACCAAATTCCAGGTTCTTTTTATTTTCCAAATGAAACAGGAAAATAACGCCCCCCCCCCCGATGTTCTATATGAGAGAAAATGTTCCCTTCAGCCCAAAGGAGTTTCTGGCACTTGTGAGAAAAGACAAAGAAAGTGAAGGGCTGGACTGACAAAGCTGGCAGTGATCCCTTTGCCCCCCTTTCCTCAGTAGCCCACTGGTTACTGAATGTGAAAGACCTGGGCTCAGTTCCCTCCTCGGCTGAGATCTGACCCCCGCCTCTCATTTCCCAAGAGCTTTGACTGCCAGGTGTGCAGTATTCTGGGCCAGCACAGGGAGCTGGTATTTCCTCCTCATCCTGCTGCTTCATATAAATAGATATTCAATATAACAGGCACTGCAATAAAGGTCTCCCACCTGCCAGCTGGTCTGGACTATCAGACTAGACAATCCTTTTCTCTTGTTTTTTTTTTCTCAGTTGGAAAGGCCACTTGAGTATTTTAATGCAAAGTGCCATCGAGAGATATTGAAGAAGACTCAGTTTACAATATCCTACAGCCTGGGGATGAGGACTGTTGGGACCCCGAGGCTTCTAGGCCCCGCTCAATAGTACTGGTGCTTGGCAAGAGACCTATGTATGCATTTGCTGCATGCTTAATCTTAGCTGCAACCCAGCAGAGATTTGGCAGACAGGGCATCTTGACTGTGACCCATCTTTGATCATCTGACCAGGGTATTCCCAGACTACGTCTTTCCTTTTGCCAAAGTCAAAACAGAAATTGGGCTAACCAAAATAAGGATTTTGGCTTGGGAGAAAAGGGAAATTATCAATAACAAACCTAACCCCTACCTAAGAATCAAAAGGTACCAGATACTGGAAAATTCCAGTTACCAATAATAATATATGACAAGTGGAATTAGGCTTATTAATATGTATTGTAGGGAAGAGCTTATGCTAATATATTAACGATAATGCAGTAACAATAAGGGATGTAAGGACAAGAATGGAGCCCCTTCTTGGAATGACCTTGAAGGAGCCTGAAGAGATCCTATCACCGATCCAAGATCCTGTCTTGACATCAGACGTGGGAGCCAGGAGACCCAACAAGACTTCACAGCCTGATCAACCAGGGCAGTTGTGTTAGCAACATTTCAAGGGGGTTGAGCATCTGCTTTGATTACTAGCTACAAACCGAATTTTTTTTTAGCGGTTTCTGCTACTTCATTTTCGATTAGAATGGTATCTGTTAGGGGTCAAGAAACTTGCTTTTAGTTTAGGGCAAAGTCTCCTTGCTTTGGTATAAGACTCATCATAGCACCATAGGGATGCAACAGGATACTCATCTGAGACATGGCACTTCAAGTTCAAACTGGTGCCCTGAATCAGGATGAAAGTGAAAACTAAGTTTGGTCTTAGCATCCTCGAGAAACAGGGCTGGAAGGGACCTCAGGAGGTCATGTAGTCCTACCCCCGGCTCCTGGCAGGATCATCCCTGTCTAAAACCATCCCAGACACATGGTTGTCTAACATCCTCTGAAAACCTTCTGGTGATGGAGATTCCAGAGTCTCAGTAAATAATTCTGTTGATCCATGCATGACATTTACTTTTCTTGGCAGGCAAGAACCAAAAACCCATTTACTTTCCTTGAAACAATATTAGATGGCCGACTCATTCAGCAGGTGAAGTGCGCTAACCCTTAGATCCTCTTCTGCCATGTTGAGTGTAGGCGGTTGCCTCTCTCAACCAGTTAGACCTGCCGTTCCTTCGGCCTGGTTTCACACTAACACAGCCGACCACCTTTGTCTACAGTGCTGCAGCCTATCCTGTCTTTCCCCATTTTCTCTTTGTGCATTTAGTGTCATAGATTGTAGAGTCGGAAGGGACCACAATGGATCAGCGTGTCCGACCCCTTGCCCCTGGCAGGATACCCCAACTATACAGGATTATTGTTCTTCGTAAATACTTGACCTGACTAGATTCCATCCTGTTTATTTCAGATTATTTTTTTAATGAATCAAGGTGCCTTTGAGTCTAGAGCCTTTGAGCCTGTCTTCTAATGTGTCTTCTACCTCAACTAGCTTGAGGTCAGCTGCAAACACATTAAATGTACATGCAATTATTTCAGCCTTCAAGTCAGCCATGCAAATATGGACCCATGCTAGGCTGAAGTCAGACTCCTGGAGAACCCAATTTCATGCTTGTTATATTAAACTGTTGAAGACTGCTCCCCGAGTGCAGTTATCTCATGGCACCTACCTAATGGTAACTTTGCTTAGACCCGGGGTGGCCAAACCGTGGCTTGTGAGCTGCAATGGTTCTTCGGCAGCTGAAATGCAACTCCTGAAACAAAAAGAAAATCGCAGGGTATTGTCTGCAAACAAACAGCCCTGGGGCATGAGCATCTTGAAAGTTTTGAGTCTTCTGCTTCTTAATGTGTTGTGACTTTAGTTTACAGCCAGAATATTTACAGAAGAACATAAGATTCTTCCAGTCTAGTATCCGCTCACACAGCGACAGCAAGTGGATGCCGAAAGGGGAGGATAGCGAGGCCACTTTATGCATCTCTCTCGCTATATGTTTAATTATCTACCCAAACTGGAACATTTCCCACAGGAGTACATGATAATCCCTCCCCCGAGTTAAAGTCCTCTGTCCTGGGAGGCAGATGTTGTAGTTAAATCCCATCAGTATGAACCTGGGACTTGGGAATTCTGGGAGGAGTGTCCTATCCAATGGGATAATAGAGAGGGGGAATGCCCCCATTTTCTTCCCCGACCCAATTCTTTTCCAAACAAAACTATTGTGCAAATTCAACCTAGCTTCACAAACAGCCTTCAGACATCAGCAGTGGTGGTGTTGGTGTGATGTGGCATTTTTGGTGAATTTAGGACGTGTCAAAGAAAAAAGGGAAAAAAACCCTGAAATCACCTGGCTCTTCTTTTTTACCCTAATGGAGGTCCTGATAGCTGTGCAGGATCAGTCCCTATGATTTCATGTGACAGCCAGTTCATGAAAAAACTTTCTCAAGAGGAGGGTAGTAAAGCACTGGAGCAGGTTACTCAGAAACATTGTGGAATCACCATCCCTGGAGGTTTTTAAGACGTGGCTACACGAAGCCTTGGCTGGGAAAATCTATTTGCTGCTGGTCCTGCTTTGAGTCGGGCATTGGACTAGAGGTGACTTCCTGGGGTCCCTTCCTACCTTCATTTTCTATGCTTCTATAATTTCTGCATATTAGGTGTCTCCAACGTTTAAGACATGCACTCCAGTCTCTGCTGGAACCTGCAAGCTTTATTTCAATTTAGTCAGCAGTTTGTATAATTTATATGTACGACTGTTAGATCTTACAGGTTTTTGCACACACGATTATCTCAGAGATAAGAGCAGAAACTCGTACATGACGAGAAGGACCTGGTATACAATTGAGATAGATCAAGCAGAAGCAATACCCATTTTTCCATACCGTCTGACCAGTGTACGTTTATTCTTCAATATCATTCCAGTCCTAACCCTCCTGTGATAAAAGATGTGGCTAGACTGCTGGAGTAGTGTGGTTGTTTTATGTCATCTTCTGTCCAGTAAGATACGGTCTGATATTGCCAATGCATTTTATGCAGGACATCAGTCAGCTGTCAAAAGGGAATGAGTTTGGGGTATTTATTAAAGTGTGATTGATCTGCATTGACCCCTGTTGGCAAAAGGCTTTGTATGCTATTGCTGCTTCCACAACCCTTCCAAACTCCCAGTACTGGCTGCCTGTAACTCTTTCTGTACACACACAAAGTGCATCTACACATGCGCATTTACTGTGCAGTAACCGAAATTACTGCACAATACGGGAATGTGTCTCCACGTGCATGCTTGTACTGCACAGTAAATATGGTGACTTACACTGACTTGAATGTAGATTTGATATTAGGTGTCTCCAACATTTAAGACATGCACTCCAGTCTCTGCATCATGCAGGTATCGAATTTACACCTGATTAGTTACTGCACAGTAGCGCACATGTACACACCTGCCTGAGCAGGAACACTGTGTGTGTGGACTGACTGGGGACTAACTTTAGTTAATGTGCTTTAATGCCTGCATGTGTAGACACCAGCCTATTCCCACTTACTGTGCAGTCATTTACTGCACAGTAAATTTAAGTTGGCATAAATGCACATACAGACATACCCACCCACCCACCCACACACAAACAGTCAGTCGCCCTTAAACCACTTCTTCTTGTTGAGAGAGAAATGTCCTTAGGTTCCTTATTTTAAATACAGGAATCTTTCAAGGTGGTGGGGGTGAAGGGAACAGGGAGAAACTTTTAACTGTCATCACTGTTTACCAAATATATTACAGCTAAAGCAACATATTGCGATATTTATACCCTGAGAAGTGTACTCTGAGAGGCATATTGTAGCAGTGACATGCGACAGATCAGAAGAGATAATACATTATGACCTTGTAAAGAAGTGAGTGGACTTGTTGTTTTGTGACATGATTGTTTTATTTGTTGGTAATTTTTTTTAAATCACTGTCCTCCCTCTCATCTTGTTTTACCAGACTCTTCAAGGCCTCAAATAACTGACAGAAGTTTCTATCTAAAGTGTCTTTCCCCTAATCCTCCTCAAAAATCTCAGAGAGATGGTCCTCTTTCCTGATTTCTCATAGGATTTTCCTTCTGCGGAGGCCAGTAACTCAGTGCAGTGAGTAACCGGGGTCTTTCCACTTACCACTTTCTGCCAACATGGCAAAAGGTTGAAGGCTGCAGGATTTGCTGGTCCCCTGGTGCTATTTCTGAGGCGAGTTTTATTCTTGAGGCCACAATAAATTCACTTCTCTGAAATTATGAACAAATCTCTAACCCTTGTCATGCGGGGGACTTCCATCAACATTAGCTCCATTTTGAACTCGATGAGTCAGGCTCTCTGCTGCTCTGAATTGACTGCAGGACTTTGGTTCATAATCTCGATTGGCATCAGTTTATGCAACTCCATTGACTTCAGTGTTCGCTCCGTTCCCATCCTTTGGTCAATGAAGAATTATTCCCTATAGTATATTCCCCTGGATTTTTAACTAGATCTGCTCTTCAGTGTCTTGTTAAAAGACCATGTTATACCTCCATGTTCCCAAGACTGCTTTAAATTGAGAATTGTATCTATTGTAGTAACATTACTGTATAGAGTATCCTTGGCTCTCCTTCATGATAAGGACAGAACTGTGATTCATGCACGGCTCATCTATAGGGAGCAGTGTAGGAGGGCTGCTGAGGCTAAGGAGGCCAGGCCCGAACTCTGGACTCGGCCAGTCCCAATCAAGAGGTCAGGGCAAGCCATCCCTTGAACAGACACCACAGGTAACAAGACCAGAACTAAGGACTACTAAACCATGGAGAAACAACATCTCCATGGTTTAGTAGTCCTTTTGGAAGTACTAAACCACGGTGCAGTAACTGCCCATACTGCACCACATGGGCGGTGCACATGAAGATCTCCCTGCTACATTAATGTTGGGGTTGAACTAGATGACCTCCTGAGAGCTCTTCCAATCCTGATTTTCTTTGATTTGATAAGCAGGGATGCGCCATTACAATGATGTAGCTAGCCATCACACATAGAATCGATCATGTGATCCCTATGTTGCCATAGCATACACTACTTTGCTGTAGCATGCTGTAGGGTGCTGTGTAGATGCACCCAGAGAGGAATACTACCTTCGAGGGTGCCATTTATTCCAGTGCTTCCCAGCATGCATAGGTCAGATTTACTCTAAGCCATCTCAGCAGGATGGTGCAGAGTAATGGATAACATGAAGGACCTGCCTTTCCATTTTCTCCCCCTCCCCTTCCCCTCAACCTCCTCCCCACGCCCTCTCCCAGCTCTTGCTCCAGTACAGTGGTTCTCAACCTTTTTTGTACCAGGACCCATTTTAAACATCAATGGCCAGTCCTGACCCAGTGCCCCTCACTTCCACTCTGCTGCCTCCAGCCCCCCCAGTGTGCGGGGTGGCAGGGAGCATAGCAGGTCCCAAGTAGCTCCTTGCAGTCTGAAACTCTGCCAGCCTGCAAGGGGAAAGCCACAGTTCCCATGTTTTTCTCCTTTAAAGGAGAATCCATTTTTAAAGATAGTTGATCCATTTTTAAAGTTTGTTCATGACCCTTTCATATATTCTTGCAACCCACTTGTGGGTCGCGGCCCACAGGTTGAGAAGCACTGCTCTAGAACTCAGACCTTGCCCTAGAAGGTGGGAATGCTTTTCGATGACCTATCCCCCATTCAAACATCAGGTGTTAAAGGAAAGGAGATAACGTAAAAGCAGGGATTTGCTTCCTCTTTCTGCCTCCCCTCTCCTGACGGCTACTTTACACCATTTACTGATGCAGTGAAAGCTTCCTCTCTGTTTGAGTCAACTTGTCCAGCAGCCCTCGCCTATGGATATTCTGGCCCTATTATATCACTTCAACGCACACAGGCACTCTATTGCTGTGGCATGGTTCCTCGTGACCGGACAGAGAGATTTATAAGTGCTGGAGAATGGCGGACATAGCGTGCATCAATCCTGAGGGACAGAAATGGCCCAAGAAGATCCATAACAACACAGAGATTGAAATAGTCTACTTGATCCACCGCGCCATGGATGAATGATGCTGGCACACTCAGCATTTCACACCCCACCAGTTTGTGTCTGTTAGTGAAAAAGACCAGGAAGGCCGAATAGATCAGCAGCTCAAAACTTCTGCTTGCATATTTTAGCAGGATCCCACCCTTTCTTCAGCTTGGAGAACAGTATTTAAATAGCCCTTGTCCTGTTACACCACTCCTTCAAGCAAGGGTGTAAGTGTAAACTTCAACGATTTCTTATCTCAGTATTTATTTGCAGTTTTGACTGGCTTTGCAGTCATTAAGAAGCACCAAGATGGTACACAAGGAACCATTTATTTGGGTTTGTTCCCTCACCGTATTTAGAAGCTGAACCTCAGACCGCAGTAAAACATTACCTCTTGTTTGTTAACTGCTTTGGAAACTCAGACTGATTCAGCAAATATGATACATTCTCTTACATTCAGAGACATAACTAAGGAAAAAAATCAGATTAAATCGTGAGTAAAAAGTTGTGATTTTTGTAAGCTATTTGGGGCAGGGTTGTTGCTTGCATATTTTATTTTAGATATAAAATTGTGCTGTAACTGAGTTACTGTGCTGGCTGGCTCTATGGCTAGGGAAAGAAATTACACATAAGTAGTGTATGAGTGATCACAAACCAGTCTAATGGAAGTTTAGTGCGTATAAACTGGGTCCCTCCATTTTTAAACCAGTCTAAGACAGACCTGGATGGATGTAGCAGATTTAATCAGTTTAGGTAAGACTTTTCTATCAAATTTCTGTCCCAGATCCTCTCCTGCCTCAAGTTAGGTCACAGTCCCCCAGCATCCCAGGACACTTTGTGGCTCCCCACTAATCTGCCTCTTACAGAACAAGTGAGCTAGCCTTCATCTGAACTTACCTGCTTCAGCAGAGCTGGGCCAGCCTCACCCCCAGTTCGGAGATGGAAAAGAGTCTGCTCTGCAGCCCTGTGTCCTCCCTATGCCTGTCAGCTGGGTAGGACGGCACGGGAGAGGTAGGGGAATGAAGCCCCATGCCCCAGCCTCGGCCTGCCACCCCAGCTGGGGTCTGCCCAGCTGAGGGGGAGGGCATGGCAATGGGGGCCCCAGCTGGGGGGGTTAGGGAAATGGGGGCTTTTCCCCCACCACTATGCCTTCCCAGCTGTGGAGCCTGGTTGACCAGCCAGCCCTGCAGTGCAGGAACAGTGATGGGGAAAAGCCCCTATCACACAGCACCCCCACAAGCTGTTCTAGCTGGGCCCAAGGAGGGGGGCAGATCCATGCACCTGGGCCTTCTGCTTTTCCTCCTGCCTCCCTGCCACAGTAGGGCTGGGGACTGATTCTGTGCTGGCTTTTCCCCCTCCCCTGTGACTGACAGCAGGGGGTTGTGGGCATGTGCTGGGCAGCCAATCAGGGATGGGCCCTGCTTAGCTAAGCTTGGCTGCCCTTGGCAATGTCCAGCAGGCTGGGAAGTGTGCAGGAGCACACCCTGACTTCTGGCCTTGGAAAGGGATCTTGGAGTCCTAGTGGACTCCAAGTTGAACACGAGTCGTCAGTGTGATGAAGCCATCAGGAAAGATAATGGCATTTTATCGTGCATCAGCAGATGCATGACGAACAGATCCAAGGAGGTGATACTTCCCCTGTATCGGGCACTGGTCAGACCGCAGTGGGAGTACTGCGTGCAATTCTGGGTGCCGCACTTCAAGAGAGATGCGGATAACCTGGAGAGGGTCCAGAGAAGGGCCACTCGTATGGTTAAGGGCTTGCAGACCAAGCCCTATGAGGAGAGACTAGAGACCCTGGACCTCTTCAGCTGCTGCAAGAGAAGGTTGAGAGGCGACTTTGTGGCTGCCTATAAGTTCATCACGGGGGCACAGAAGGGAACTGGTGAGGTTTTATTCACCAAGGCGCCCCCGGGGGTTGCAAGAAATAATGGCCACAAGGTAGCAGAGAGCAGATTTAAACTGGACATTAGGAAGAACTTCTTCACAGTTCGAGTGACCAAGGTCTGGGACGGGCTCCCAAGGGAGGTGGTGCTCTCCCCTACCTGGGGGGTCTTCAAGAGGAGGTTAGATATGCATCTAGCTGGGGTCATCTAAACCCAGCACTCTTTCCTGCCTGTGCAGGGGGTCGGACTCGATGATCTGTTGGGGTCCCTTCTGACCCTAGCATCTGTGAATCTATGGAAGCACCACTATCTTCAACAGGAAGTTGAAGACCGTGTGCTTCCTGCCTAAGTGGAGAGAGGGAAATTGTACTGCCAGTAGGCGAGGAGCAACCCATGTGTCCCCCTGTGATAATAGGCACTTTTCTGTTATAAAACTGACCTCACGCCAGTGTCTGTTTGGCTTTGCTAATCTACCACTAAAGGAACTCCCATGAGGTCACGTAATATTTTGTTAGGCCACACAGTGAAAAGACTAAGCATCCGGTTAGGAAACCTCTATATAACAATTTAATGGGTCTCTCGCTCTTTGTTTTCCTCTGCATTATCCCCTTTCTCCACCTCTCCTCCAAATGCTTCCCATCAATTTTCACTCTGGCTTGTTGCTTCCCAAGAGATCAAGGCAGCCAGAGAATCTGTGAAATCTTTTCTTCTCTGTCTTGAGCACTATAAGTCTCTCATAAGAAAACTCCAGTTGTGAATCTTTCTGTTCTCTGGGGACAATGTCCTATTTCCTCTGCTTTTAGCAAAGAAAGTAATTCCAGTTCCTGGCAAGTGCAGCCCCGACTGGTAAATTCACTCTGCTGCATTTCCCCAAATCCTTACCTTGGGCAGCACTGAGGAAAGAAGCCTCACACCCTGTCAACCGTCTGCCCGCAGAAACCTGGAGTGGTTTAATCAAGCTGACAGAGTTCCTCTAGTGCTGCACTCCTTTTTACAACCATGTCCTTTATCATCAGGTGATTATTCTGGATGGGATTGTTGTAGTCCTCTGGTGACCTTGATGAGGAAGAAAAGGGCTGAACTTGCAGACAGGTGGAATTGCAGGGTTGATCAAATCCCTCAACGGGCTGACAGGTGAAGGGGTGACATCGTAGAGATTTGCAAAGTATTAAATGCTGCAGAGAAAATAAATAGGGATTTATTATTTGCTGTTTCTCAGAAGACTATAAAACCGCTGGGTACTAGTTTTAAATTGAACAAAGGAAGCTCTTTTTCACAAAATGATTAATTAGCTCATGCAACTCGCTGCGGCCAGGTATTGTGGTGCTGAACCCAGTTGAAAACCAGATCAGACCAGTTCTTGGAGGAAAGGTCCAATAACAGTAGGTAGTGGCCACAGTAGGCAGACTGCAATCCCTGATACAGAACTTCCTTTGAACGCTGAAAGCTGCAACGGGAATCAGGGCATGGGAAATTCTGGATGGGACCTGTTACCTGCACCCCCCTCCTGGTGTCAAGGTGTGGGACCAGGACAGGGCTTGATGGACCTATGGTCTGACCCAGTAAATGGTATTTCTTATGATCTTATTAACTGCTTTGTTTATCCCTTTTGATTCCTTCAAATTATCTTTGTCTCTGTTAGCATTGCCTTCTGCTTTCCTCTAGTCTTTGCATTTATACTGAAATGATCGTATTCCTCTCGGTGTAATACCCCTGTTCTCCGCAAGGCCATTCCTAGCATCGGATGAAGTAGGCTGTAGCTTATGGAAGCTCATGACTCTCTAAGCAAGTCAGTCTTTAAGGTGTCACATTGCTCTGTCTTCTGCTCTTTATTTATATGCAAGTAAAGCCTGGTCATGGACCGTGACCTCATTGCGCTACCTGCTATACGAACATGTGGAAAAATGGGCCGTGTCACAAAGCATTTGCAGTTTACACATGAGTTTACAATGAGAGAAGACATCTATTATTTTAAAGTGAGGGCAGGCAAATCATTTGTACTGAAGAACCCGTCGATGAATACAAGCTTCCTTTCTTGCTCCCAAATGGTTCCCAGATTGCAAAAAATTTCATCGTCACTCATGATTCAAAAGAGTTCCTTCATTCCTTCAACAGATCAGTCATAAAAAGCTGTCTGGGAATAGTTGAAACTCAACATGCAGGTTCTCTGACACTGGCTCATATGCACCGTTTGCTGTGATTTTTCTTCCCTTGCTGAGCGGTGTTGGCAAGTATTCATCAATAATGTGAATTTCACATGCCATGTTCAAGTGGAGAACTCCATCACTGGTTGAGGGCTGCACTATTCACCTGCAGCAAGTATTCTAAATTAAAATGCTTTTTCAGAGATCCGCATTTTCTGGCCGGACAGAACTATTGCAATCATCTTGTCTGACCTCCTTGATAACACAGACCATCCGATTTCAATAAGTAAATCCTATTTCGAGCCTGGTAAGTTGTGCTGGCTATAGGCTGTACTTTTGGGGAAAACAGCCCCTTATCAATTTATTCTCTAGAATATTCATAGATTCACAGATGTTAGGGTCGAAAGGGACCTCAATAGATCATCGAGTCAGACCCCCTGGGATATTGTCTCCGGAATACCCCCTGGGATATTGTCCCCCCTATATTGTCTCATAGTTTCCCAGTACTTCCTTGTTCTACAAGGTTGGTAGAAAATAAAACAGAACTGGTAGAATGAGACTCTAAGTCCTTTGGATCATGGACTTTTTCCTCAGAATTTGAACAGAAGAGGGGACTTGAAAATTCACTTTAGTCCAATTCATGCTTCCATTTGCCACTATATTTGTTGGCAAAGGAGGTCAGTATATCATGGGAGATGAAATCCAACTGAAGACCCCGGCTTGTAAAGGAAGATGGGAACACGAGGTGCTTTGACTTTGATAAACTGAGCAAAAAGTCAAAAACTTTGCAGTTCTGAAATGCACCCACAATGGCTTGTGGATACCAAAGAAAACCATAGAAATCAGTCGCACCCACTCTACCCCCCCGCCCCAAGAAAAGGAGACAGAAGGTGCATCTATGCATTTATTAATGGACTCTCCCTAATGTGCATTTAGTACCTCTAATGCGTAGCACTAAATAAATGTGCATTAAGCTGCCCTACTGCACAGTAGTGAAAGCATGCACTTTTTTAGTGATGCTTAATGCACGGTAGCCTATTTTTATTGAGCATTAGCATATTAATATGGTTTTCAACGTGATGCTTTAACGTGTAGTAGCCTATTTTACTGTGCATTAAAGTGCACGTGGAGATGCACCCAGAGAGAGAGAGAATTAATAATCAAGAGCACAATTTTCCACAGCAAAAGCCATTTTGATGAAGGATTTACCACAGACCACAATAACAAAAATTGCCGTGGCCATTCATTCCTTGTCCCACAGTCATGCCATTGCAGGCATCCTAGGCTTCATCATCATTTTTATCCTTCACTATGTACCAAGTGCAGATTTGTGACGCAGATCTCTCAGCTAGGAGCTGGACCAAGACCCACCAACTTATGTTGTAAGATATGGACTTGCTGGGTGACAGTAGGTTTTGGACACCCTGCGGCCATACACTTGAGGTGGCAAATGAAGATGTAACAGTGAGTTTAGTGTAGCATCGAGACACACAAGTTCGTTGTAAGCTAATGCATACAGTAAATGGCATTGAACCCAATGCTAATTTAGTGAGTCCCGTGAACGGGTTTTGCAGCTTGTGATGCGCTCCGTGCTATCCTAGCCAGACGGCTACTGGTATCTGACTTAGCTCGGGATTGTGTATACCACAATGTCATCATTTCCCTGACGGCAGTGTAGACATACTTGTAGAGATAAAGAGCAACGAGCTGTGCCATCCAGCCCCACTAGCTTTTGACTGATCTGACTAACAGTGGTGTCTCCATGTAATAAATTTCGATGACACAGTGAGTAATGCCTGCTTTTGCCTCACTTCTCAGGGCTGACAGCAATTCTCCTCTGGGTAGTTCATTCTGCACGTGCTGCAGTAATTCCCCTGAGTCACAGCAGACCCTAAGCAAAAAATAAAGGTGAGAAAAATGTGGTTATCCACTGAAAGGTTGCGACCTGTCATGGAACAGATGGATTTTCATTCCTCAGTCCTATGCCCTTTAAACGCTCGTCCCATTTCCCCTGCCCCCGCCCCACCATGCTGCATTGATTAAGCTTTCGTTTGCTCGTTGACTTAATGTATTGCTGAAGTCATAAGTCTCTCCCTTGGTGTTTTCTTTGCCGTGAATGAGCTGCTGGTGAAAGAAGCCAGAACTGCAAGGCTCCAGTCCCCAGACCCTTCCACTGATGCACTGAGCAGAAATGTTGGCTTCCCTCCTTGTCCCTATTGGTTTAATCTCTCCTTGCCTTCATGGATGGAAAGGATGGCTCCCTTGATGCTGATTCAAGACCTGATCCAACCTTCCTGAAGTCCCTTCCACTCTTTTAGTTGATTTTGCAGGAGGGCGTGACATTGTCACTTGGTATTTTTGCTGGTGCTTTTGCTAAGATGGGAATAGCCGCCCAGCTTGTCAGTCTGGGCCACTGTGAAGTCACTACAACGTACCCCAGAAGCCTCCAAAAAGCTGTCAGGGAATCAGGGAAGAACTCTCATTTTTGAGTTACAACCATAAAGCTGAGGTATCGCGACAGATTCATTTTACAAGGCCTCGAAAGAAATGTTAGTAACTGGCAGTGATGTTAGGAAGGAACTAAGCTATTGCATTGTCTATGCTTTTTTTTTTTGCTTTTTTTTTTTAAATACAGGTCCCATAATGGAGCTGTAGTAAACTGATAAACATGGGTAGACAGGGAAGGGCTGATTTTCATTAGTAGCGCTATGCATGAGTGTACACGTTGTTTTATGGCAAACTTTGGCATTCCTTTTCGTTCTGTTTTTAGGACTGAGATGTGAACAGTTTGAAGCCCACCATGAAAGATCATTCAGAATAAAAAAACCCACCATGGTTGAATTCTCTCCACCACCAACTCTCCTCCCCCCAGCCCCTTTTTCTTAATTTGATATTAAAACAATATTCCAATTAAAATAAATGTTTTGAAATGAAAAATCAAAGTGCTCACTTAGAAAATATTGAAACATTTCAACAGGTCAGGTCCCCCCCACCCCTTTTTTTATATGAAACTGATGTAATTTTGTGAAATGCGTTTTTATTTCAACAGAACTGCGTTTTCCAACCGAAATCTCTTCCCTCTATTATTTTTATCGAGGCAGTTCTAGTCCAAATACCTAACAAAACAGGGTTTGTGAGCACTAGTAAAATGGAAATAGAAAATTAATAACAATGCAGACAAATGTCTCTGCTGGTTTATCCATATAAACCTTCTTAATGTATTTTAATCCTGCTGCTACTTTTCCAGGCCTGAGCAGTGTTGGAAAGCAGAAACTGGAACTAAGCACTTCAGTGCATTTTCTTATCCCTAAAATAAACTTCATGGAATGAAACAATAACCCTGGAAATAATAATTCAGAGTAGTCTTTGCATCAACGTAATTGTTATTTCATCGTGCAGCTTTTCATCTTTGCTGGTGATATTAAGTAGATTCATTGTATTTGTACCATCACTGTTCAGATTTCAACGTTTCACATACTTCTTTCTTGGTAATGCAATCCTCTTTTGTCTATGCATTTGTGTAAGACCGTTATAAAATGCAATTCTATTTTGATTGGCTTATCAAACCAGAAGTCATCCGCATGGATTGAGGAGATTCATTATGACATTTAAACATTTAGCTGCTTTGTAATACAGCTTATATTGTTTGCAATTAACTATTTTTAAAAATTTTTCTTCCAAGTCAAATCCTTTGGTCCACAATGTAATGTATCGTACACAAAGAGACAGTCAGACAATGAACTGAGGCAAGTAGTACTTTTCCCCAGAGTGATGGATTTACTCTGTTGCATAGCTGTCTGATTATACAGTGATGTACTATGGGGGAACAAGGGAAAGGTATGGTGAACCTGCTGAAAAAAGTAATAGAGGTTATATGTATTCCCCTGTTCTAGCATGTGCTCATCAGACCAAATGGAAAACCTATAAAGGGTGAAATGCTGGTGCTAATAAGCATATTGTAATTAAATTCCCAAGTATCATTTTCCAGAGGCCCTAATGGGCCAGGTCTCTTCTTGCCAAGTCTAAGACTACCACTGAGGAAAGAAAACTTGTCTATTTACTCCCTGCCATGGGTCCAGAAGCTGGGTTATTAGGGAACTGTAGATGGGTCAGAAGAGCTCAGAGCACCTCCACCATGCTGCAGTCAAGATATGCTGATTAAGTGTGTGGCAGGGCACTGTTGGTGCCTGCCACTTTAAGGGCCGAACCAAGCAGCCAGCAGGTGATTGATTGTGGCAGCCATTTTAGACCCCCTGGCTGCCTATATAAGCAGGGAAGTTCACTGCTGGGAGACCAGGCAGTAACATCACTGAGCTGCAAGCAACATCTGGGAGGTAAAGGCAGGAGCTGTAGGGGATGGTTTGGAGGCTCCTGGTCCTGGGCATGACCTAAAGCTGCACCTTGCCGGGAGTGGGTGGCCTGGTGGGTCTCTCGGTGGCACAGGAGCCCCCAGGAAATGCCAGGCCAGTTCTCACCCTGGTGAAAGGCAGGTAGAGGTGCCTTAACCCCAGACCTCACCTTTGGGTGGGCCATATACCATAAGAGCTGGGTAGGCCAGGTAAGCTTCAGGAGGAGCCTCAGCCTGCTGGGGGAATGACCCTGCAGAGCCAGACATGCTTCCAGAAGCACCTGAGCTGGGAATGGGAGACTCCAATCCCAGAGTGCAGGCAAGAGGCGTAAACCCAACCGGTGGACTTGACTTATCAATGCTAGAGCCAGTACCGGAAAGGTCAAAAGGGCCCGGGGCCCACAGCGAGGGATCCCCATGATGAGCAAAGAAGTTTGGAGTCCTGACTGGCCTGAGATGGGCCAGGGCTTACAGAAGCCAAAAGTCCCATGATTGAGGGCCACAGCTTCTGAGTGAAGGGAATGGTTGAGCCAACTGCCTGAGATGCCATCTGAGAGGCTGAGGGGCCATGGTGTGGAAGGGAACAGAGCTACAGATGGCACCTCCCAATATCAGGATTCACAATGGGCAGCCTCCAGCCTAATTAACACTCAATTATGTTTCATCAAGATGTCCCAGGTGAGACAGGTGGGGAAACTAGCCCCGGGGCTAGTCAGAGACCCCACTTTGCCACGAGTGCCATATTTTCATGCCCAAGATTCACCAAAACAGGGTCTTACTAATGTCCTGAGCAATAGTACTATTACTTCCTTTCTCTGCTGGATACAATTCACTCAATGCACAGCAAAATTTGTATTACCAATTTTCACATCTTGGTGGTGGTGACATATGGTCATCGTACCTAGGGCAACACGGCCTGTGGTCCATTTTTCTTCAGGTGGTTCCAGCTTATAAAGCCCCATTTTACAGCCAATTTTTTTTAATCTGTAAGGGAAAATAAACCCCACCAGAAACTGGATTACTCCTGGGACACAGCCTTTACTCCTGGGATCCTACAGATGAATAAGCATAGGGTCCTGACTTAAGAACCTGTGAAATATTCAAGATAACACTTTTTCCTGGGACAATGACAGATAATTCAAGGTAATTGCCACTCATTCCAAGGACAAGCTGCATGTGTAAAGGGCTGTGTCATTCCCAGGTTTTGACTAGATCAATCACGACTCAAATGTGACATCTAAGATGTTTTTACCCTGAATGCGTGACTTTGCACTTCATACAATTTCTCATGCTCTGCTCCAGAAGATTATCTAAATCTTCCTGTAAAATAATCTGGTTCTTTTCCACACTGGCAATATCCACCAGAATAGCATCATCCATTTCATGAAGATACATCAATTACTAAGGTTAATACTAAAAGTGTTTTGCAGGATAGGTCTTGGCATTGATCCCTGAGGAACATGACTGATAACTGCTCCCGTTTGATATTTCACTTTTCAACATAACCCACTGTAGTTTCTCTTTGAGCCAACTCCTCATCCACTTCACAGTTGTACTATCGATCCCCAGCCTCTCTAGCCTAGCCAATAATTTCCCATGAGGCACAATATCAAAAACTTTGTTTAAATCCAGATAAATGAGGTCCACTGCTTTGACCTTATCTAGGAAGCAGGATTGGTGGGGTAAGGTAATATCTTGTATTGAACCAACGTGTATATTTTGATGAGCTAGGAGATCAGCTATCAGGCTTCAACTGCCTTTCATCAGGTCTGGGAAGAAAGTAGTCACAGCTGACGCTTTTCTCCAGATTAGAACGAGTGGTTTGGTTTAATCTAATTATGTTAATGAATTAGATCACATGAAAGGAGGTGGGCTTTTAGCAGAACAAAAAGAAAGTAGCAGAGGAAGAGGTAAATGATCATTCTCATAACACTTATGTCTCTATCAAATACCTGGCTAGACACAGCTTTGGCTTGAAGGATCTAGTTGGGGCTGGTCCTGCTTGGAGCAGGAGGTTGGACTAAATGTGACCTCCTGAGGCCTCTTCCAGCCCTCATTTTTTATGAATCTATGATTGGATGAGATATATTACACATTGTGCTAGATCTTTATAGAGCTGTCATGGTTTTGTTGAGGCCTGTGTTGATTGTGGTCATGGTGGAGATGTGTTGGCAGCTTTTGCATTTGCTTTTCTTTATTTTTGGCAAGGTTTAGTTCCATTTGGTATTTATTACATTTTACTCGTAGAGCATCATTATCATGTAGGTCATCAGAGACAACAATGGCTTCTTTGAAAACAAAGATGCTTCTTCAAGCATATTAGCATCTCCGATTCCACAAACACAAGAGACAGGAAAAAGGTAGCAGACCGATCAAAGTTTGTTTGTCGGCCTATCCAATTCTCTCATTGTAATCCCCTCAAATTCCTGGGTTTCTGCAGCACTGAATAAAATATAGTTCTACAGTATGCACTCAGTGCCTTGTTTAACCCCGGCATAAAACAGCAAGCAAACTTATTCAAACCAAACTGTGATTCATCTCCTTCCCATCTAGTCTCACACTATGATTACATCAAAAGTATTTGTTTATTGATAGGTCACTGAGGCTGGGGACCGAAGTTACACATGGACTAGTTTAAATGATCAGGAGCCAGTTTAAATTTGTAACAGAACAGAAGTTCAGTGCACTTCAATCAGTTAAGTCTGATACTATATCCATCCAGGTTCATTTTAAACTAGTTTCAGCTGTTTTGGAAGTGGTTTAAGTCAAACCGGTGCATGGAACTTCTGTCTCAGTCCTGACAGACAATACCTCCTGTTTCACAACTGCAATGAATGCCACCCACTTTGCACCAGTGAGCTGCTCCCAGCTTCCCTATATAAGCTTCAATATAAGTAACTGGAAGCAGTCATGGGAAACCAGGTGGCTGCCTGGGGCCTGGACAGAAAGGGGGCCTAAAAATGGTAATTTTTCCCTGTTGTCTGATTATTATTATTATTATTATTATCATTATCTCTGGCGAAGTGGGGGAACATACTAAATTTTTTCCTGGGCTGCCAGCAGCATGGGTACGGTACTGACTGCAGGAACTGGGCACTGCAAGTAGGCAGGTATAAGATATAGCAATTAGTCTGGAAAAAGAAATGAGAGTAACACAAATTCAAGGCTTTATACTGCTTGCATATGACATTTTTAAAGCCTCAAAGGCGATTTAGGGGCACAGCTTGCACTCAGATTCTGGGATCTTAATTCAATCCCTTTTGGATTTCTAAATCTTTAAGAAACCTGAACATTTCAGGTCACGGGAAGCTGTATCAGTTTGAGGCCTCGGGCTTGCATTATGGAAATCCCTAATCTCTTTTAAAAAATGTACCTGAATTCAGCTTCCTGAAAGGAGAGGGAAATCCTATTCTGTCCCATTGATTTGAACTGAACACTGCTTTTGCAGGGCTACCTGGAGGTCACCAAACTGGGGCTGCTTTGTTTGTGCAAGATGCTTTAAAGAAGTGTAGACATTGACAGGCTCTGCCTTGAGGAGCTTGAGATGAGACAGTTAAATGGATGTGGATTACTAACGGGCTGCTCTGCTGTAGGTTTAAATATTTCAAAGAGCAAAGAAATCGCCGCCTTTTACCTTCAAACAACTGAGGAAGTGCTGAGTACCTGACACAGCCAATATGAAGATGAGGGCTAGAAGCTGCTGGTTTACCTTAACTGGACGCTGCCTATTGATGAATGCAAATTGGCTCCCCTTGAATGCAAATTGGCTCCCCTTGATAAGTTAAATTAAGCTTTGATGAAACATCCCAATCGATAATGTTGTGCGCCCAAGATTTCCTCCCTAAGCAATGTCAAGCAAGACAATGTGTCCAGGCATATTGCATTCTTTAGCACGAGACATAAATCCTTTACAGCAAAGGGAAGTGTTGGATGAGAATTGATGGTTTGCAATAGGCTCACCATTCATTTCGCTACAAAGAAAAACACGGGGAAAGGACGTGATAAAATAGTAAGTACAGGCGCTCCATGAATTTTTAATGTAGGTGCTCAATGATTTTATTCAGTCTTTCCCTGTAATTCAAAGCGAACATATTTCAAAGACTTCGATACTACAGACATGCTTAAAAACATAATTGTGTTGGGGGTTTCTTTTTTCCTCCTCTTCCCCAGATACTGTGTGTTTTAGTAGAATATAATACAGTTAAAAGGTACCTAGAGCCTGTGCTGATGCTGAAATTCAGTCCTGCTCGTGTGCACATATATCTCAGCGCTTTCTCGTAAACTCAGACACTGTTCGGCTCTCAGCTCATTTGTTCTAGGCTCTTTGTGGTTTGTCTGCAGTTCGTTGGAGCCAGTGGAAAGATTTCTATTGATCTTTAGGGCCTTTCTAACAGAACCTGTGTTCTCAGATGTACCGTTGTTCTGTTTTAGTTACTTAGCCATCCCCATTGCTGTAGTGTCTGTATTTATCCTCACCGTTCTCACGGGAGATTGACCAGCGCTCTTCTCGCCATGCTCCAGAAAGGGAACAGGAAGGTTATGTGACTTGCCTAAGCTTAAACAAGGAATCGGTGGCAGAACAAAGACCCAAATGCGCACCTCTAAGCCTTAAGGTGCTGCACTCCCCCTCCGAAAGATGTGCAGTCGGCTCTTTCTGCGAGGTACGGGCTTTGTGCGTGCCGGGGTGTGCTCAGATCTGAGAACCCAGCAAACAGAAGAAATGCATCCACTCCACGCCAGGCGGACAATGGTGTCAATAGGTCAGCCACAATGTAATGCGGCAAGAAGGAGATGGATCTCAGGGTGGGAATGGTGTGAAGACAAACCTCAGCGAATTAGGATTGTGGTCTGTTCCCAGCTACACTGGTGTGAACTCCATCCCCGGAGCCCCAGTGAAATCCGAAGCAGCGGTGGCCTTAGGGTTGCTGGGGCCCAGGGCAAGAGAGTCATTTGGGGCCCCTTAGAGGCTGAATTTTAATGCCCTACAATCTTTTTAATATTGTCTGGGGGAATTAGATAAATAGGCGAGTGTTAAAATGCAAAGAGAGTCACTTCCTTGCAAAAATGTCACCCCACAAAAATCGGTTGCAAAATTTTGGGGGCCCCTAAAGTGTGAGGCTCCGGGGGCGGTCTCCCGGTTTGCCCTCCCCTACTATACCCACGGGCCTAACCTCAGAAAAAATTACTTCAAGCTGCTTCGTGCCAGCAATCGTGAAGGTATGTGGCATCAAATCTGGCCCAGCGGACCGTACAAGAAGACTGAGGAAGACAAAGGACCTGGACCTCCTGCCTCCCTTCCCTTGCTTTCATTGCAGAATCACCTTCCATTTCATCTCTCATCAGTCACTATAAGAGTGACGGGATGGATTCGATTCATTTTATATCCATTCAGAGTTAAATAACGAGGGAGGAAAAAATGAGTGCATAAGAAATAATTTGGGCGTGCCCCCAAAAGTAAGCTAGTTACAAACTTACCGTCTTCACTTCTGTATTTAATACCTCTCAGCTTTTTGCAGTGACCGTCTCTCACTATCCCTGTCTGTCCTTCTTCTGGCACCAGTGATTTTTGTTTCAGTTCTTACTAATTGGATACATCAGTCTCCTTTGGGACAGGATGTTCCAGCTCTCCAAGGCTCTTGGGGCTTGTCGGAGGCTAGTTTCTCTGCCTGGAAGCTGACGATGAAGGTGAATGAAATATGACCAGACAACCGATGAATAGATGCAGCTTGATTTCCTGCTTCTCCCCTGGTGCCATCAAAGCAACCGAGTTTTCTAATCATTGTTATTATTGCCAGCGATGCTGTTGGAGGTCTGAAGCATTTCTAATTTCTGTGCAGGACCATCGGTGTTTCCACAGGTTAATAGCTCATCTGTACTGGAGGTGCCGGGCTAACTTCTCCGGGGGCACAAGCATTGTAAAATCATTACTAAGCTGAATTTGTGCAGCTGTGTGTAAAGGGCTGCTTTTCCTTTGTGCCACTGCCTGGGGATTTTGTGGCTCTGAGAAATTATGCTGTGGTGGAGAGTAGGCGGGTATCTTAGTCTTTAATGAAATCCCAACTGAAGCAACACACCGATGTAAAGTGGACCCATTTGTCTCTCTGGTTTTGCGTGCTGGGGATCTGCTCCATCGCAGCTTCAGCTTGAACTGTGCACTAAATAATTGCAGGGTGAATGCGTAGGCAAGCAGGGCCAGTATTATTTTGCAGTTGGGAAATACCAGTTTTCCTTGAACTGTTTTCCATGGGTCTAGAAGTTTTGGATCTCGATTTGCCTAAGCTCATGGAAAAGTAGGTACCTCGTGAGGTCACCTAGTCCAGACGCTGACTAAAACCATCCCGGTTGAGGGTTGTCCAACCTGCTATTGAAAATGTCCAGGGATGGAGATTACAGAGCTTTCCTAGGCTAGCCTGTTCCAATGCTTCACCGCCTTCATAACCAGAGAACTTCCTCCTGATTCCCAACCTACGTTTTCTCTATTGCTGTTGGAGTCCCTTGTTCCTGTCCCCTATGCCACAGAGCAAAGCCCATCTGCATCTTCTTCCCGTCAGGTTTTTTAAGACTGTTATCAAATCTCTTCTGCTCTTCTCCAGGCTAAGAGGTCCAAGAAACCCAGAAGGTTTGCCACCACCTGCATCTGTTTTTGCCAATGACCACAGCTGTTGGTTGGTTCTTTTACCCTCTGTTTGCAGTGAATTTAAATCCAGTGGTGTCCATAAGTAACTCCATCTTTGTCACTGTGCAATTGTGACAGGTTCTGCCTTTGCCAACACAAAGAGGAACTGAAGTTGGGCTCTCCAGAGCTAAGAGTTTGAACAGCTACAGCTTGAGCTAAAGGTCTGGACTCTGCATCCAGGGGACTTCAGCCTTGCTGGCCTCTGCCCTTTTACTCTCAGCTAGGCCTTCTAGCCCGGACCCACTGCATCGGACATAGCTTTTAGGCAGCAGCTCTGGTCTAGATCTTTTGGGCACTGGGCCCCGGGCCCCTGTCTGGCTCAGCACCCTTGCTCTCTGCCCACCCGGGACTCAGCAGTCACTTTAGCCTTGATCTTGCATCTGGTAGGGATCAAGGCAATCATGTGCCCCCCAGGCAATGATAGGACCTCTATCGTCTCAACCCAAATTGCTGGTGTAACTCTAACATGAACACAAGCCCCTGGGCTATAACACAAACATAAAGGGGAAACTGCCCTCTGCCCTTTCATGAGGAAAAACCTTCACTAGGAGAGCCTCCCCGCTGTGGGCTATAACCCAGTGAGCTCCTCACTGGGGATCTGCACAGAACATCACAGTCCCATCAGGAGCCCTGCTGCAAGGAGCCCTTCACCCTAGGGAAGCCTAGCTTGCCATCTCTGGGCTTAAATCTCCCCAGGGCCCTGTTCCCTTTCAGGCATTGGACTACCCCAGGCCTGTCTCTAGGTACCTGCTGATCAGCCTATGGCCTGTTGCCCCATCCACCTACGCCCTGCCTCCCCTGCAGAGCTCTCCCACCGCTGCTTGGTTTCAGGGAACAGGGAGCCTCAGGATCCATGTTACATATGGCCAGAAATGTTAAGGGCAGAAAGGACCATTTTGAGCATCTAGCCTGACCTCCTGCATGGCATGTGGCAAAGAATGTCACCTGGTAATTTTTGCATCGTGCCCAACAATTTATTTTCAAACTGGAAGGACATCTCTTAGAAAGGCAGCTGACTAGGATTTTAAAGATTAAGTGCTGATGAATCCACCACAACCCCTTGGTATATTGTTCCAGTGTCTAATTATCTAACTGCTCCTACAAACCTATTCATTGTACATTTTGAACAGTAAGGTAGTCAGGCACTGTATCACATCATACGTTACATCCTACTACAATAGAACCTAGATTTTACACACCTGGGTGCTTTTCAACCTATTTATTTCACAGTGGGTGTTTTTACATGTGCGCTTTAATGTGCATTAGCCTATTTTAATGTACATTACAACATCACGGAAACCCCCTGCGTTCTTTAGCTAATGAGCATTAAAATAGGCTGATGCACATTTTTTCTAGTACCTTGCAAAGGAAGTACTAGATTTAATGTGCACTACATGTTCATTAATGCACTTCAGGTAGATATTCCCATTGCCAAATTAGGGACAAACCATTTGTTGAGGTGCCACAGCAATCTCTTGGAACACGTCCGTGGCACGGCACAGCTGTTTACTTCAGCAGGATGCACTTCCAGTTTGCATGCCTTCACCCACGCAGGAGGGTGAGAGAGAGCCTGGGCTCTACTATGCTAACCGCCTGCTATTGTATTTAAAAAAAAGTAGTAGTGAAATTTTCGTTTTCTACTTTTAAATAAGTTTGTATTCCAAGACATTACCTCCTAGCTCATGACTCGAGTTTTCTTGACGGTATTTTATCGAGAGCATCGTCTGGCTTTCGTCCCTCCTGAGTGTGTCACCACTAACGTCCCCGCGCTGTGTTCCTCTTGGGGAGGGGGAAGGGTCAACTTTTCGACACTCCTGAGTAATTTCTCATGGACATGCTTCTGAACATCACAATAGCACTGGGCACCAGCCAAGATCTGTTTATATAGTGCCTGGTGCACTGTGCAGCTGGGCTATCAATATTATTAATTCAAGGTTAGGCTTTTTAATGAAGTCGAGCCTCATGTATTTCAAGACCAGAAGGGACCATGTGACTTAATCTGACTTTCTGCCATAACACAGACTCTAGAATTGCACTTATGACTTCTGGCTTTAAGTCTGTAACCTCTAGTTTAGTTGGGAACAGGTACCAGAAGTTGGCCTTGGCAACTGAAATCCTCTATCACTGGAGTGGGAATAGTGATGTAAAGATCTCTACACCTAGCCGTTCTTGGTGCTTATCAGATTTTGACAATTCTCTGTCCAAAAGAGGGTGGCATAGTCCACACAAGGAACTAGCACGTTAACATGACAGCAGGCTTGCCTGAATAGCTCTGGATAGTCCCTTGTGGTTTTTGGTCAAGATGGAAACCCCGCAGGGACAGACAGAGTAGTACAGAAGCTTTGAATTGGGAAGAGCGATGAGTTCAGAGTGAACGCAGTAGTGTGCACCTTTAAATAGATTTACCTATTCCCCGGCCTGACAAAGGGTGCTCCTACCTGAAAGCCTGCAAAGAAGAATTGTTCCAAGTATCTGAGCTGGTCTCATAAATGATATCAGATTTACCCAAAGAACCTTGTCTGCAAGATGTTCACTTAAATACTTCACAGATTTCATAGACATTAGGGCTGAAAGGGACCTTGCAACATCATTGGGTCCAGCCCTCTGCCCAAAGGGCAGGGAGTCAGCTAGGGTCACATGACTCCCAGGTGTTTCTTGACTGTATCCAGAGCAGGCGCTTGCACCACATCTGGGGGAAGTCTATTCCAGACTCGGACAGTAAAGAAGTTTTTCCTTACGTCCCGTCTCAAATGGTCTTTCAGCAGTTTGTGGCCATTAGACCTTGTCTTCTGTTGGGATGCCTTGGTGAACAGCTGTTCTCCCAGTCCTGATGCAAACCCCTTATATACTCATGGGCTGCCACCATGTCCCCCCTGAGCCTTCTCTTCTCCGGGCTGCAGAGTCCAACACCTCTCAGCCTCTCCTCATCAGGCCTGCTCCCTTGACGCCGCATCATGGACATGGCTCTCCTCTGGACTCCCTCAAGCTACTCCACATCCTTTCTAAAGTGTGGGGCCCAGAACTGGATGCAGTACTCTACTTGGATAAATATCCTGGGTCAGAAGATTTGGGGTGCATCTGTATTATTCAGACATCCTGAGAAATATGCAAATCCATGCTACTTCTGGATGAACGTCTTAGATGCTGTATAACAAGCGATTACTGCAAAGGAAACAAGAGAACCATTTCCTACCATTAATGCACTGGTGTTAAACAAACTATGCTCCTCAGGACAGGAGTTCAAGCCGCTGGGCTTTTCTTTTAAAATCTAAAATTTACAGGTTACAATGAAGCATGTTCTGATGCAGTCTATTAAAGTCTCTATTTTTAGTCTTGTCTTTCTCGGCTGGCTCCAAACCAGCCCAGGCTTCACACTCTGTAAGTTTTAGACTGTCAACAGAAAGACTCGTTAATCAAAGAAGAAAAAGCCGCCGTTATATTGTGTAGCCAACCCCCACCGCGTTCCACTTGTTAAATGCACGGTGGAAACAACCACCGTAACAGTTGCTTTGTAGTGAGCAGAGTGCACGTGAAGCTAGTTCTCCATCACGGCTTTGTTAAATGTGGGCAGGGGGCAGTGGGAAGAAAGGACACGTGAGGATGGAAATCTGTCTCCTCGGAGTAGAGAACAAGCCACCGGCCGCCAGTGATTGTCGTCTATGATTCTGAGAGAGCTTGTGAGCCATTAGTTCAGACTGGAGCTGAGTAATGGATTCCTTTCTAGCTGCCAGATTAAAAGACAAACCTGGAGGGGAAAAAAGATGGGTTGGGTTAAACTGGAACGGAATTGTCCCGTGCCCACCCCCGACCAAATGTGTAAGGAAAAAATTCGTTTCAGATCTCCGGGGGAGGAGCAGCGGGGATGGGGGACTTCTCTGAAACTTTTTAAAAATGAATTTTCAGGTTGTTTAGCCCCTTCTTGCCTTTCCTCCCCCTCCCACTCTCTCCCCCTTTCTATTTTAGGCCAGTTTTGAAAGGAAGAATGCCACTTGTAAATTGAAAGTCAATTCATTTCGTGGAGTGAAGTGTTGAACTAAAACTCCGAATTTTTTTCTAAAGGCATTGAAATGTTTCAGTTTAGATTTTTCAGAATATATTGACATTTGCAAAACTTTGTTTCCTGGCTTTTCTTTTCAGCCCAACTTGTGTTTTTCAGGGATTTTGCTGAATAATAATAAATATAAAGTAACACCTGCTTACCCCACCATCCTTATCTCTTAGTTGTTGCCTTGTCATGTCTCTACACCATATTTGACCATTCTGTTACACATGCTTGCGCTCGTTTATTGTACTTCATGAGGTCTTTCATTGCACGTGTGCCTTCAAGCAGTGGGCATTGCAGCAGGTGTTGCATAGTTTGCGGTTCTGTGCCACAGACACACGTGGTTGACCAATGGCGTAGCCCCACTTCATTAGTTCCTTGGAGCATCCGACTCTGTTACGGAGGTGATCGAGACATCGCCACCGTTCCCATGGTCCATCAGTTCCTGGAGGTAAGGACTTAGCTCCTGGAACCTCATTTTTCCACTGTCCGGTATTTGATTCAGCTGCTTGTTGCACATCTGTAGTCATGTCTCCTTGGGTGTAGCACTGAGAGGTTGGGTGCTGATGAGGAAGCTCCTGCGTGACTTCAGGTGTTTGTCTGATGGTCATAAAGTGGGTGTCTCGCATCTTCAGTTTTTCTCGATCTTTCTATCCTCTCTCTTGCAGTGAGCTACCAACTCCTTCAGACTAGTAATTATCCCTGTTCCTATGAAGTTAGGCAGGGTGGCACCTTCCACACTAACTAGTTTGGAGGGGCATGAACTTTTGTAAGCAAGAGCCTACTTCATCAAATGGTATGGCTAGACCATGAGAACGAAAGGATTTAACATAGAAAGTGGACAGGGAAAGAGGAGACAGCTGAGAAATGTGAAAACTGGATTGATTAGACCAAAAGGGATAAACAAGGCAGCTGACACCTTGAGGGACATTGTAGTTAACAACTCGTCTAGGTAAAGAGAAGCAGTGGATGATTCTTTGCTTCTCAATGTTGGGTGTAGCTGGAGTTATCAGCTAGTTCAGGTGATGGGATGAATAGGAATCCCATAGTCTATTGAGACCATTCCTCTAGGCTGTGTCCCCTTCCCCTGTTTTAACCCCTTTCTTCATGCAAGCCCATGCATAGCTACTCTGAACCAGTTAGCTGTGAAGGTGTCACCCTGCCCTACTTCTCCGTGGGACACTACATTTCCATTGTCCAAAAAGCAGAGGCAGAGAGGTGTTTCACTTCTGCACTCGTGCCAGGTCTAGATTTGAGGGGGGGAATACCCGCGTGGGGATCTTTGCAAGCTGGACAGCATCTGGAATTAGGCACAGGGGCAGCATAGGGCTAAATGACACACAAGGCTGAGAGGCACCGCACTAATCACACTATACTTGAAGTGGATTCATCCATCAGTGATGCCACAGTGAGCGCTGTCTCTTTTCAACGTGTGCTCTCCTTCTGTGACAGCCGAAGATTAGTTCCCGCTATAGAACCAAGGACCATAATGTGAAGGACATAAATTAGCATTGCATAATGCTTACCTGCCATCCCTCACTTCATAAAAGCTCCATTTCTTTGTACGCTTTCCTTTATTTTAGCAGCGTCCTTCCCTCTCAACAGGATAGGCACTGTGTTTTTCATTGCCATATTGCATCTTATTCCCTTGAGTATTCATAGAGCAGGTGTCACAAGTTTAATAGCTTGGGAACACAATTATTCTTATCCTATTAAAACTTTGAGTGACAACCTCAAACCATTTTCTCTTTTTCTTTCTTTCTTTATTTTCGTTTTTTGCAATACATGAGATCTTTTAAAAATCATTGAAAAACCGACAGGGAGGAATTCTCCTTTCAGCACCTCAGGCATGACTGACATTGAAACTTCTGCTGTGCGAGAGAGGCCTCAAGCACATTGGAAATATCAGGACAGGAAAAGGGCCATTTCCCATATGGGATTTAAAATCTGTATTAGATTATGCTGCAGTAGATTAAGACCAAGAAATCCGTGTGTGCTTGTACAGCAAAGACAGGTCTCAGATACACACACGTCAGAAGTTCTGGGTAGTAGGAAAAGAAACTATTTCTATTAATTTGTACAAAGATGAGGCCAGACTAAGCACTCATTTCACCATACAATCTGTAAGGACGTTCTTAAACAGATCTGGGCAGTTTTTTTCTTTCAGTGAATGCTTTATTCGTCAAACACTGCATTTGCGGAGAGGGGAGAAGGGGAGGAAGAGGCGTTTGAAAGTAGCTCTGAACTTGAGCATTGCTGCAGTGATGACATATTCCCTATTAAATACAATGAATAACCATGTTCTGACACGCAGGGTAGGGACAGAAGTTACATATGAATCTATATTAGTGATGATCATAAACTGGTTCAAATCTGTAACACAACAGAAGTTCAGTGCACATAAGCCACTTTCAAAATGGTCAAAAGTGGTTTAAAATAAACCTGGATGGATGTAGTGTCAGCCTGAACTGATTTCGTTTAAATTGGTTTATTAAACTTCTGTCCCATATCCCCTCCAGATTCAAGTTAACTCACAGTCCCCCAGCATGCTTTGCACCTCCCTCACAAACTTCCCCTGGAAGGGCGGGTGGGCTAGCCTTGGCCCAAGCTATTGCTCCAGCTGAGCAGGGAGGTGTGCCCAGCACCCCCTGAGCTTGGTCTTTCTATGGCTTTGGGATTTAGCAGCTTGAGGCAGTAAGCCAAGCTCAGACAAAACCAGCAAAAGAAAAGCTCCATAACCATAAGCTATATGCCTGGGGACAATCATGTACCCTGAATGCCAGCTAATGCAATTTAGAAAGGCATTTGATCCCACTAACACATCATAGCTGATTGACTGATGGGCTTAGGAGACTAATGACTGAAAACTCACTATGCCTCATGACTACACCTTGCAAAGACGTGAGTGGGGATGAAGAAGGAACTAAAAATTCGTCCATGGCTGCAGATACGGGTTGTGCAGGTGGGGAGGAAACCAGCCTGTGTTTTGTACCAAGTGCAAATGATTCTGGCAATTTGATCAGTTTTAATTTTTATCAGGCATGCTGAGGCCTCCTGACCGTTCCTGTCTCACCCTAAGGAAAGTGAGTGTAAATGGGGTACAACATGTTGTACAAAGCAAGCAGCATTAATTCAGCCAGGATGATTTAATGCACCAAGGTGTATTAATGAGCTCAAAGGGATTAAGGAGGAAAAAGATGCGGAATCAGAAGAGAATGACTCCCCCAGCTGCAAGGTAATTTCCATTCATGGGCTCTCCATTTCACCCTCCCCAGTTGCCTGCCTAAGTAGGAAAAGATAGGCAGCATTGTGCTTCCCACATGCCGTTTAAGTTTCTGGAAGTGCCTTATTCTTCCCCAGCAAGGTACAGGCAATTAGGGCCTCTAAGGAGAGCTGAACTGCTGTGAACCCCAGCACGTACTTCTTCACCTAGTTGGGAGCTTGCATCCTATGCTTGTCAGTGTAGGCTTTGATCCCCTTCTAGTGGTTGAACTAAGTTAGTGGTTTCTGTATCTGCTGCTGCTTTCAAGAATAGCTGGCTTTTGCCTTTCTCTCAAACAAGTGATACCAGTGGCTTTAGATCCAGAAGTCCCAGGTTCAGTCCAGCCAGTGGGGTGCATCAACAGAATAGGACCCTGTATTGCTGCTGAAGTGATTTATCTTGTCATTACACAGCTGTATACACCACCCTTTGCTCGGTGATGAACCCTGGGCATGTCTACATGTGCATTCATGCGCTTTAGTTAATGCACATTAAATCTAGTACTTCCGTTGTAAAGTATTAGGAAAATATACATTATCCTGTCTTAATGCACATTAACTAAAGCTCACTTTTTAAAGTGACGCTTGATGCACAGTAGGCTATTTTAGTGTGCATTAACTAAATAGCACAGGTTTTTTTAGTAACACTTTAATGCACCTTAAAATAGGCTACAGTGTATTAAAGTCCACGTGTGGACACCCCCATACCCTTCCCAAGAACAAACTAGTCCTAACTATTTCAGTTTTTTGTGGCAGGTTTTGAATTCATTGCTGGTCTGAGAACCTAATCCAGCTCTTCTTATGACAATATTTGTACAGACCTTTTAAATTCTCCAGCATAAAGGCAGCTCTTTATCTTTGGTTTAGATCTTCCGTGTTACATCCCACATGGATGAGCTTTATGTGAATGCTGCAAAGGACAGATGGAGGATAAATCCTTATGAGAAAATGGAGATTATCTGGTTACTTATATGAGAATCTGAGAGATTTGGAAGATGCAAAATGGATCTATATGGTTTTAACCCTTAATATTTGGCTTTGTGAGCAACAGTGACTTGGGCATTTCTTAGTAAAATCTGCTGAGAAATAGTATTTCTGTCCTGTGGCAGATTCTGAGATCGCAACATTTCATTTTGTTCCAAACTGTGAAGGAAAATGAAATTCTCAATCTTTCCCAAAACCAAACGTTCCAAAATGTCTCTGGTATAAAACAGGACCAATGGCCACCTTCATCTGAGTCCACTGGAGCAGGATACTCCAGTTAGGTTAAAAACATGTTGAAAGCAAACAATCACATCATATCAACAGTGTGCTCGGTTCAAGTGCATTGCCTCAAACCAACGTGGTTACATATTTCCTGGAGTATATGAACCTACGCACTTGTTCAAACTTCACATAAGAACTGCTTGTTGAGTACACAGAGATGTTTGAAACTGTGGCATTAGGACCCCCCAAATGGACAGCCGTTTTCAAATAGTTTCACATTCACAATCTCCCTTCATTTTGAAGGTTTCCAATGGTAGCTCTGCTGAAGACTAACTTCCACCATGAAATTGTGGCAGAAGCCCTTTGACAGTTGTTTCCTCTTCTCTGGGCGTGCCTACATGAGAGTAGGCTGATTGACTCTGCGTTAGAGCGTCATGGCCAAAACCAAGCTATTAAACTAATATTAGTCTACTGCACGTTAACCATCACAAAAAAGCATATGGTTGCACTAAGGCAGCCTACTGCATATTTTTTCCAGTAGTTCCCTTTGTAAGTCCTACATTTAATGTGAAGTAGGCACTTTGCATTAATGAATCTGCAGACATGGCCACTGTTTCTTGTGCCAGGCAGTAAGTAGGTAGCTAAATAATAAAGCCCGATTACATTACGAAGCAAACAATGGCGCCAAAAGATGCTATGTACATGAGTCATTTATGCACTTAAGGGCATGACCCAATGCCATCCCCAGCTTTTTTTTTTTTTTGCCTGTTACTTATGTTGTAACAAGATACTTGGTTAGCTTTATGCTGGTTAAGTGAATTATACCCTTATCCAGTACGCATGTAATGGAGAACACTAGAAACACACAAACAGTGAAGCGATAAAATCCGAATGAAAATCTTCTGTAGTTTCTCAGAGACAGTTTCACCATAATTGATATTTCCAGCAAAAGCTGTTATTGAATCAGCATGTGCTGATAGGAAAAATTGTTCCATCTGAAGATTTTTTAATTAAATCTAGTTCAGAGTTTGTCATTTCCTTTGTCTGTTAAAGACGCAAATGGCTGTGTATAATATGACTCACAAAGATATTAACCCAAAACACTTGTAATCATTACCCACCTGAATTGCAACATTTATTGTAATCCTGGAACTGCTTTTCTGCTCAGTGCTGCTGCTCTTATTACATTAGCTTTCTGCTATCCCTACCCTATTTTTTCTGTTTTGTTTCTGGTTGTGTTAGTTAAGGAGATAGCAGGCTCTGTAGTTTGAGAGCAATGCTCTGTTTCATGCCGGTAAAGCAGGAAGCCCAACAGGTATGTCTGTATGGCTGTGCATGGACACCCTAAACTAGCTGTAAATGCTCTGCCTCTCACACGGTGGGATCCACTGAGCATCCGCGGGCTCCACGGGGGTGGTGCAAGCACAACCTGACCCAGCGGGTGCCCACCACCCCTGCCCCCTTCCACCTGCCCTCCCTTCCCCTGTGAAGAATTTTTGGGTGCAGCAAGGGCAATGTGGGCTTGATCCTGGTCTGTGAGAAGCTGCTAGGCCCACATTCCTCCCTTCCCATGACTGCCTGGCAGCTCCCTGCATATCTCCTTCCCCTTGTTCTTACCCCTTTACCCCATGTCCCTCTCGCCCCCTTCCCCTTCTCCTCCCCACTCATCCCCTCCTCACTCACTTCGGCTGCCAGTCCAGGTGTTGACTTAGAAAAGGGTATTTGAAGGTTTGCTTTTTGGGAATTTACCTATAGATATAGATATATGCATTACAGGCAACCCCCACTTGGTGCTTTTGGTTGGTTCCTGAAAAAACAAGAGTTAAGCGAAACGAGCGTTAAGCAAAACTGAAAGTTTTTGCCATCCAAGACGATGACCACAAGTGTTTTTAATGACACAAGGTGGCAATCGTGAGTGTTATAATGAAACTCGCTGAGTGCTAAGTGGAATCAGGTATCAATTTAAAATGAGCGTTATAGAGAAGCAGTGTTAAGCAGGGGTTGCCTGTACAATGATTTAAGATGGGCAGCAGGAGTTAACTGATTCCTAAAGAGCTTGGGTGTCGCACACAAAGTGTCTCACAGCCCTAGAAGCAGACAGGCTGGTTAACACAACAAGACCAATGGATAGATACAACCTAAAAATTAAGGGGAGGGGGCATGCCATAACACGAGATCGCAGCCTTCCAGGCAGACACGTTGTCTAACACAACAAGGACAAAGGGTACAGAAAATAGTCTGGGAACTGGGAGCATATGCCATACTGCCCCATAACATGAGATAACCGGAACCAGCTAACAAGGCCCCAGAGTGGGGAGGGCTGAGTCCCAGTTTGTATCCCACCTCCAGACTGCTGACATGCTGATACCTAAGAGAGAGACCCTCAGAGTGAACCCTTGTCCTGTCCAGATGTACTTTGACTCTGATGACAGCCCTAAGCTTTGGTAGAGATGTAGAATTGTTTGTATTGCTTGTTGTTGTTGTTGTTGTTGTTATCACTGTGTATCAATACATTTACCTATTATCAAATGGAAAGTTCATGGTCTGGCTGACTTGCCCCCCCCCCCTTCCCCCCTAGAACAAGGTGTCTGGGTCCTAAATCCAGAGCCAAAACAAGGTCATAGAGTTCCAGATGATAGCTAGTCCTTGATGAGAGCAGTGCCTCCTGGGATGCTGGATGACTAGATTTGGTCATTTTATCTAAGAGGAGCAGCCAAAAGTTAAGGTTGCTTGAGTTAGGTTCAAAGATCATTCTTGCTCAAACTGATGTGACTTTAAGACTCCTGGGAGGGCACTTAGAACATGAGTCTCTGCATGTTAAAACTTCTTAACAAGTGCTAAGTGCCTTTAATTCCGTCTAATTGTAGTGTGTAACCGCCCCCTAATAGACTATATCACTACAGTATTCATTGTTCTGGTGAACTCCCACAAACATTGTACTAAAAAATTACTCAAGCTCCTCTTCAAGCAAGCTCCAAAAGGTGACACAAGGGCTGCATATAAAACTCTCCAGCACCGAAGCAAAGTTTCCCCAAGACAAAAGTGGGAAAAGGTATGTCGGCTGAAGTATGTGAGCGGTACTGTAGCAGACTTGTTGGAATACAATGCATAAATGGTCCCTTCTACAAATGTACCTAAAAGCTGGTGTTAAATGATGCACAAGTTAAGTTTTTCAACTACCCAATGGGAGCGAGTCAAACAGCATTCACCTGGTATGCAAGCTGTAACTTCCTCCTCCTCTTCAGTCAGTGACACTTTATTTAAGCATATTTTTTCCCCCAACTATCTTCTGACCAGATTGGTACAGTAGTGATGAAGCAGGGGCAATGGTTCATGTTACAGCCAACAGATCTGCTATATTGAGCATTATCTGTAGGGGCTACACAGGAATTCAAAGTCTCTCTTGTCCAACTTAAACGTTCATGGAAGAGTGACTTCTTAAGTGAAAGTAGCAAATAAGCAGCTTAAACTTTCCCAGGGCTTTTTCCTAAAAATGAGCTCAATCTTGCATCTTTTAGGTTAGTGGTGTTACATTTGAAATCGAATCTTGCTTTTCGGCAAGTAAGGAGCAGTGCAGGGTTGTGATGGCTTCCGGGGGGGCCAATGTGCCCAGGGTAGAGCTGGGAAGCTGCAGAACTGAAAACCAGCCCATCAGTGCTTGAGCTTAAAGACCCAGTCTTGGTTGCTGGGGGTTGTAGCTGCCTCTTTTCTCTGTGGACTGGGCAAAGAAGGGGGAGCTCAACCCATTTAACACCAAACTAAAGACTCCAAGAATAGAACGGAGCCAGATTAGTCGAATGATTTGTTTGCAGTATGGAGAAAGCTGCTAAGAATTAACCATTGATCTCTCTCTGCTAACTGCAACTTCACAAGATTTAAAAACTGGCTCCCTGATTGAGCTTTCTGATCAGACCCTGGTCATTGCATTGCAATATAACACTGCACTCAGTCAAATTCAAGCATCCCGAACCCAACGCCATTGCCCTGCTGGCCACCAGAGCTGTAGGACAAAGAATCCGCTTGACAAGAGCTGCATTCAGGGTAAAGTAGCTTATCGTTACTGATTACCCTTTTAGTGTTTTAATTCTTTCCTGATCATCCTGAATTAGCCATTCCATTTCGTCTTAATTTAGTTAAATTTAGTTCAGGTGAACTGGGCTATCATTCACTACATCCCACCTTTTTTATACATCACAAGTGCGTTGTCATTTTATTGTTCTTTGGATATTCCCAGGATTCCAAGAATTGCTAATTAACACCACTGCTTTGCAGTAAGTCTTGCCTTAGTTCCTTTAAGACTCTTGAATTAAAGTTTCTCTTCCATCCAAACCAACCGATATCCTCCTGCCTCTTTAAAAACATACTGAATACTGTAGCCTTTTCTATACTGCTGTTAATAAGGTTACTGTCTGCCTTTGGCAATGGGCCTATACCTAACCTAGGGGTTTGGGTCTGAGAGATTTTCTTACACTGGATTTACCCTGATCGTTTTACTGCAGTATCTAGTCAATTAGCAGCTGGTCTGTTTTCTGATACTTTACTTCTAGTCTCATTACATTATGCTAGTCTGCAGTAAAAATCTGCATCTTGCTGAATCTGCTGCCTTTTAGACCACATGCTGAAATAATCAAAATCCCCCTGCATGCAATTGCCTTTTTCTTTTTCATCTCTGTTTTTTATTAATTTCTCTGAATGGGTGTATGGGGGTGTGTGCCTCTCAATTGAAAGCAATTGAAATCTTAATTTCACTGCCAGCCAGTGCTCATCCAAATAATAAAAGATTATAACTCTCTGAATGGAGTTACATGAAATTACCAAGTTCTGCTTCTCAAGAATTCGTGCATGAAATTTGCTATTTTTGATGTATTTGTAAATCTGATGTAAGGTGGGGTTTTTTTTTTGGTTTTTTTTTCTGCCATCTCTCCTTGTGATAGTGGCTGAAATTTTCTGCTGGCAAAAATCACACGCAGCCAAAGTTTCTTTGAAATTTTGGAGTCTGTAGATTTAATATGAACCTGCAATATAAAGCTGAAATAAAAACCTCTTGAAAAGTAGGTATGTATTCCTGCTCCATCACCTACATAAAACCATCACGCTCATCATTGGTATTTTGAGGAGTGCCCACCATGTGCCAGAAATTCTGCAAGTACACAAGAAAAGCTCAGACAAACATACCAAAGGCAAGGAAGGACAAAAACAAAGGGCATTTTCTATACAAAGCAACTAGATTAGCTGCCGGCAATACAGTCAAGTAAACAGACTGGTTCTGGGCAAAGGGTCTTTTCAAGGGTTGCGTTGAAAGGGGTTCTTCATCCCTTCACCAGCAAAATGTGGGTGTCAGGAAAGCACCTGTGTTAACAACACAAATGTCCATCAGCTCTAGCCGCGGGAAGGATCTTTCCAGCACCCTTATATATGCCTCCTTTCCCACTTCAAAGAATTTTGGGGAGTAGGTCGTCGTGCGGCATGTATTCCCGACCGTGGATCTGGCTTCAGGCTGGTGCATAGAGAGCAGGCAGGATGTAGGATGTCAAAGCAGCTGCTGCTGTTGGGTTTGCTCACTACCTCACTAAATATTCACTGCCTCTCCAGGGTCTGCACAAGGTAGCACAAGGCTCAAATCTCAGATGGGCTTCAAACCTGACAGCTGTGACAGCTACAGGCTGAAGCCATACATCTGGACTGCTCCTTTGTGACTGATGGCACTAATAGCCTTCCCCTTGAGGTATGTGGAAATCAGGAAATGAAGCAAGCAGGTTAAGTACAGACAGTCAAAAAGCCTGAGGCTAAATCGATTCAATCTTTGCAGGTTGGTCTAAACTGCATAGATTGAACCAATAATCAAGTGACCAGACATTCACCTTTGATTCTGGAAATGCAGCCATATGCCTGCAGTGCCCCAGGCCAGAAGCTGAGGGACACGACAGCATGCCACCCTGCTCAGCTGGAGCAGACAGCTTGGGCCAGCTAGCCTGCCCATCCTGTGAGAAGGGAGTTTGCAGGGGAGGTGAAAAGCACCCTGGGATGCTGGGGGACTGTGAGTGAACTTGAATCTGGGGGGCATCTGGGACAGAAGTTTAATGGCGGATTCGACCTAAATCAGTTCAATCCATGTGTATCTTAAACTGCTTTTGGCCACTTTGAAAGCAGTTTATGTGCACTGAACATCCATTGTGTTAAAAATTTGACCCAGTTTCTGATCACTTATATTGTGTAGCTGCTATCCCTCGCCTAACTCCCCCTTCACGGACCAGAACCGAAGTCATGCAATTTCATGTTTTGGGCGTCATGTGAAATTACAGCACTGCTCTCTCATTGACAAAAGTCTAGCTAACTTAACACTTCTCTGAGCAGGCGTGTTTGGAAATGGATCCTGGAGCTACCCTTCCGGATTTGCACAGGGCGTTGGCAGGCAGAGAGGGGTCTGGAGGTTATTCTCAGGAAGACAAAGCAAGCAGCTGCCCATGCCTTTCCAAGGGACATTTAGCATGAAGTAAGCTACTACAGTCAAGGAGCCCCAGACACACATGGCTAGCCTGAAGGAAAGGCTCTATGTTTTCTGAATGGATGCCTGATCTCAAAGTAAAGCACTACTGTCTTCATAATTAAACAGCTGTATGACGATAGACATGGGGTTGTGGATGAACCGGAGAACTCCGGAGCTGGAACCAGGGGCCTGGGGCGCTGGAGGTGAAGCAGTAACTCTTCTTATTTGCAACTGTAGTCCACTTACCTTTTGAGGAATTGACCCCCCCCCATAGAAAGTTGCCCTCAGCTGCAGCTACTACCATGCATTTTAGAGGTGACTTCATTCTAGAGACTGGCAAAGTCCTCCATTAGCCTATATAGTCAGGGAAAAAAATTGGGCTTTTACAGGTGTCAGTCTGTTTTAGAGGAGATCAAGGATCAACTTTTCTTTTGTCCTCTCTACTCTTGTCTGCTGAACAACACATACTACTCCCAGACCCCAACCACGTCAAAGAATGGTTCCTCTCTCTCTGATATTGGAAGAGACAGACAACATTTAGAAGGCAAAGATCAAATAAAGGTTCATGTCCATATTTGTATAATGAGAACTTCTACAAACAGAATGGATCACATTGCTAATTCTGATGTGACAGCTTGCATGGAGGGCTTAAAGAGAAGACATTAGTCAGAGGGCATGAGACTTCCCCTGCCCCCACTTCCTGTTCCTAGGGGGAAGAAAGGCTATGCCTACACCAATAAAAGATCTCTAAGTGTAAAGTAAAAAAAAAAAAAAAAAAGGCAGAGAAAGATGTGACCTATGGGAGTGCTGGGAAGTGACCAACAGCAGCAATTCCTAAACTTTTGGACTAGCCTCCAACATTTCTCATGGAGTATCATACACTGTCTATGCATCATCATGGACCGTCGTGCACCCTTTTCGCTGAACTTGTAATTGTGCAAGTGCAATCCACATACAATTTGCCATGACCTTCTGGAACACAAACCATAATTAGGGAACTGCTGCGCTATAGCAATGTCCGCATAACGATTAGTGACTGTCGGACAAGACAGCAGGAATATGACTTGCCAGTCCTTCAAACCGAAATGAGATGTTGCATTCCTCTCTGAGTATTTTAGTCAGTGAAGAGTTAATGCATTTGGTAACTGAACTGAGCTCAAACTAGGACTCCCCGTGCTGCCCTTTCTAAAAATGAGGATATACAAGCTTTTCCAAATGCACCTCTGTGAGCTACTGAGTGCCAGACTGAGCCATGCACAACGTGATGGTGTCCAGCAATGTTGGAGGAATTTAATTCTGATGTGAATTTGTACCAGATGTGCTGAAGGGTGTGAAGCACACCCATTTCTCTGAATGAGGGAGCGTTGATTCAGAAAGCCAATGGTGTTTAAATGACAGGTTATGTGATGTTCCTGTTTGTTTGCAAAGTTTTGTTCTTTCCATGACAGCTCCGAGCCCAAGAAGTTAGAACCAAAGCCTCTGGGTTACCTTTACATGCCTACGTGGCACTCGCATGGGCACAAAGTGGAATTCATAGCATTTATCTGGCTTTTTGGACTCCGTGGCCACCTGTGGGACAACGGTAACACCCAAGTATATGTCTGGCTACCTGATATGGTCATTGTGGGCAGTGCTGTAGCAATGAAGTTTGGCACCCAGGACAAAACCCACAGCAGCAGCCTACCTTTGCCTACCTTTGCACACAGATCCAGGGGGCACACGCCACCCTAGGAAGCCATGCCGTGGCAGGAGCCGCCCTTCACCCCCAAAAACGAGTTGCTCGTGGCTCCGTCCCATGCCCTGCCCTGGCTGGGCGGCAGCTGTTTGCACCCCTTTACTTCGGCACCTGGGGTGGTTGCCCGTCTACCCCCACCCTGCCGCTACGTTACTGATGGGGGTGGGGAAGAGGGGACATCCCCCCCCACACCTTTTAGCCCAATGGTGTAGTGGTTAGGGCACTTGCCCAGGGAGATGGAGATACAGGTTATAAGCTTCTCTCACTGCAGGAGAAACAGATTTGCACCTGCCTTGTCCCTGAAAAGCTTTGTAGCTGCCTGCCATGGTAGGCATTGCTCCAGCCCTCCTTTTGAAGCTCTGCCACGCAGTAGCTAAGGAAGGAAATCAGGTGGGACCAGGAGGAGGTGAACAAGTCCTATTTGGATCTTGGAGAAAGGGTGGCTCAGTGAGGTAGATGCTACCATGGAAAAGAGAGAGGGCTGAGTCCTGCTCCCTACTCTTCCAGATTGTAGTTTTGCATTACACAGTAGCACTGATATGTATGGGGAAGAGCAGACAGTCCTACAAGGTAAAAAAAAAGCCCAAAAAGCATGGACCCTATTTTTTTTTTTAATTTATCCTCACTTCTACATGTAAAATAGTATATGCAGGGCACTTTTCTGGAATCACAGACATGCTGAATAAAACATCCAATCCTCAGTGCTCAAATGCTTGTTCTCCTTTGCCATGTTACTGTTTTCAGACACCTGAATCTCTCTCTTCCGCGTTTCGTGCTTTGCTGGCAGAGGGCACAAAACCAACCGGCCTTGCTGCCCTCCCCGTTTTGAAGCTGCACGACCCATAGACCAAAGAAGGGCTCAGGGCACTACAACTCCCCCCTTGTGTTCATAGCAAGCACAATGACTAGCTGTGTGGCCTTTCAACGTTCAACTAGCCGCCCTGTGCCTCAGTTTACCCAGTTGTGAGCGCGATAAAATATGAGCTGCTGCTTTTGTGAGGATTCAGTAGAGCTTGTAAAATGCTTGAGGTGCTCAGGCATTGTTTTCACTATCCTGCAGAACACCACCACCAACAAAATAAAGACATTAAATCAGTTTTTTCACCGGTGTTATTTTTCTGTGCTGAGGCACTGCAAAGCGTGAGATTAATCCACTGCCTTAGAAGGCCTTTCTTGTGGCATTAAAAAAAAGCCTTGCATTGTGGACCTAAACAAGGATTTTTTTTTTCCCTTTTTTATTTAATGAAGGAGGAGATGCTTTTTTTCTCTTGCAGAAGTTAACCTGCGCCTGAGACGGTGGTTTCCGTCGGAGATCAACACAAGTGTCGCGGGTTCTCGGCACTTGTCAAGCCAGGCTCGACAGTCAGGGTGTGATTCAACTCCCTTGCCGTCTTCTGCTGCTGTGCTTCCAAAAGACACACAAGGATCTCTCGTAGCAGAGTCATCAGAAAGCGTCCCTGTAGCAGCTGTGGAAGATTTCTCCTATAATGAACGATTTCCTATGTCTGGGAGCGATTCAGCCGTGAAGTGAGGGGGTGGGGGGGAAGAACCAAATGGACGGTGGGCCAACACAACCCATGCTAAACAGAACAGCATTTTAATCCAGGGAATTAAACAAAGGCAATTAATTAGAAAATCATTTATAAGCCTGATTATCAGCTCTGCTTGCCTAAGAAACCAGCACACGCTGCTTGTATTGTACCAAGTGGAATGTAACTTTAGTACACTTGTGTTGTCAATTATCTACCTAATGGCAGTTTCAATTATAAGCCTATTATCATGCAGTTTTCATAAGAAGCAATAAACACTGTACAGTAATGCACGAAGCCCCTCGGAGTCTACAGAGAGCATTTGTAACTCATGCAACCGGCTCCAGTTTGCTTTGTGCATCTTGAGAAAACTATTAAGAACAGTGTGAGGCCCCCGTGGAGCTCTGTCTCGGAGCCTTTCCAGGGGTTTCGCTGAGAGTATGAGTGTGTGTCTGATCAAAATACGAGGATTAAGTTTAGTGCTGGCAGACCTAGCCCTAAGCCATTGACGTCAATGAATGAGAGGGCTCCATTGACTTCGTTGAGGTTTGGAGCTGGCCTGTAAAGAAGAGCATGTATAGCTTTTGTAGAGCATTTTACATCCCTGGGTCCCAAAATAAATAATACCATGACCCCCAAATGTTTTGATTGAAAAAAAAAAACCAAACCCAAACAGGTAGAGGGATCTGCCCAAGAAAAACATGTCACGCCAATGGTGGAGACAACAAGCCAAGTGTCCCAACCCCAATTCACGTGGTGATACTGTCTTGCTCAAAGTGGAAAAAGAGATTTTCAGAGCAGCTTGGAAATCATGGGAAACTGTAGGAGGCATCACTCGAGCTGCTTTTTCTTCCCTTGCCGCCATGCAGCTAACGATGGCGTGGAGTGAGGATTTCTGAGGCAGCGGATGTCGGGGCAGGAACACCGTGTGGACCCACTCCATCCAGGTGATGGAGAGGGAAAACCTGCTTTCAAAGAGATGAAGGGAAAGATGTGGGATTCTCTGAGGGAGCTGAACCAATCTGCTGACCACCGTCCCAATGAAAGCCGTGCGAGACGGATTGCTGACTGCAATCAGGGCAAGACGGGCATTGTGGAGGACGATGATATTGCAAGTGCCTGGGATCAGGCTGCTCCCCCTAAAACTTTCCAATCCTGCGTCTCAGAAAGAATCACACAATAGAGATCGATGGAGCAGCTCGCTATTGCCCTGGACTTAACTTTAGTAGCTCTGGTAGCATAAAGCCATCTGCCTTTCCAGCGAATGTAGTGCTCTGCTACACTAATCAGCTTTGGCCAGGGACCACCTTCCAGTTTTGCTGTGTTCATTTGCAAGTTCATACAAGCCCAACCATCAGCTTTTAGATCCTACTATCTTCTATGACTCGTCCTCCCTATTACTTACCCCACCGTACCCTCCCATGTATCGAAGAAAGTCTCTTTTAGTGAGCATGGGGTAAGTACTTTCCATCTGTGGACATAATCTCTAGTCTCTGCCACCAAAGAGGGAAAGAGCGCAGCCATTTGAATCACTGCCACTTATCATTAAAAGCACACTTCAGTAAAGCATTCCAGGGAACAGGGAAAGAAGCATTTCAACTAATTAGACACCTGAGCATGAACAAGGAGCCCTGACTTTTAATGTTTTAGGTAAGTCGGGTAATCAGCAGCTTCTGCCAATAGACAGTCAATTAATTTACCTTTTGCATGGGGAAACGTGAGCAGCTAATAGCTTTTGATAATTTTCTCATTATACAATGCAGTTGTTTAGAGGCAGGCTCCTTCTGACAGCAGGCTTACTAGACCATTGTACTCTCTCTCAACTCTGTATTAATGCATTCATTTAAAAGTGAGGTTTTGACTTCATGGAATATTCAAACTGGCTCAAAAAGCCTAGACCATTTCCCCTCCTTCTCCCCTCCCTACCCCAGTCTCCGTATGATTAAACAGAATGTGTTATTCTGCTTTGGTCTAATTTAGATAATAAATTAGAAATCTCACTGTAGGTTCCCGCGCACTGGTTGAGCTATCTAACAAGTTTTGCCTTCCATTTCTCCATTAATTCTCTTCAAAGAACTCCTGGCTGTGTCTATTAGACTTTGGTTCACAGAAGGCTGAGATAATGAATGAATATATACATATATTAAGGCTTATTTGCAGACAATCTGGCATTTTCTTTCTTGCCTCAGAAGTCTAAACAGGATGATGTTCGGTAAACGTACTGCACCATCTTCTCTTGGCTTGTATGCACAACTTGCAACAGAAATGTTGATGGCCACCTGCAGTTTGTGACGCTAGCCTTAATTTTATCACAAGCGTTCACAGAAGTTACAGACAGCAGACAAGAACTGTTATGCTGTCTTAATATTATGTGCTGTTCACGGGTTTTTTTATTAGCTTGATGGGAAAGATTAGCTTGGTAATGGCCTGAGCCAGACCTCCTGAGCTCTGGGTTCAATTCCAAACCCCCTTGGACAGACGTCCTATGCCACGTTGGTATATGTCTTCCTTTTCCCCACTGTCTGTGAAAGGGAGAGCATTAACTTTTTCCTTCCTAGGCACTCAGTTTGTTCCTAGATATTTCCATATAAAGTGCAGCCTACAAAGAGCAGACGAGGTTCTTTGGGCAAATCTTTTGTTAGACCAACTCAAGATACCAGATTTACTCAATGAACCTTGTCTGCCTATGTCCTTAGACCAACACAGCTACAACCTCTTCCCCAGCCTACAAAGAGGGAAACTCATCTCTTAAGTAGCACCCGTTTCCAAATCAGATGGATCTGAATGGGCCTAGTTATCGTTTCCAGCTCTGACTCCGGGATCTACTTCCAGTGCTAAACCTGCCACCTCCGGTCCTCTCCGAGATGACTGGATCCTACCCTAAATTTTAAACTCAAGCTTTGGAAATGCACACTCCTACCCAACTACAGTTGTATGCTGTTAACATGTGCTTCCCCAAGCTCCACCAGCCTGAGTGCTCTAGACTTCTAATTGCACTCTTTTGGGAATGACATAAGAGAGAAAAAAAATCAAAGAATAGTGTCTCAGAAAAGGAAGACGTTAACCATGGAATTTCACTCTTAAAAACACTTGGGAGTTAGAGGAAATGGAAGGCAGACGGGCCTCAGTTCTGCCCCTGTTTCAAGCTGTACAATCACGTGACAGGAAGGGATGAGAGAAAACCTAGAGGATGAGTATTTTAGGACTTTGGTTGCTGTATATGATATCTAAGTCCTCTTTACTTGAAGCTACGGTCAACCTCTTGGTCATAACAGCACCATGTTTTCTGTTACCATCATATGCGGAGCTGGAATACTCCAGCTGGTTCTTCCCAGAATCCCCTAATTAGGAAAAGCCAAGTTTCATGGGGAAGAGCCAATAGTTGACAAAGGAACTTGACTGCCACGGTCATTATTTTTCAATCGTAGCCCCTTTGCTCCGGCAAGGTGTTGGACACCTCATTGAAAGGCTATCTGTAATTCAGTTCAGTAGGTGGTCTCGGCATCAATGCATAAAGAAATGAGTTTATAATTTAACACACACTCTCTATTATGGGATGTCTGTATGAACAAAGCAGTTTGACAGCTGTGCTGTGTGTTCATAGCAGGGGTACAACATAGTCCTGATCTTGGTGGAGACTGGCTCTCATTGCCATAGTACAAATGGTCATAATCATGGTTAATGCCAAGCCATTTTTTTAGCTCTCTTTTACAGGTTGCTACGTAATAAAATTGACATATTGGCGTCAGGTTTCCAAGGGTTAATAGGTAGCACTAGGTGGAAACTCTCAGGTAACATTTCCCCATAAACGTAGGAGAGTGAAACTGGAAAGGGTTACTTTTGACATTAGGGGCTGAACTTAGTGACCACAGAGACCATGTCATAGATTCATAAAATCACAGAAAATGAGGGTTGGAGGGACCTCAGGAAGTTTTCTAGTCCAACCTCCTGCTCACAGCAGAACCAGCATCCAACTAGATCATCCCAGCTATGGCTTTGTCTGGCCAGGTCTTCAAAACCTCCAAGGATGGAGACTCCTCCACCTCTCTGGGTAACCTGTTCCAGTGCTTTACTATCCTCCTAGTGAGAAAAGTCTTTCCAATATCTAAACTAAACTTCCCTTGCTGCAACTTGAGCCCATTGCTCCTTGTCCTGCCGTCTGCCACCGCTGAGAACAGCCCAGCTCCATCCTCTCTGCAACCCCCTGCAGGGAGCTGAAGCCACTAAGTCCCTTCTTAGTCTTCTCATCTCTAAACAAAATAATCCCAGTTCCCTCAGGCTCTCCTCATAAGTCATGTGCCCCAGCCCTCTAACCATTTGTGTTGCATCCTGCAGGTATCAAATTCGCACTCAAGTCATTGTAAGTCATATTTACCGTGCAGCACGGGCATGCACATGTAGATGCGTGCCCATACTCTGCACTAATTGCAGTACATTGCAGTCAGTACCTGTGCATGTGTAGACGTACCCTCTAAGCAGAAAACAAGACCTGAGCTCAGTATTAGTCCATCTGACTATGGTTTTTATGCTGCTCCACTATAGTATCTGAGTGCCCTTTATGTTAAAGCAACAGTCCCTAATGGACGTCACAGAATTTCTTCTTGGGGAAGGTTGCTTTTCATTTTTTTTCTTTTGGTGGGCTACGGGATTGATTGATTTTATTTCAGAGGGTCTTTTGTCAGAAGGAAGGAGGTTGGGGGCAGGTAGCAGTGCTCTTACAACAGCAGAAACCTTTTTTCAAAGGGCTTTGCAGCATCTCCTAGAGAACACAGCCTCTGGGTTTGTCTGTCACCCTCCGGAAGATTGTTCCAGATCCCTTTGACAGATCTGAAATGTCTGTTCCTCTGCTCACATATACTTCTTCCCAGGCTTTGTGAACTGCCTTGTCCTGAGGAGCACAGCTGTCATACTTAGCTCGTTGAATCTTCCCCTGTCAATTGGTCCCTGCAGCATGGTTCTCTGAACGTTGTCCTGTTTGTCGATATTTCAGTGGTGCTGGGGACTCAATGTTATAGTCCAAGTGCAGACACAGCAACGTGATGCACAGAAGGATTATTGGGTGTTTTTTTCCCCCTCTATAATGTAATCTCTCCCTGACTGCAGCTTCAAATTTAACCGCTCCTCTATTTTTTGCCAAATCACATAGCAAACTCAGTTATGAGTTGTTGCCTGTTACCAGATCCGGTTCTCTTTCAGTATGTCTGCTCCATTCCAGTGAATGTGATGGTAATATGTTAGCATCCATACCAGAGGAGATATTATTGTTGGAAAGAGGTAGGAATAGATGTTAGAGAGACAATGAAAGATAGAAGGTGATGGAGACCGAAGAGAAGGCGGCTCGAGGTGGCTGAATAATATTCTTCCGTTCCATGGTCAACCAAAAGCAGATCAGAAAAAAATAGTTTGGATTGAACCCAAAGAGATCTGATTTCGAGTTTTTCAGGCAAACCCTTTTTTTCTGACTCATTGAAACGTTGTGTTTAGTCTCAGAGTGTTTTCCTTTACTTATAGGAAATTTAATCATTTTATAAATATCCATTTTTTTTCGTTTCAGTCAGTTTTGCAACAGAACATGCTGTTCTTGAATCACAGAGTCAAAACCTTTCACTTTTAAAATGTTGAACTGGAAACTTTTGATCTTTTCAACCTCACCTTACCCCCCGCCCCCAACTGTTTTTTCTCCAATATTTTTCACTGATTCTCATCTAAATTTATTAATAGTTTCAGACCTTCTGGAGCTTATGTTTTTTGGCAAATTTGTCCCCCCCAAAAGCCACCCATTTTTAATGACAGCATTATGGGAAAAAACAAAGATCTGGGCAATGCAGAACAGTGAGAATGTGAAACCACAAAATGAGAGGAAAAGAACTGTTGTAGCGAGAAAGAGGAAAAATGTAGAAAAATAGAAAGCATTTGAAGAAAGATGTGTTGGATGCAAGGAGAGCAAATAAGGGAAGCAAATGAAAGGGAAGAGAGATGACTTCTGAAGTAAGCAAGAAGATGCACGGTGACTTTTGGACAGTATAATGCATTCGTGCTCATTCCTTTAACTATACCTGACATGATAATGCTGAGCTTGAAGGAAAGGATGTCACGTGTTCTACTGATGTGACTCTGTTATTATCCCACAACTATATGATACAACTGTGGAACCAAAGTGTACAGAGAAACCCTTCAGTGGACAAGGGTCCAGCTATCTCCAGACTTCAGGCTTTGGTGAATTGTTCTTTGAAGAACACATTGATAAATCACCCAAAGGCCTCCAGCATGGAAAACTGGTCCTTGCTTTGGTTGTAGCAGAAGCATGTGATGCTGGCCTAAGGAACCTTACGTGGGATGAATTGATAGTAGATCAAGGTGCCCCAGAGCATCATGTCCTGTAAGTCTTCAGGCCATGTAAGTTGGATCATGGCTAGACAAGGGATTGAGACAGGAGAATGAGTTAGCTGGCCTAAATCACCAAGGCTAGCCATGCACAGCTAGTTGTGGCCAGCGAAGCCTTGAAGAACAGCAACCACCAGTCAAGCTGCCTCCATTACTTAGACCTGGGCTTCATTGGGGGACCTAGATTAGGCTCCCAAGCCTTGTGACTGCACCTAGACAATCCTAGGTATATCTCCTGCCCTCTTCCTCCTTACCAACCCACATATAAACTGTGACAGCAGCCCTCTGGAAACATGCTTTCAAAATCATTGTAGCACTTTCCCCTTCCAAGAAAAAACATATGGAAATTAATGTTGACCTTTACGACGTGATATTTCCTTTGTTAAGATGATGAAGCTAGCAAGGAAGATCAAATGATGGCTGTTGTCAAGCTGTTGTTTCTGGCCACGTTTCTGTTCTTGCTAATATGTCGTTACAGTAACTGCTATGGCCTAGCCATTTCCGATAGAAAAGTGACTCTTCCAAGACGATCTATTCATGTTATCCTAACAAACGTCCGTTCCAACCATCTACCAGAAAGGACCAGCATTTCCTACTCTGAAAACCCCGCGTTATCTTACCACTTGCAGATTCTAAAACTTTGTTTTGGCGTGGCTGAAACAGGACTAAACTCATCTGGTTTTCCAAGATGTAATGGGTATTAAACCCAACATCGATACATTTTGGGTATAAAGCCAGAACTCTGCTGACCTGTTCAGAATTTACACTCACATGCTGCGCGGACCTCGATTCATGCCAGAAAGACATTGGCTGCAAAAAAAATGCAGGTGGCAGTTTTGTGGGGACAAGTTACACCCCCTGCAACGGGAAAATAAAAAACACTGCAACATGCACATCCATCACCAGCTAATTCTTTGGCCTCAGCTGCTGCACTGAAACTCTCCAGTTGCCTACTACCGTAATGTGGAGAGTGCTTTCCTCTAATTGCTGTCAGGCCTGGATAGCTAAAAATTCCCCTCCTGCATCTGTTCTGTGAGTCCATTGATGTGTCGCCAGGAAGAATGACCTTGCCAACAGACATCAAACTAGCTGATGCAGAAGCTCTTGATTAAAATGAACATAACGAGAAGTAACTATAATAACCAAACAGCTATTTTAGTGGCTATAGGATCTTTTCTGAGTCTCTAAACTGTACACAATCTGGTTCCAAATGCAGAGACTGAAGACCCCTTTTTTCAGGCGGTATTTAACATCTTTGCTTCTTAGCTGCTCCAGAGGATATAGATGTGGAGACATTTCTCTTGTGAAGGAGTCATTTGGAGATGAAATTTCTTGTCCGCCTGCTCCAGCTGTTCTCAGCATATGTCTTCTGAATCACCATAACCGATACCTGATGTGGGAAAATCAGCTTGTTTCTTGGCTGCAGAGAAGCGTATTAATGCTCTCAGTAGTGCTGGATGCTTGGCTGGGATAGTTGTAGACCTGAAGAAGAAAGCTTGCCTATGTTTATTCCAACCATGCAGTTGGTCCCATAAACGATATCCCCCACAAAAAAAGCCTCACCTGCCTTAATGCCTCTAGATTATCCCTAAGCTCATGCCAAGTTATGAAGATGTTTAATATAAAACACCCCTAAGATATTTAGAAACCAAACATCTGGATGCCTAGCCAACCAGAACCTCCAAAGCTTATGAGTTTCCCCACTAACTAACCATAATTAGACAGAGGTAGTTAGCCATGATAGTCTGAAGTCAGGCAGAAGGCAGGGCAGGGTGGCGATTTAGATAAGATACCATCCTGTCCTGACTTCAGCCAAATTACTAAATGAAAGAGGCAGCGGAAAAAACGTGCATTTAGACTCCAGAATATAATCTCTGGAAATTATCTTTTTGTTTTGAAATGGTTTCATGCCAAAAAGATCTTCTCATCTCAGTGGAAACTTCTGCAGTGTCATATAGCGATAATGCAAGAACCTCACCGAAATCAGAAATGCCCTGTAGAAGTCCACATGGCAGGGCTGCTGGGAAACTGGCGGGGAACCAGCGTGGATTTTAGCAGAGGGCCATCAGAACGGACCATTTTCCTACAAAACAATTTGGTTTGTACACAGTGATGTTTTCTGGTGCAAACTAGCTTTGCTGGAAAATTCCTGATAAGACCTACAGGTTTCACATTGGCTCTACCATGCCTGAGAGCAAGGGCTGAAATTTGTGAGCAAACACGGTCTTCTAGTCCCATTAATTAATAGTGGAGACATTCAGGCAGAGCTGGATTTGGGTTTAAGATACTTAAACTACATCTTAGGGCCTCGTAATAGGAGGGACCTCTAAATAAGAAAAAAAAAAAAGACTTTTTCATTCTAACCTGACAAAAATATACATGTATGTGGCTCCCCAGTTATTATTCATATTGAGTTTGTACATTTGTGCAGAAATACCAATAATTCATCTTAGAATTTCATGGCAAAACTATTTTTGTGGATTATTTCTTATCGTATGGGGCCTCTTAAGCTGGACATAGTCTAGGGCAGAGGTGCCCAACCACAGGGCCACAGACCAGTACCGGGCCACAGTGGGTTGGCTGTGAGCTCACAGCATGAGCCCCCCCACACCTTGGAGCCCCATCTCCAGGCAAGTGGCTTCTGAGGTCACAACCGAGCTCCCGGGGCTCAGGCTGGGTGGTGGGGGAGCCCCGGAGGGAGGCAACTGGCTCCATGTGCCCGTCCCGCTCCTGCTGGGCCACAGTAAAAAAAAATGGTTGGGAACCACGGGCTTAGGGACTCGGCATGTCCTAACCCAGCAGTGCGTTCAGGGTTCCCAAGGAAGCCTCAGCACATCTGTAAGTGCTGATGCGTACCTGGCTTAAGCTGCAACTAAGTATGTCTATTTTCCTACAGTATTGGGAACAAAAACCTCCAAAACTGCAAACAGATACGATGAGCAGTCCGAAGGAGAAAAGCTCCCTCGGAAGATAAGGCCCAATTCTCTTCCAGTTGCATGCTTCAAACGACAGCATTCACGTGTTACCAGGCGGCGACTTCATGCAGGGTTTGGCACTGAAAGCTGTGTCATTAAAAACGCAAGTCAGGTCTTCCCCTATCCTTACAAAATGATAGTGCGGGAAGGACGTAGGGATTTCAGAGGGGGCTCAATCCAGAGTCTTCCCCCGACTTCACCAGGTTCAGCATCTGGCACAGAGTTAGCAGAACCAGCTGGGAATAGAAACTACAAGTCTGGACACTCATAGCCCAGAAACCGTTTTAAAAGGCAATGTATTATCATGAGTACAAGTTGGGACTAAGGTTAGAGAGAGTGAACCCAAAAATCCTTGTGTGACAGGACCCTGAAGCTGTCGTGGTCTAGAAAAGTATTCCAAGTCCTCATAAATCATTCTTTCCCTTGATAAAAATTCTTCTGATATTTTTTGCAAGGTGCTAAAACTCTAGGCGAACCTTGGATCAAATGCAGCACAAGCTGCACCTTTCTCGCCTGGCACTTCAGATCTCCGTGCTAAATAATGGATCTGAGGAATCCAAGCGCCTCTCTCGCATGGCTATTGAAATTAGACACGGTCCCTCATGGTTCATGTTCAAGCAAACCTTAATGGCAGCAGAAAGGCAATATTGAAATAAACTTAAATGAGCAGAGTTTAATCCATACATTTATATCTGCTAAGCTGGTTCCCTCTGCAGCAACTGGAAAGAAACCAGACCCTATGCTAATGCTTTTCTTACATTTCTAGTCTTTATAATCAAATGTCAATATGCAATGTTGCAAGATGGATATTTATAATTACTGTGATTTCATTAGCTAAAAAGCCAGAATTAGATGGTAAAAATTAGATTTTAATGAACAATTCAACTGGAGGAAGTTATGAATTGGTGTCTTGAGGATATCATCATGACTTAGAAATGAGGCAAATTCGATGAATCCAAAAGAAAGCGGGGGAGGGGGAAAATGGGAAGATTGAGAGGAGATTAAAATAACTTCAAACATAGCAGAAGGGGGAGGCGAAAGGAATTTGGAATTAGTTGTAAAATTTTAATGCACATTTTAATATTGCAAAACAATTCTGAATGGTGTTGTCAGCAATTGTGGCAGTAGACCTCAATGTGTGTTTTTCAATAGCAGATAAACTTTGGACCATTAGGACTGGGTTGAAATCCGTATAGCTTTGCAATGCGTTTCTCTACTCTATGCCGCCTTGTTCTGGAAGCAATGAGGCTGCACGGACTTACACACGTGGATTCTTCCCCTTGAATTTCCATACACAACACTTGTTGGCTCTCAAAGGTACGACCTCTCATTGCCTTGACTCTAAGGTGGCTGGCTCCAAGTAGCGTTGTGTCTGGCCAGTACGTAGATGGGATATTTTTTACCATGTGAAATCCTGAAAAGATTTGGAGCCAGCACCTCAACGCCCAGAGAAGAAAGGTTATTATTTATCATGTGTAGCAGGCTACGCGTGACCCCATTGTGCTTGGCTCTGTGTACACACATTCTGCGAGCCAGTCATTGCCCTGAAGAGTAGCACCAAGCAAAGGGAAAAAGTGGCACAACGTGGGGAAGCCAATTATTTTACATATCAAATCTCCATCTGTGGAGGTTTTTAAGACCCAGCAAGACAAAGCTTTGGCTGAGATGCTGTAGTTGGGGCTGGTCTTGGTTTGAGCAAGGGGTTGGACTAGATGTGACCTCCTGAGGTCCCGTCACACCCTCATTTTCTATGATTCTATACAACATTAAATCAGCAGAAGGGCAAAGACTAGACCTCCCACATCTCTTTATTCTTAAACCAGCATCCACTTTGCTAGAGCATGCAAGTGGATAAGTCAAACACAGAGATAATTATATTGGTACCATGGCTCTTTTTTAAGATGACACCTCTTGTGACATTTTCGTGCCTCGGCGTTTTATAGATAATAGCCTAAGCCATGTCACTGATAGTTAATGACACCGTCTCTCCACCCCAGCTATTAGGTAAACGCAGAATTACAGTTACATTAAAAATACCTCTAGCTATTTTATGCGATCGTTAAGCCAGAATATTCTACTCTAGAGTTTTGTGTTATTGAGGAGCCTTGAAATTACTTAGATCAATTAACTGCATTCTGTTTTATACAGGTTATAGAAATGCTTTTGTTGTGACTGTAGGGAAATATAAATAATGAAAACAAGACCATTCTCGAGAAAGCCCCTCTCCCTTGCTGAGTTTGCTCATATGATTTCTTTTCATTTGTGTAGGATGTCTTTAGCCTTCTGTGGCCATATACCGATATGGGTTCATAGTCTAAGAATCTGACTTCGTCTGAAGCCTGGGCACTGTAAAAGCACCGGTTTCTTTTGCTAGGCTGCACCTCTCAGGCAATACAGAAAGTGGAGTCTATTTAGAGATTATCTATGGTTGTTTTCAGTGTGCTTATGACATGTCATCATATAAGACACTTCTCTTTTGGCTAATGCACAGGCTTGGGTCATAAGACATGCCTTCATTTGCAGTCTGATGCCATTGTCTTGCAATGTGAGTTCAGAAAAAATCAGTTAGCCTGTATCTACAGTCAGGATTTCTGCTGGCAGTACTATGTCAGCAAGGAGGGATTGGGAGCACTGACCAACATAAATGCACAGGCAAGAGTGCCAAGGGTAGAAGCAGTTACATGAATAAAACTACACTTTTACCAGTATCGTGTCACTCGTATTGGTGGGGGACAAGGAGGTGGTTACTACATGCTGGTTTCACTAATCTATCTGTCTTCCTAAAGTTCAGGAACAGCGATTCAGCATCTGTGCTGTGGGATGACCCTGGAGGTCCGTCCCCACTCTGTGGCTCCATAACAATATTCCTGTAATGATAGGGAGCTTCTACTGTGCACAGCATCTTCTTTCCCTAAAAAATGGAAGATCATCTCCACTTCCTTTCTCCCACCCTTTGTCTGTCTTTTCTATGGAGATTGCAAGCTATTCTGGCCATGGACTGTATCTCATTATGGCAAAATGGATCCCTGGAATAGAACATAATTGTTAAAACATTTACGTAGGAGGTAGGAGGCCGACAGTCAAAGCCCTGCACACAGTCAGACGAGAGGAGAAGAAACTACAGTTTGGGTCTCCAATGTGTCAGGTGAGTGCATTAGCCACTGGGATGTTGGAAATGGAGGTTGGGACAAACTTTGTCCTAGATGTGTTTTGTGGGGTATCACCATGCCCAGAGGACCATTACAGGATCGGGGGGAGAATGCAGCTTGGATTTGAGCGGATTTGGGAGTGAGTTTGGGGTCCTGACAGCTGACCCATGAGAGGATTAGACTAGTTCTACTGATACATGGATGCAGAGACGAGGTAACTAGAGGAAATGTAGGTGCTTTCAAGGTTAGATGGAAACAGAAAGCGCGGGTTTAGGGCCTCCATGGTTCTGAAAGTGTGGATTTACATGCCTAAAGTGATAGTTAGGCACTTCAGTCTTTTATGGTCTAAGCCCTTCCCCATTATGTTTCCAACTCTGACGATCTCTAGTTCAGTCCCACTGGGTCAACCAAGATGGAGGCATTCATGCTTCAGCGTAGAGTGTGATTTAAGTAGTAACCTACCTGTATCGAAGGTGCACTGGTCTAATCTTGAATCACTTTAAAAAGGGATCTAGCTACCTCATTCTGAAAGGCTCTTTAATTCAATTCTAATGCAATTCTTAATTCAATTCTAATATCTGTTTAGATGAACTCAGAAAGAAAAGATTTGGGGTGACATTCACATATATGAGATTAAAATCAGGATAAAAATGTCCTTACAGGATTTTGTACCAGTACAAAGTCACAGCTTTCGTTAAACCAGTGACATTTGGGGGTAAGCAGGACTGAGGGATACGTGCTGGGTAGAATCCCATCGTTAGAGGGAACACGCGCGACAAGATGTCATTATTCACTCCCCCTACATCTCCCCTTATACTTTCTTTTTTCCTTTCAACAGAAAACAAGTCATAAAACAAGCACTTCCAAGTTTTCATTTCTTGCAGTTCATTTCTCTAATGAGAAACAAGAATTAAAAATAATCATACATACTGAGTACTGCATCTTATTAAAACCCATGAATAAAATATAGCCTCCTTCTTATGAGGGGGAGTAGTGATATGCCTTTGCTGCTGGTTACATTACAATAATTCTCCATTATTATTTGCACTCTAGTAGTGTCGAGCAGCCCCAGCCATGTTAGGAGCTGCATAAACACAGAATAAAAAGTCTCCCTGACTTGGCCAGTGCTGTGTATGACCTTGCACAAGTTATTTCATCTTCCCCCTACTCCTAGTTCTTTGTCTGCCTTGGCTGGGAGGAAAATCCAGGTCTAGTGCATGGCAGTGACTTGTTGCTATGAAGAGGAGTGGATGCTGGGTTCAAGCCCAGAATCCTACCCATAATGGAGTAGAAACTCCTCCACCAGGTTTTGTCCAGTGGTTACTAAATGCAAGAAGGAGTGGGCTAACTTCAAGGGTAGGACTGGAGATGGTAGGAATAGGAATTAGTCTGTTGTCTGGTTTCTAGAATAGGTTACAAAGAAACTGGATGAATGGTTCAGGTATTCACTGGGCAAGAGTTGGCCGCACACATGAGTCTTCTTCTCCCTGGGTGAATGCCCTAGCTATTAAGCTAAGGTAAGACATCATTCATTTTCTGTTTTTCTTCATGAAGCACAGTGACTTTCCTAGCAGGAGGGAATCACATTATAGGTCTGAAACCCTGTAGATTGGTTTATAGCTTCAACAAGGTGAGCTCTTCCCTCATCGATGTTCACACCCACTGGGTTTTTTTTTCTATAACTTCTTGGTTGTGTTGTGCCAGCTTGGCCATCTTCTGTCCATACCTGGTTTTGTTTTATTCTACCACTGTTCAAATAAAATAAGCAGGCATCACATCCAGCTTGCATGTAGAGGCAAGATTTCCTTTTGGATGCCTGGGGGTTGTGGGCAGAGGAGCAGTCTCCTGGAAAAACCATGCTCACTCCTGTAACCTCATCCTGAGACAAGTTCTGCAAGTCAGAAATCATGGGTACCACACACCAGGCTTGTCTGAGGCTCCAGGGACCATTTACTATGTGCCCCGTACAGAATTTGCACACATGCCAGCTGGCTACTAGCACTACTACTACCGCAATTGCTATTGTTGTTATTAATAATACTTAGGCCTGCATTGCAATGCCAGTTACCTTATTCTTTATGGCTATTAATTATAACTTTATGAGGACATTCACAGCCCCAGGTGTTATCTTGGGACATGACCTCATGAGCAAGGTCATTACTGATTAGCCTCTGGTAATGATTAGTGTCCAAGGAGAATGATTTAGTTGGCCAAGCAGAATGTAAATCTGGCTGCAGAGAAAGACTTGCTCTCTGCAAAGAAATAGGGATAAAGGGTGGTTTTGTAGTGGAGAAGAAAGTCGACTGAGAGGTGGTATAATTAAATTCATTGTGTGCTGCATCTGTCCTGCAGAACATAATAGGACTAAGCCAGAAATTGGATCTGATAGCCTTGCTTTTCCATTGCCATGTTAATTGTTATGCTGCTGTAATACCCAGCCACCAAATTATATTTATGCGGGATTAATTAGTACCATTCTCCATAAAGCTAATATTCAGTGAAAATGAGGAGGATTAGCACAGAGTTATATGGTGGCTTATAAAAAAAAAAAGAAACACGTTTTTTAAAAGGGACTATTATGACGTATTAATTATAAAGTTGGGGGTTTAAGTGCACGTGTCGAGGGCTTTCTACAGCAGCGAATGCTCTCGTCCGCTGCGGTGCTGAAATGCATTTGGAAAGAGAGCTGTGCTGCAGTGGGGCTGCCTGGCATCCCTGGGTACAGCTGGAGGTCACCGAGTAATAGATTAGAGAGCTGGAAGGGACAAGTGTGACCGTCTCATCTGTGGCCTCCTGGGATGTCCCTGCATTCGTTCCTGTTTTGAGCACAGGCACCCCTTTTGCAAAATAACAGCCAGTCTGGAGTCAACAGCGTCCAGTGATGGATAATATACATCTCCCGCTGAGTTGTTCCAATGATTAATTGCCTTCGCTGCTGAAAATTAGCACTTTCATTTCAGGCTGAATTTATCTCGCTTCGGTTTCCAACCGCTCAGTTGCTCTGTGCCTGTGTCTGCAACGTGGTCCTCTCCCCTCTTGCAGATTTTTCTTTCCCATGCAGGTTCTCACAGACCGCCCTTGTGTAGCTGTCTTTGAGAAGCGAAGTAGACCGCACACCAACAAAGTGCGTTTTCCAAGTCTTCACTCGCTCCTCTGGCTCTTCTCTGAACCCTTTGCTTTCTCAACATCCTGCTTGAATTATAGACGCTAGGATTGGGCATACAATACCAGTTACAACTGCAATATTATCAAATCCTGATGCGCTGAACTGCTGCTCAGCATGCCCCTGTTTTCTATGGCCAAAGGTGGAGCTCACCAGTTCTTTTCTGTAGAACTGAGAGCTCACAGGAAGCTGCTTATCCCCCTATAACCCCACATCCTTTTCCAACTTCACCCCTGAAGAGAGGCCCCCATCCTTTCTGTCCAACCTCTATGGGTTCCTTGCCTTTGACTATAGTTAAACACCTATTGTTTGATAGCATCTAGCTTCTCATGTGATCCAGATGGCTTTGTACCAGTGACTGGATCCATTTAGGGAGAGATCCAGATTGGCTTTGGGGGTGCTTTCACTGACATTACAATGCCTATGAAATAAGCACTTTGTCCTAGGTCTATTATCCAAATAGGCAAGTTCAGGAATGCAGGGTCCCTGTAGCCAAATCGGGCAATGGAGACAATGGAGAAAGCGAGGGTCTGAACATCCAAGCTGTTAACATTGATACATGTGTGCACTTACATGGTTTTGGACCCGAAAGCTTGCTTAATAACTATTCTCCAACTATTTGGGTTGGTCTAATAAAAGATATCAAATTCACCCGAGGAACCTTGTCTGCCTGTGCACTTATATGTGACACCTGCTATTTTGACTAACGCAGGGGGATGCAACAAAAGGTCTGCAAGGCTGAAAGCATGAGACTTTAGAGGCTCCAAATCCAGTGTCAGTGAGAGAGTCGTTCTCTGTGGTTCAGGAATGAACAGGAAAGCACGACCTACCCCCAGTGGTGAGCTGCTTATCAGGAAGCACGTTTATACCCATTCATCCCAAACAGTCTAATGCTCTGGAACATACTGTCTCTTAATGTTAAATGAAAGAATGAGTAAAATGAGCCCCAGCAGCTTTTGGGACCACTTAGGAAAAAAAGGTCGAAAGTTTACAATAGAGAGTTGTCCACTGAAACTGCTCCAGATCCATCTGGATTATATGGTTATTTTCCAACCCACTTCAGAACAATTGGAATAAGCTCCAAAACAAACCTCTCTCCCCACTTAATCCAATAATTCCTTTTTCAGAATAATTACTGATCTTCTCAAGCCATGGTTTCCTAACAGGCAGAATCAATGGCGTCGTTTTGTTTTTGAGGATTTTTAACATAGTGTGTCTATGTGGATATTTAAAAGTTTCTTTAAAATAACATTATACTCGCCGTCCCTCCCGGGCATATCTGTGGATCAATCCAGTTTTGTGTTTAATGCATGTTATCCATCATCTTTTCGTGAGCAAATGGCTTCATGGTAAGGAGGAGGAAGCATTGCAGTGTATCGGTGCTGTTATTGTTGCTTGGAAAAAAGCCAGATCTACAATAAATGAGTCGTTGGTAATGCACAATGTACTTTGCTATCATCATTATTTTGGTTTAGCTTCCTCTAATAGTTCAGATTGATACCAAATTTATTTAGAAGCCATTAGAGAGGGGTTGGTTTGGTTTCTCCCCTCCCACCCGCCCACCATTTTTTTTCATTCAATTTGTCAACAGATCATAAACACAGACTCAATAGCAGGAGCCAAATCAATTATTCATGTTACAAACAGCCAGTGAACTTTTTAGGAGCAAAGTAAAGAAATACCCGCACGCAAAGAAGCACATCCCACTTGCGTTCAGCGATCGTTTTCATTTTTAGCCCCATTTCAGGAAGTTCACCCTTGATGGCAATTCTTCTCTCTGTAGCGGTTGATAATCAGACGCCCCCAGGCTGCTTACACTGTTGGCATTAAAACAGGTTTGACAAAGTGAAAGTATCTATTCAGAATCGCATCTCTCTGCTTATGTCTCCTTCGGTTTGACTGTGCATAAGCGTCCTTTCTTTCGTCTCTGTTGTTATTACAGCTGCACTTTGCTCTGCTCTTGTGCCTTTCCTCAGAGGAGCTCTAGAGTCTCGGTTCTTTCAGGCTCGTATTTATTGGTGGCATTAAAATAGCATTTTGTGGCTCCGCAGGATAGCAGGGAGCCTGTTGTGCTAGCGGGATTGCAAGGTTTAATCATAGACTTGTCAGTTTGGAGGGACTTCGAGGGTGGCCGGGTCCAACCCCCAGCAGGAATGCAGGAATGCTACTCCTTAATCATCCCTGACCAAGGCTTATTCAACCTCTTCTTGAAAACCTCCAGTGAAGGAGCTACATCAGCACTGAACTGTCACCCAGGGGATGTCTAAGACCCAGATGCAGGAAGGGTATCTGCACATCTCTTCCCCCGGTGCTTTTAGGAAGAGAAGCCCTGAAGCATGCTCTGCCCATCCACACTTACTCTCCTCTACCCAACCAGGCATGCAGGGCTGAAACTGCTTCAGGGGTACCCTGCACGAGACTGGAGAGAGAGGTGTTACAGCCAAGAGTGGAGCAAACTAAATTCTTCCTTACACCCCGGCAAAGTCGCTCTAAGTGTTGGCCTTAAGTCACAGAAAAAAAATGCTGTTACAGTTGGTCACTTAATCCACATCTCCTAAATCACAGCCCGGTGCTTTAACCACAAAACCACCCGTCCTTCCCAAATCGGTCAGTTGTGAATTATGAGTCCTGGCTCAGCTTATCTTTTTTTATGGTAACACCCTGCAGTAGTTCGTTGCTTAGCAGGGAATATTTTGCATGTACGTGCCGAACCACTGCACTTGTATACTTGGTCTGCAGTGGCATTACACGGGAATCAAGCAAGAGTAATGCAAGATTGAAGGAGGTTGCACACGAACAGGGTGTCTGTAATCAGTGGCGAATTTGCGCCTGATAAGTATTTTGCAAATACTGGGGCTTGAGAAGATCTGCTTCCCAGAGACTGACATAATTGCCCTGTTCCCAAAGAGGTTTCTAAGCGGGTCGGCAAAGCCCTGTTCATAAAATAAGTGCTGAAGTGCTAAGCTGGTTCTCTTTTCATGCCTGACTTCAATCTGTAACCATTTTTCTAGATCTTTCAAGCTTTCTAATCAGCATTGGAAAGTCAGTTTGAGACGCACTGAACAGGCAGCTAGGATGAGAACCCACGAGTGAAGAAGACAGGTCTTGCTCATTATGTCAGGTTATCGGTGATTACGAAGCACTCTTACGAAGCCATTGGGTTTGACATGCACGTCCCATCTCGGGCTTGTGGGGCATGTCTGCATTATGGCAGCAGCTTATCTTGCCCATCCCATCCTACTCGCATGCTTAATTGGGAAATACACCAGTGAAGACATTCAAGGGTCACCGCTTCAGTGCACCGAAGAACAATATTTCAAGAGCATCTTCATAGGTACATTTCCAAACCTGAAGCATGCGAGTAGGAGCGACGGGTAGAGCAAGCTTGGGGGCAGCGCCTGCCAGACACACCGCATCCCTGATGTCCAATTCCTCAATGCCCTGAGCTTTACGTGGTCACTAACCACCCAAAAGTGCGTGATGCTGCTGTTCTGATCAGGGGGTGCCGCGTGAATCAGCAGAGAAACATCAGACCTGTTGCACAGGACGGGAATTTGGTCTGGCAATGACAACATTGGGTTTAAATCCAGGGTGCCATATTGTACCTCTGACATCTTTTCTCAGCTAAAAAAAATTATCATTAGCAAGTTATCTTCTTAGATCTTATACTGATCGGTGCATCTAATAATTTCTTCCCTAAACTCCTCCAATGTAATGTGATTTTTGGTAGTCTTTTAAAGGTCCCATGAATACAACCTCACAGCACCAAAGTCTTTGCAAGGGACAAGAAGAGGCTATTCATGGTGCTTCTGCTTGGGTTGCTGCAAAGTGGCTATCACGGTTGCAACATTTTCTTCCAGCAAACAGATCTGACAAGGGTAGCGCATCCACCCAGAACATTCATTCAAGCAGTCTCCCAGCACACGTCGCCATCTCTTTCTCCTCCCAATTCATGATCGACCCAGTCATGTTGGTAGATGCACCCACGTTACACATCAGGCCGAACTGCCTACAGCCTGATCTAAAACCCATTAAAGTCAATGCAAGGACTCCCACTGACTTCATTGGTCTTTGGCAATCCGGCAATTACACTAGAAGCAGGAGGTGCATCATCATCCAATACCTGTGACTCGGTGGGAGCCTCTGCCTCATGGCATTGATTGACACAGAGCGCTACTAGCATCATGGTCCGGGTTGGAGCATCTCAGAAAGTGATGCTTGAACAGCATTTGCAAGTGCCTGCGTCTGCAGTTAGCCACAATGGGGCTTCAGCCATTGTCTAAAATGGATTCAGAATTACTTTCCTTGAACCCTAGAAATGCCACTCGTGAACCTGAACTTTTGCATTCATTCACAAACGTTTTATATATATATATATATATATATATATATATATATATAATTGTTATGCTGCTGTATTACCCAGCCACCAAATGATATTTATATATACACACATACACACACACACACACACACACACACACACACATATATATATAGCCATATAGATATATAAAAATAAAATCTTTTCTTTTCTCTGCTAATGATGGAATCAATCTGTTTCATAAGCCACACGAAGCAGATTCTCTTCCCTCAGCCTGATAACAAGGACATGATGTTACAAAGCAAATAAAGGGAACAAACGGTGCATGAACTACTGCCATCTTTTGGTTACATTTCTCAGGCCAAGAATTTAAGGTTGCATTCATCTAAATCAAGAACATTAGGGAGGGCTGGTTTGTTTTTTTTTGAGAGGCTTCTCCCATTCACCGCACATAAAACCTTGCAAACACAAACCAGAGGCTATTTATGGTGTTCTGGGCACTGCGAAAATCGTCGGTTGCAAGGATGAATATCATGTTTAAAAGACTGTATCTATTAATATTTTTAGATGTACGCCTTATTCTGTTTCTTTTAATCTGTACTTCTGTTAAAAATATTATGCATACTCAAATAATACACTGCTGTAATTACTGTGCAAAGAGTGTTAACGTTATTACACTGACATTTTGATAGCGACGCAAAAATAAATGAAGGGGAAGAAAAGAACTTATGAATGAAGCAAAGCAAAGTTAGATTCAAACCTTTACCGGGCCCTGGAATAACATTCTCTCATCTTAGCTTTGCTTTTTGGGGGGGTTTTTAACTGGACCTCAAGCCTAGTCAAAAACTCATTGAAAGCAAGAGTAACAATCGGAAGGGGTTTGGTTTAGGTCCAGTAGGGCCAGCTCTATCTGGAGGTCTCTATGGAAGTTTGCCGCTGCTGGAAATCAGTGTAGCACCATTGACATAACAGAGCTATTGCCCATAAACCATGCAACCCTATATACAACTATGGTCATCTCCTGTTGACATCAGTGGGAGTCGGGTACATCTACCTGAAGCCATTCACAGATCTAAAAGTCCCTTTAAAATCTTCTTGTCTCCTTTGAACGCTGCTTATTTTTAAAGGGATTTGGATTAGTTGTCCTTTGGGAATTTCACACAGAGGCTACATTGACAGAACTGAGCTGATCTGCTGAACCCTAAAACTGAATCCAGAGACCCAGCATAAATATAGAAACAGGATCAATGATGAACCCTATTGCATATCAAGAAGGGAACAATGTCAGTACATATGCATGAGATGCAATGTGTTTTTCTGATTCTCCTATGCCGTTAATCGTCTGGGGTCTTGGAGCCTGCTTCTGAAAAGGAACGGAAAATTCCAGCTGGAACAATCATCAGACAGAGTGAGCCATGACAAAAAAGTACAAATTATGGAAATGAAGAATGCAACTGCTTTTACAGAGCTAAGCTTGGGCTTGGGAGACCTGCGGGAGGGATCGAGGCCCTGCTCCACCACAGACTCCATGTGTTTGTAGCCTAATCACCTAGCCTTTGTGTGCCTCCCTTCCCCTTTCATACCATGGAGCTAGCACTGCCCAATATTACGGAGGTGTAGGGAGGACAAACACATTAAAAACTTCTCAGATATTATGGGGTTATTTATTGCAGGTTCAGAAAACAGAAACTCTTACTCTAAAGGAGGAAGTCTGGGCTAGGAATCAGGTGGTGGGACTTGTGATTTCTTTTGCTCAGAGAAATACCCTTGTCAAGATCAAACCGATGTTCAGGAGAATTGCCAGTGACAGAAATCACTGAAAGGCGTAGGCATTTGATTTTATCCCTTAATATCCTGGACATCAAAGCACTGGGGATTCAGATATACCTGCAGGCTCAGAGACATCCTCTGTCTGAAGCAGCAGAGAGTAGAGTCTCCTTCACCTTTATTGGATCTGGGCGCTAATACCCAAGGAGATATCTAACCTGTTATAACCAGATTACCTTGCATCTAGTGTGATTAATCTAGTTGATTAAGCAGGATCCTCCGTTGCATGGTGTCAACATAGAATCGGCAGCCCTTCCTTCCTTGCTAGAAACTCCGGGAACATTGAGGAGCCAAAGTGTGTAAATCAGCGGGTAGAGATGACCTTTGTGCAGCCGTCCTGCATTTACACTGTTTGTGAGACGCCTCAGGGCTCCAACTCTCATTCTGAAGACTTCTTGCACATGACTTAGCAGTGGCAAACCACAGTATATTAAATGCCCGTGTATTTGGCATTGGCATTGTCTGCTTGGAACATGCATCCCAAGTTCCTCCTCTCTTATACCTTAGTAAGACCCCCAAGGTCATCAAAGACCAATCTCCTGCAAGTACCATCAATGAACCAAGTCTACTCGGTGAACGCACACGGGAGGTCATTCTCAGAGGTTGATCCTCAGCTTTGCGACTCTTTCTCCACTCCAAAGACCAAGCCTTGCCATCTTCCAGAACTTCACTCACACCTTCCTATCAGGACGGGCGTGTTTTAGACAAGGCTAAGCTGGATCAGGAATTTACATTTTATTGTTGATACTCTAGTTGCTTTTTGAGTTGTTTTGTTTTGAGTTTCATTCCCCTGTTTTATAAGTTGCTTTGGTCTCTTAATGGAAGTTGTCCTGACCTTTTGTTAGGACGTGCAGTGTAGATATCAAACTAGCCAACTGCCTGTCAAGAATGGTGGTGGGAGGGCAGGGATGGGGTGGTGCTTGCTAAACCTAACCCTAACCCTTGCTCCCTCCCCTGCGTCCGCACCACTGCCACCTTCCAGGAGCAGAGTGGGGGGGAACTTGCCCCGCTGTCCCCTCCACCAGCACCCCATGCCACTGCCACCACCATCAAGGAGAAGGGCCAAGGGGGTGGGCAAGGCTGGCGGCACTGGCTTCTGGCTGCACCGCCTCCTGTCCGTAACACTCTTGGAGCACGCTGATCAGTTGTTTCAGTAACCAATCAGAGTGATCCAAGAGTGTTACAGACAGAAAGATGTACCAAGCCCTTCATTATAATAGAATTAATGAATAAATAAGTAAAGGCCCCACTGACTTATGCCCAGGGTCCTGTGTTCTCTTATTGGCAATGACATCTGCCATGGATTCATCTTTCATTGTCATCTAAAGCGCAGCTTGGCTTCATTTCAGGACCCATAGTAGGAATGTGTGACCCCCTGAAGACACTGCCAAAGACTCTTTCTATGGACAGCCGTAAGAATCCACAATTTATATGGAGCGCAAGCATCCGTGGGCCTCCAAAAGCAACCTAATAACATAGCATTTGGTCTAAATTGGGGATTCTTTTAACCGCCCTGCTATAATTAGCAGATCCGCACAGTTTGCTGAGATAGATTATATATGTTCCCTCCTGCCAAAGCAGAAGCAATTAGGCCCTATTGTCAAGATGATTGGCATCTGCTTGTCTTGTGCTATGCTGAAGTCCCTGTAGGAACAAGCCCTTCCAGGGAGGCTTCTTTATATAATCCTTATTCTTTCACATAAATGCGCCATAGCTTGTCAACGATTGTAATCCAGCGCGCGAAGCCCTCCTTTCCCATGGGACGACACACCATTCATCGCGCTTGGGCCAGTGACTCATTTACCTTCTTTCTTATTGTTATGACTAAGCAAGCAGCCTAATTAGACACAAACTTAAAAAAAATGCTAGGTATCGGCTTGGAAAAGTTCTTACATGAAAGAACAGTATTTTTCTGTGTACTAAGTTTTGCTTCACTGATTTTTACTCATGAGCTGCGGATATGACAACTTACTGCAGCCTGATTTTCTTACTCAGTGAAGTGATTAAAACAATATCACCCCAGAGACTTTGTGTTTGTCTGCACATATCACCCTGCCTGTCTCAACGGCGTCTAAAGCAAGGAGAGAACGCTGGTACTCAGCAAAGTCCGCCAAAGGGAGTTACTCCTCTTTGGATAAAAAAGGCTTTCTTTTCTGGTATTGTTTTCTCTCTCAGCCATGCCGAGATCTCTCTTTTTTTTTTTTGCTGACTTGGTCAAGAGAGAACGGGAACAAACTTGGATGTATAAGACGGTTCTTCAGAGAAAACGCAAGCCGTGCTCTTTTTCGGTGTAAGCTTCAAAAGCAGCGAGCTGAAGGCGATGAACCGGGAATGGAGCCACACTAGGTGATCCCCTTAGCCGTTTTCAAGTTGCAGATGTATGGCGATAGCAGAAGGCCCCGAAGCCTGTTCTTGAATGAACCTTTACAGATGTGACAAGAAGCCTGATCTGGAAAGTTTAGAAAGCAATTAACACTAAGCCAGTAGGAAGGTGCAATCAAACTGAAAGAAGGCCTGGAAGGAGCCAGCATTCAAGAAGGCTTTAAAACAGATATACAGAATACATAAGCCAAACACAAAAGCTTTAAAAATGCTATTATTAGTGATATATTCAATGTCGCTTGTTGTTACAGACTTATGTGTGTTCAGTTTCTGAGATGAGCTGCAAAAGCAAGTGAGAAGCAAGGTTTAGGTTGGGGATGGGTTGTTTTGTTTGTCTGACAAGATCTTTTCTTGGCCCAGCTGTATCATTGGAAGGGTTTCAGACAGGCTTTCAGACACGATATGCCCCATGCTTGTCCAATAGCCTTCCCAATGCCACAGCTGGTCCAGTAAAGACAGCACAGAAAAACCCCACAACGCTTGCTTCTCACATATTTTCTGGATCAGCATAGCTATAACCACAATCTAATCCTACTACTAGTAAAAACTAAGCAGCCTTGTCAGGAAAGACCATCAATCAAGAGAGCAGGACACTTGCAACTCCGAACCGTACTCTCTTCCTCTAATATTTCCAGTAGGGATAATGGTTGCCTTGTTCATCTTGGAGACACTATCAACTAATGCATTTTTTGCCTATTGAGGTAGAGGGATTTTTATTTAATCATTAGTTTTTGTCATATTCACATACCCACCGGGGATTCTGCGACGTGGTAACCTGCCGGAGCAGACCTGTGGGTTCAGTGATCCAAGACGGCCTGTCCACTGTTAGGTTCCCATGAAATGTCCAAATCTTGTGCATGTCAAATATATGAGCCGGTATGCGAACACTGGAAGACGGCAAATAGGAGGATATAAATACCTAAGGCTTGGCTATGAAGCCATTCTTCCATTGATTTTTCCTGTTATTGAGCTAAACAAAAAAACCCCCTTCATTATGTCCTTGCCTCTTGCATTCAAACCCACACAAGTGTTGGGGTCTGCCAAGTCTTGAGGAATTTGTCTTCCTCGTATAGGCGTTAGCGTCTGTGACGGGGGTGGGCCCAGCACTGCTCATCGCTGTGCCATTGACTTGGATTCTGAGGACAAGAAGCCGATTTTCCAGACAAGGGATAAGAGATGTTTGCTCTTTGAAACCAGTTCACCCTCTTCCTAATGCAGATCTTTAAGCCAAGGGGGTTGAACGCTTTAGTTAAGATTCGATGGGAAAAAAAAATGCTTTAGCTTAACTGGAAGTTATCGGGCCGGATGGAAAACTCATTGACTCGAATCGTTTGGAAGCATTAGGTACTCACAAGATAAATAACCTGATTGGGTCCTTCTGGTCTTAAAATGAATGACTGTACAGTAAGCAAAGAAGCATTCCTGCTCCAGCTGAGCAGTCTGAGTGTGAGCCATAAAACCACCGGGTTGAATTGGAGCTTGGGGATTATGTAATGCACACAAGCAGGGATGCTATTCCTGAGCCATCTCAGACAGGCGACAAAGGAGGAAGATTCTGCAAGCTCCATTGGTGTACTGTTCTCACCGCTAGGAGATTTAACCAAAATATGGTTTGATGCAGTTTAAACCTGTTGCCTCCTGTCCTACCTTCTGCGGAAAGGAAGAACCGTTGTTCTCCTTTGTTGTTATAGGAGCCTTTCAAAGATTTGCAAACTGCCACCACGCCCGTCCTCCCGCTGCTCGTCAAGAGACTCTATAGACCCTAAGGTGCCAATTGAACTGTTCCACTGATCGTTGTCTCAGAGCCACATAGATGCCTATTTTTGATTAATTTATTATACATCCTGAATAACCCCCTCCAAAGCCCCCCTACCACCCAGCTCATAGTACCCATGTGAATGATGCACTCTTATTTCTGAGGCCAAGGTCTAGATGCATTGCTTGATGATGCAGAAAGCAACCCTACTGCTCATGTTTATATTTTGTGGATAAATGGAGAACATCAGTTTCCAGACTGCCAAGCCAGCGATGTTCATCAGCACTGAATTCACGTTAAGATTTTTTTTTTAAGGTTTTTTTTTTTCCCGACAGCGGAGGGAAGGTGGGAAACATTTCCCTAGATGATAGAACAACAATTCAACCACAGCTCCCCAGGGAGACGGAATAATTTCCAACCCTGAGTAACGTATTCAATTGGAAATTAGTTAAGTGGTTATTTGGCTGAGAGGGATTTAACAAACAAGATCTACATATGAGTCTTCAGGTAAAAGAAGTACTCGGTTGAATTTAATTAGGAAGGGATTCAACGCTAGCTCGCATCCAGTGGTAACCTGCAGGTATTTCTAACAGTAATTAAAAAGGTTTCCAGTTAGTGCTGAAGATAATCACATTTTGGGAGGGAAAACGTAGAAACCAAACTGCAAATCCTCATCCCAGCTGTTCCCAAAGATCTTTCTTGGAAATTTCAACCAGCATTCAAGTTGCACTAAAAACAATCTATTATCATTAATATTGACCGTAATCAGTTCATTTTAAATATAAAAATCATGGCACACGGTAGCTTAAGGATAGCAGAACAGATACACTGAGCTACTCTGGAAACGGTTACTTTTCCATGAAAACTTTCATTAAAAAGGATCTGATTTTCATTTTTGTTGCAATTCCATTCTATAAGATTTCAGGATTTATTAACCCCTCTGGCTCCCGGGCATGACTTGTCCTGTTCTGTGACCCACAAGAAGTTGTATGGTTCAGATCCAGGGAAGGGGTTTGGGTGAGTTTGAGACTCCCTGCTAGGTCTTTGGACTCCACGAGTGCCTCAGTTTCCCTGGATCATGCCAGCCAAATGTTTTACCTAGGCATCGAGACCTTCTTAGCCAAACTGGAGGAAGAGGCAAGGATGAGTTCTTTAGATGATATTTTTATTGGCCTAGCTTCACATCCAGGCAAGACACATCTGGCAAGTCAAAGTGGTTGCTATTAAGTTAGTGGAGTTGCCAGTGGTGAGCAAGAAAAATTATTTTCCAATGCTAATCCTTTCAATCCACTCCCCATGCCATTTGGCCTCCAGCAGGGTCATGTATGCAAACAGCAGGGAGCAGCAGAAAAGTAGAGTTCTGCCGGTTTTTCATTACCGAATTCAAATACCCGGTACCAGGTTACAAGTTAATGGCATCCACTGAGGCAAGAGGGATCAGACGTGAGCTCTCAATCACTCTCTCCAGGTAAAAGTCCTCATCTGTCATAGCTTCTGCTGAGGTCCACACCAAAATAAAAATTCCCTGCAACTTTCTCATGGTATTTCATAAGCTCATGCTTCAGAGTCACCTGCCCTGCAAGAAGGGCCGCCTTTCTGTTCCTTTGAAAGGACAACGAGCATTTACCCAAATCTCTTCAGCCTTTTAGCTGTGCATTTTTCTGTCCAGCATGAAAGCACAAAAATATTCAAACCGGCCAAAGCCAAAGGCTAGTTTAAGTCCATCCAGTTAATCCCACCAGCAGGTGTGTGTAGATAACTGATGAGCCTCTTTTGTAGCCTCAGTGGTAATGCTATTTCATGCACCGTCTAGTAGAAAAGAAAAAGAGCCCTTTTTTCCCCCCGGTGCTCAAATGCTAACTTCTTTGTCACTTCAACTTGCACATGGTTTTCAGGAGCGCCAGGGAGGGGGGTGGAAAAAAGATATTACGATCTTAAGCAGAATCTAATTCCGGAGCCAGAAGTCCTCACCGCTTGACTTCTTCTGTTCTGCATTCGCTTGTCAGAAGCGGAGCTTTCCTTTTTCTTTAAGGCTTGGAGGGGAAAAAAATCTGCCCTCAAATCCTGGCATGTACAATGCGGAAATCAGAATTTCAATTGTGAACTAAGGTGACAGTGCCTATTTTTAAAGACTAGCACAGAAGCGAACAAGTCAACAAAATGAGGCAATCTTCCCTTTGCATGGCCCCTCCGTGAATGGTACAGGTTTCCATAAAAGAAGAATCGGAGCTGAACTTTCACTCCCGAAACCCCTTGAAAGACATTTTCTTGAAGCTGAAAAAGTGCAGGAATTAAGAAGAAAAATATATTGAGGGTTTATGTAACGAATGGAAGTGAATGGCGAACACCAAGGCAAAGCAGATATTAAGGAGACCGATTTTTCTGTTCATTGTCCATATACCTGGTTCTCCTGACTTGCTCTATAGAGGCAGTACTTGTGAAGTTTCACCAACAGGCCTTAATGGTTCATTTCCCTTAAAGTTAACCGTAGTAACCCTGAGAGTTGCCCCAATAGAAGATCCATGCTCTAAAAGCTTCTTGTAATTGTATCAAAGTGCTCTGGGATATGATGTGCTTTACAACTATCGTAAAGGAAATATCTGCTTCTGTGGTATGGGACAAACAGTGGGGTCAACTGGCAGCTCTGAGTTAAGTCTCAGGGTATTCATAGAAGGAAAACCCACTCAGCCAGCAAAAGCTACGAGTGTCAGGCTGATTGACTCACAGCACTCAAGCCCCCTCTGAGGTCAATGTAGTTAGTACGTGGTAAGAGCCTCAGAAGAACTATGGTCTCAACACTGTGTCAAGGAGGATGCTCATTTTCAGGCTGTTTGACTTGGGTTGGTCGATAGGTGAAATCTGCCACTCTCCTTGGCTATCAAATCAACGCTGAGAAGGTCACGCTGGGCCTAACCGTGACCTCGGTTACGGTAAAGCTTCATAGACGTTAGGGGCTGGAAAGGGACCTTACAAGATTCTCGGGTCCAGCCTCCCTGCACTTCGTCAGGAAAGACCGCTGGGGTCAGCTGACCCCAGAAAGGTGATGGAGCAAGTCCACTGAGATCAGTAGGCTTTCCTTCTACACACACACACCGTGCGGCCAGAATGCTAAACCTTCAAGGTCAAGCATGGTCTTATTCATGGTTAAGTTGGGAAATGTGAGAAGAAATGTTGCTTTTACAGTCTTAGTTTGCCCCCTTCGTGAATACACTGAATGACAGAGAGAATTTCATACAGTTTTTTTCTCCCTCCCCTCTCCTGTCCCACTCCCAGCCCTTGGACCTCTCAGTCTTACCCCCATCTACTCTACCCTGGATCCTCTCTTCCCCTGTTCCTACCATCCTGCCTCTTTAGACTAGCATCCTCTTCCTCCCGTGTAACCGTCCTCATTCACTGATTCCTGTCTCCCCCTTTTATTACCAGTCATTCTCCCCTCTGCATTCACTCCATGCTCCACTTCTCCCAGGTAGCACCACCTTTTCGACCGGCCTATCTGGGCACTTGCATGGAGAGCACAGGAGAAATGGTCTCTCTGCTCTCAGCTCCTGTGTCCAGTGTCATAGGTGGGAGCAACAACTGCAGGAGACTTCCTGCTTAGCCCCAGCGCGACTGATAGTGAGCATGCTCCAGTGGCTTATGGGGCTGGGCCATGCATAGTTTTGTCAACCTGTGGAACGTGCTGGTTGGTGGTGTTCAGATCATGTATATGCCAAACTCTGAGGGGCAGAAGGCTCTGCTGAGCATGCCCAATAGGGGAAATTTTGGGGAAGGATAAAGATTAGCCAAAATTGGCTTTATCTATCTATCTATCTATCTATCTATCTATCTATCTATCTATCTATCTATCTATCTATCTATCTATCTATCTATCTGTGTGTGTGTATGCATATACCTACCTATCTACCTATATATACAGATAAATATAAACTGGAGCAACAACAGGCATATCACAGATTCATAGACGTTAAGGGCTAGCACCTTAAATTACCTCCCCAATTTCTACACCTTGTTTCAAAGCATGGAGGAACTAGCATTTATAAGTAAACAAAAGCAATGTTGCTTTTACACATGGACAATATAAGGTATTTTCTCTAATTCTTATTCTCAGGAATGGCAGATCCAGGTCCTCCCATAGCTATAGCAGGTCTGGACTCGGGTGTAGCTCCGCACATAAGGAGAAGCTGAGTTTTCACTTGCAGCTGAAAATCCAAGCACTTTATTACACAGGAAAGCTATGAAGTACTGCTCAAAAAATGACAGCGCTACTGGAATACAGAATTTATTTTGTGGAGTAAAATGAATTAATTAGTTTATTAATTAAAAAGTATTTAAAACGGGCCTTTTAAATAATTTAGCACTTTGTTCCAGATTTCTTTCTTTCTTTTTAATTTTTTATTTTTTTTGGCCTCAATTGATCTTAGGAATAAAATTAATTGGCCTTTACAAATTTCCAATAGAGTTAAAAGTGACTGAGTTAAAAACTATGACTATCCTCGGTGGGTTTGGAAATCTTATTTTCCTTTTTTGATCCATTGTTAAGTTTTACACATCATGAATACAAATTTCCTTTCAAGCAGAGGCTGATAAATAGCGTAGCGTGTTTCCCAGGAGGAACTGCCCGCTTACAAAATGGTGCCTGACTGAATTTAAAAATCTCGCCCATCTCTTATACAATGCGCAGCACTCAGAGACCGTCGCCTGCCTTGGCTGTCTGGAAGGACTGGCAAAGCAGACAGCCCCGAGCCCATCTGAGATGACCGTCTTGTGAACTTTGCAAGCATTACAAATGGCACGTTCAGCAGAGTGGTTGAAGCAATTAGCAAACCCAGCTAAGCAAAATGGTAAAATCCTTCATTTGGGCTGAGCAAGGAAGGCAGAACAGGAACTAGCTCGCTGGAAGGCCTTAAGGTTCAATGGCTAATAGTCTAATTACTTTTGCTAAGTTTTCTTAATCGCACCGCTACAATCTTGAGAACTAAATCACGAGGGAGGGAGCTTGATGCGTGCGATCGCGAAACAAGGAGAGAGAAGCGAGCAGACGTTCCAGGCCAGCATGTGCATGTCTTCCTCTGATAAAAGCCATATATATGCGAGGGGTATAAGAGAAAACCAGGGAGTCCCGGAAAAGATGTGTTCCTGATAAGACCCCATTTTTTCTGTCTTCTGTCCCATTGCCTCTGGCTGCCTATTACTGCAGAGCAACGAGGGAGGAAGAAGGGCAGGCTATCAACTTGTCTTCTACCTCTTGTCTCAGTAGCCAACCCATCCACACAACTATAATTCAGGGAATAAGGCCCTGACGCTGTCGATGGACTCTAAAAAGTCATCATCAAAAGCTGCCAATCCTGGTTGACTTGCAGTCCTGGATTGAGCATGTAGTATCTTGAACTCTCAGAGGAGAAGGAGGATTTCCTATATGCCAACTGCAAACCTGACTGCTCATGTTGTAACTAGTTCAAGAAATAAATACGAGCTCTTTCTTAGACAGCCTTACCCCCACCTCCCTTTTGCAGGCCTTTCAAATGCGGTCAAAAGCATTCTTCGTTCAGTTTTGTGATCTCTCCGTGGGGTTTAAAGGAGACTTCTTGTACCTTCGGAGGTATTTTCCGAGTCCCTTGAGCAAGCTCCTTGCAAAGACACAGACACAACTAACCTCTATGCACGTTTCCTGAATGCTTGCTACTCTGGGGCATGTATGTGCAGCCAGCTCGAAAAAAAAAAAAGGCTGGGATGTCAGAAGCTGCAAAGCAGGCTACAAATGTATGAACTGATAACGCCTCAAACAGGATGATAGGATGTGCTACTTCAACCTTGTCTAAGAGGGATGTAACATAAGCACTAGCAGAGACATTGCACATAGCGCTGGGTACAGAAGATTCCCTGAAATCATAATAAAATTAAACCTTTCTTTTCAAAATAATTTACATTTTATTTTGAGGGCAGTTTCAAGGAAGGGTGGGAATATTTCAGACTTCTATGAGGCTACACGTGGGTTTTGATGTCCAAGGTAAATTCTCTATGGCCTTTTATATCCCATTTTCAAACCAATGTTCTCTGGTATTTTGTCCCAGGAGCTTGATTGTGTGTTCCGAATTCAGTGATCTGAATTCCCAGTGCTCAATGATTGGCATCCAGGGGGGCTATGAATGTGGCCAATCTTATTTGCTTATCTTCAGTGGGTTTTGGATCAAGACCGAAGTGGGATGAGAGCACCCAGCACATGGCTGTTTATTATACAGTTCGTTCCAAAATGAAGGTGAAAGGCAAATGATTAAAAAGATCCATGCATTTAGACCAACACGCACCTAGGAAAAATATACTGGGAAGCATCATTTAAAAAACAAACAAACGGGGTGCATTGGGAATTTCAGGTGCTTTGGAAAGCTAATGAAATCTGTGTTTCAGAGGTCCTGCTGAAATCCATCTCCAGTTATGTGCAGCTGGAGAGCATGACTGGCATTCGTAGAAACTGGTATGACTCCTGTTTAGCTCCCCTCGTGAAATTAGAGTTTTTTTTTGTTTTTTTGTGTTTGTTTTTTTACTCTTGATGCCTAGGTCAGAGGTCTCCAGGAGAGAAGTTTCATTTGGCATTTCTGCTCTTCAGAGAGCATGAATTCAGCAATTATTTATGGTACAAGTCACTTTGATCTGGCTTAACAGTTAGGTGACTTTGCATTTGTTTGGCTTGGTATTTGTGTATCTCTAGTTTCCCATGAAACATTTCCAAAGATTTTCCGATGAAGTGTCTGTCTCCAGATGTAATATTTCCTACTTGTAGCTGAGACCAGGAAACTTCCTAGGGACTGCATTGGGTTTATAGGGAGTATATTGAAAATCTTGAAAAAAATGGATATCCTGAACAAAACAGCTTGCTACAAACTCCCCAGATGTTCCCTTCCTTTATTTAGGATGCTTTTCATGGTTCTTGCCTTTGTGTGTGCGTGCTGTTCAATCAGTGGGGAAATCTTCAGATTTCATAGACATTAGGGCTGGAAGGGACCTCAAAAGATCATCAGGTCCAGCCCTACGCCCCAGGGGCTGGAAGTCAGCTAGGGTCGAAGGATCTCAGCAAGATAAGCGTCCAAATGTTTTTTAAAAGAGTCCAGAGTAGATGCTTGTACCACCTCTGAAGGGAGTCTACTGTCCAAGCCCCCAAGGCCTGGAATAAAGAAGTTTTTCCTTATGTCCAGCCTCAAATGGTCTTGGAGGAGTTGGTAACTGTTTAACCATGTCATCCCTTGGGGTGTTCTGGTGAACAGGTGTTCCCCCAGATCCCTGATGTACTTATAGGCGGCCACCAGGTCACCCCTCAGCCTCCACTCTTCCAGGCTGAAGAGTCCCATGGCGCTCAGCCTCTCATCACAAGGCCTGTTCTCCTGCCCTCCGATCATGCGCGTGGCTCTCCTCTGGACTCTCTCAAGCTCCTCCACATCCTTCTTGAATTGTGGAGCCCAGAACTGGATGCAGTACTCCAGCTGCGGGCTCACCAAGGCCGAGTACAGCGGGAGGATGACATCCTGAGATTTACTTGAGAAGCATCTATGGATGTAAGCCAGGGTTTTGCTCACTTTACCAGCTACAAAATTGCACTGGTGGCTCATGTTCATCTCGTGGTCAGTCATGACCCTCAAGTCCATTTCGGCCACGGTGCTAGTGAGCGTAGCACTTGTCAGGCCTCTAAACGTGATGCAAGGGGTTTTTTTCAGAGGTGGAGTACCTTGCATTTTTTGGTATTGAATGCCATCAGGTTTGCATCCGCCCACTTTCTAGGCCTATCCAAGTCAGCCTGGATCATCAGCCTATCCTCAGGTATGGATGCTCTACCTCAAAGTTTGGTATCATCGGTGAACTTGGCTAATGATTTCATCACGGTTCGAGTTGGGGAAAGTTGTATTATGCCCTCTTGTTACTTTTTAATGCAGCTGGTTGCTCTTTATGGTGGGGGTCACTCTGGGGCCAGGCTGGGAAAATTGATGGGAAGTCACCTATGGCCTGATTTGAGAGAGAGTCCATAATACACAGAACCTCCACTTTAGTATATGCCCAGATCTTGTCTTTATTCCTTGGTGGTAGCAGTGGGCCAATTGAGACTGGCATGGGTCTCCACATACATGGAGATTACCTAGATGTCCACCCTAGGCTGTGACACAAATGACTAGGTATGGATTAGGACCTCCAGCCTCAGCAGGGAGAAACCAAGGGAAGAATCAGCCCCTGAGACTCAAGGGACTGAGAGATGACCCTTTCAGGTCAGATGGCGTAGGAGAGCTGGGAAAGGCGTGCAGACCACAGCAGCCCCTGCCACGGCCCCTTGGTGGAGGCAAGATTTCAGGCCCCAGAACTTCCCATTCTGTATTCAGCAGGAGCACTAAAAATTAAGGACAAAGCTCCTTTTAATGCCAATTTCATAACCCAAACCGTTCTCCCACAGTGCTTTAAACGCCATTATATATGGATGTGCCGTCTGCCTTATTAACCTTTATGCAGGTAGCAAAAAGCATCGAGAGGGCCGTTAGCCCCATTTGCATTTCACAGCTCTAACCTCCGGCTACCCATGGGGACACGATCAAAAATAACACGAGCAATGAGATGCTGTGTCACACGCGCAGGGGCTGTCGGAGCACCCACGGCGAGCACGGCAGAGCTGCAGCAGATGCCACCCTGCGGAGCAAATGCCTCCACCTGGGGCGTCGGAGCGAGGGCTGTCTCTTGTCGTGATGCTGTAGCAGCATCGTGCGGCGTCTCGCCTCCTGCCTCTGATGTTGGCAAAGCCTGCCGTGTCTCTCCACTCCCCCCCTCACACATCACCTACCCTTGTTTTTTCATTCCTTGTGCATTTACGTGGTAAGCTCCAGGGCAGGAACCATCTCTGAATCCAAATCTGGACTGACTTGCACAATAACAAACTTGTGTAGGGTGTTTATAACCTATTCTAATTAAATAACAGCCTGACTACTGATGATGAAACCTTTGTCACCGATGGGGAGGGCTGACACTATCCCAAACCCTTTTGTTACAGACTCATTAAGGTGCATTTTCAGTGCCTGAGTTTTAGACCAAACTTCGCTTGGGAAATCTGTGGGCTAACTACGCGGAGCACAGCACTGCAGGGGGATATGTAGACAGTTCTCCTCTGCAGACTCAGCTGGCAAATCGATCTGTGCATCCCTGGGAGGGGAGGGCACTGCAACCTGGCAGGAGTTGCTAATGGTGGAAGCTTTGGGCAAGCAATCCTTCCTGGAGAATGTCCCGGCTGCATGAAGCGGTAGCCTTTATTACATCTTCTGCAGCCCTCCCTTGTGTCTTTAAAATCTAAAACACGAGCAAGGGTTTTTTTCCCCCCATGATACTGACTTTCCAGTGGTGGCGTCTTACTCATTCAAGGGCAGCAAAGAATAGGAAGGAAGGTTGAGACTCCGGACCTTCAAATCGTCAGCCTGGTTTTAATGCAGATGGGGCCGAGTCACTTCATCAGATCTGGATCTGCTTTCTTGCCCCTAACATGGGGACGATGCTTACGATATATGATGATATTATTGTGTATGGCGGGCACGAAAGCATTCAGTATTTGTAGGATAGGCTGGGGGAAGTACAGCTAAGCGGTCTTGATTCAGCCATACCGTTCCGATGAGCAGGGATCTAGGGCCGGCACGGGTACATTGGCTCACTAGAGACTTCAATCAAGTCATTCATCCCCATTCAGCCAGTCATCTGGGCCTAGCCCCTCACAAATATTTTGGCTCCTTATTCCCTACAAAGTCAATGGAAGTTCAGAGCAGAGTTCAGATTAATTTTAAGCATGTACCTAAATCTCATTGACCGTGGGGCATGTCCACATAGCACTACACCGGGCTGTTCAACGCTCAATAGCCTAGCTCTGGGACCAGGAGCGATACAGCTGTGTTAGTGCTGAGTTGCACCCTCTTTAATTAGTCTGGCTGCTCAGCAGAGCTGGTTTGCTTGGGAAAACTGCCAGGCTACCGCAGCCCAGTTGCTTCCGTTATTGGAGCTTGCCGGGACAGAGCTAGCTCTACTATCTCTAGAAACTCTGCCATGCACCTTATACACCTACCTACCTTGAAACACTTGGTTGGCAAGGAATGATCTTACACACTTAGAATAGGAGAATTGTAGAAAATTCAGGGTGGAAGGGACCTCAGGAGGTCGCATCAAGTCCAACCCCCTGCTCCAAGCGGGGCTGGCCCCAACTACATCGTCCCAGCCAAGGCTTTGTTTAGCCAGTCTTAAACACCTCCAAGGATGGAGAGTTCACCATGTTTCTGGCTAACCTGTTCCAGTGCTTTACTACCCCCCTGGTGCGAGAGCTTCCTAATATCTAACCTAAACTTCCCTTGCTACAACCTGCGCCCATTGCTCCTTGTCCTGTCATCTGCCCCCACTGAGACCAGCCCAGCTCCGTCCTCTTTGTAACCCCGCTGCAGGGAATTGACGGCTGCTATTCAATCCCCTCGGTCTTCTCTTTTTCAGACTTGATAACCGCTTTGAGGAAACAGGGTCTGAACGCCTAGTGCATCCAAATAAATAAATCTGTCTTTTTTCCCCCCTTAACACTGTAGGAATTCTGCATATAATTTCTGATGGCCGATTTATCTTTGCTACCCAATAACGTATAACAAAAGGTTCATATTTTACCTTTGCCCTGTTGTCCTTAATTGATCACATGGAATATTACCTCACAGTCATTAGCATCTCTCGATTCACTGGGTGTTTTAAACACCAGCCGGGGCTGCAGATATATAAAAAGAAATGTTTCTCTTTCTTCTGCTAATGAGATGCTGTCCCTGCCTTTGCCAATGAAACAGAATAATAAAGCATGTGCATAAATAATACTTGCAGCTGAACAGATACATTGAGATTAGAGCGTTGTTTCAAATCCTATCTTAATACCCAGAGGAAAAAAAATACTGAAGTCAAGTTGTTTTCTGCTTGGAAACATCACAATGTTGCCATGTACCAAGTCATTAGCCTACGAGAGAAGCCCCATACGTAGCACGTTAGGTTTTGCGTTTCTCTTCTGTTGCAGTTATCTGTGGCTGTTCATGAGACTGAATACGAGACCTAGAGGAAATAGCTTAGCCTTACGTGTTTGCAATGCTGCAATGTTAAAGCGTTCCATCCTTTCTATATCGGGACAGTCCCTCATGTTACTCTCCTCGTGTTACTAGGCATTGCACTCCCACGGAGCAAGGCACAGTTCCTGCCCCAAGTAGGTAACAACTTAACTAACAAACAAAGCCATTTTTTATCTATTTTCCAGCCTGGGAGCTGAGCCTCCGTTTTCCAGCGTGGGGCAGCTCCCAGGGGTGCAGTAGGGTGGTTGCACCCCCAACCTTTCCATGGTGAAAGTCATGTGCCAGCAGCTCCATTTCTCCAAGGCCTTGCATGCCTGGTCCCCTGTGATGTCTAAGGCAAGGCTGGAGCCCCAGGTTGGAGTGGGACACCCAGGGGACCAGAAGGGGAGCAGGTAAAGAAGGGGGGACTGTCTTGCAACCACTGCTGTCCACAGATGACCTGAGGTAGGGGAAGCCCCAAGACCACTCCTGCCCTGCTCTAGCTCGGGGCTGCAGATGGCAGCCTCAGTGGGTGATTCCCCCACCCCAGGGCCTGCTCCTGGACACTGGGGACACCCAGGGAGTGGGCAGGGAGGAGGAGTACCTGCAAGTGGGAGATTGTTCATTGATGCTACTGTCCCCAGCCCTCCCTGGCCCTCTGCAGAGCTGCCTGCCACAGCTGGAGCCCTCGGGCTAGTGGGGGAAGTGCAATGATGGTGGAAGGGGAGGGAGCCAGGGACCCAGCCCTTTGTGCAGCCCCAAGTTGGAGCAGTTTGGTAGTGGTCTTGGGGCTTCCCCTGCCCCCGGGTCAGCTGGAGATGGCAATGGCAGCAGCACTTCTGCTCCCTGCCCACCCATCGGATGCCCCCGCTAGTCTGTGAGCAGATGATGGAAGGGGCAACCCACCTGTCACTGCTTATTGAAGGCCCTGGGACCCCCCTCCCACCCGCAGGTGAGCTGGGACAGTGGTGGCAGCAGCAGGTCCCCCTTTCTTGCATGCAGAAGCAGTCTCCTGTCCCCCTGCTGAAGAAGTAGAGAAGGGAGTAAGAGAGGAGATGCCTACTGCAGAGGAGGGGTGCTGAGGAAGGAGTCTTACCTGCTTTGGGGACTGCAAAACATCCATGGCACCTGCCATGGTGCAGCCACCCCAACGGCACTGCCAACATCTCCTGCTGCCCCATTTTGGATTCCTGAATCCACCCATGTCCAAAGCCAGCTTTTCAACCATGATTTAGGGACCTAAGAGACTTTTGAAAATGGAATTTCAAATATTGGCAAGTTGTGAGCCATGCACTTAAACACCTTTTGAGCTCATGGGCTCAGGTGCCTTTGTTGCAACACAGTCAGGAATTGAACTCAGAGCTTCAGAGTCGCAGGTCAAAGACTTACCACAAAACCAGCCTCTTTTTTTATTTAAAGGATAAATGCTTCCTGAAACAAATATATTAGGTGGAGTTGAACCAATCCTCCAACTCCGAGTCATCTAACCCTGGCTGTATGTATAGCATGGGATGGCTTGAGCTGTTTATGCTTGACCTGGTTCCAGCAGATTCTGGACTGAGCTTCTGTTTTGTGTTGCTGAACTATTCAGCATCTGTCATGCTCCGCTCCAGAGACACTATAAAAGGCAGGGCATCTACTGTCCATCAGAGGCCAGACATCTGCTGGTTAGGTCGTAGGTCATTAGGAGATCTGGCTTCTCTTCTCAGTTAGCCATAGACTTGTATGTGATCTGGCTAGTCGACTTAACCCTTCTGTCCCTCCATTTCTTCACACATAAAATGTGGCTAATTGGAATTACATGAACTTTCAGGAATGCCACAAGTCTTAATCAATTAATAATCAGAAAGCACTTTAAAATAGTAATATCTTACAACGGGTGTAGCTCAAAGAAAACTGTAGAGGCAAAACATGTCACAGCCTTAGGGTGATGTCACACGTTCAACTTAATGCTTAGTGGCCAAGTACAGACAGTCAAAAAGCCTAAGGCTGAATTGATTCAATGTAGAAAAGCTTTTTCTAAGCTGTGTAGACTGAACCGATAAGCAAGCGAACAGACATTCACTTTTGATTCCAGAAATGCAGCCACGTGCCTGCACACCTCCCTACTCAGCTGGAGCAGACAGCTTGGGCCAAGGCTAGCCCACCCACCCTGAGAGGGGAACTTTGTGGGGGAGGTGCAAAGCATCCTGGGACTGAGTTAACTTGAATCTGGACGGGATCTCAGACAGAAGTTCAATAAACCTATTTAACCTAAATCAGTTAAGTCTGATACGACATCCATCCAGGTTTATCTTAAACCAGTTTCAGCCATTTTGAGAGTGGTTTATGCACACTGACCGTCTGTTGTATTAAAGATTTGAACTGGTTTCTGATCACTTATGCCGGTTTATACGCAATTTCTGTCTCTAGCCAGGAAGTGCAGTGAAATAGGAGCAGATGTACATTCAAGCAGCTTAACAGGTGTTAAATGCCATCATGGCATAAAAAAGTCATTCCCTTTCAAGAGGGGGTTATCTTCTACCACGTACTAACTTTTAATACCCCACAACTTTCCAACAATTTTCAAGTTTCAAGTGAACATGCAGCAAGGCAAGTGTTGCAAGGAGCATGTGGCACAGCTTATTGGGTTGGGATGAAGTAAATCTATTCACATTTTCACAACTGGCCTGCTTGGAGACCTCAGGGGCATCACCCCTATTCCTCCCTGACTGAATGAAGGGGGCAATGGAACGTTCTTCATATTTTCAAGTGTTTTGACGCTAATGGATAATTGTGCTAAGAGCAGAGAAGTGGCTTCTCATGTTTGGCAGCAGTTTTAAAAGTATCTAAGCTAAACACCTCCCTCCCTTGTGCTTGCCAAAAATCTCACCTGATGATCTTCTTGTGTTTCACATTCTCATTAATCTTAATGCTTCTGAGCCTTGTGAGCATAATCAGGGACTGTGAGCTTAATGCGCAACAAACACACGCACGCATATTCCTTTAGAGACATAATCCGTTTAATAAATATGACTGTAAAAGCAATAAACAATAGCAATTATACCTTACGCTACGTTGTCTTTAACCAAGAAAAGAAAAGTACATCAAAAAGTCATTTTAAAATTAGCAGTAGTTCGAATACTATAAGAAAACTTTTTATTTTATTTTATTTTAATTGGCTCACTATAAAAATAAGTTGGCTAACATTGGACTTCAGTGGGGAATACTGTACAGGCACTGCCAGAACCTTCCCATCTTTCTTAAAACTGTAATTGCAAACACAACAGCAAAGCCATGCAAGCTCTTGTGATAAAAGGATATTTTGTGGGCTCTCCACCATTGGATGTTTTGAAGGAGATGGGTGCGGACTAGTGCATCCTACATCTGTGCAGGGGGCTGGGCTAGAGGCCCCTTGAGGCTCCTTCCCACCCCGTGATTCCACAATTGCTATCACGTGTCTCCAGAAAGATTAGGATAAAGGACAGAGAAGTCTGTGAGGCACTGAGCCATCGATTGGAGGAAGACTGACAAATCTCCCTTTTGACATCACCTTTTCTTAGAAAATAGGGCCAAATCCTGATTTTTCATCAAGAAATTCAAGCCGCCTCCAGCTTGTAATCCCAGTTTAGTTGGGCCCTCTGAATGCCTTTCCCTCGTGCTGCTATGTGCAATGCCTTCCAGGCAAAATCCTGTTACTAGGAAAGTAGAATGAATACAGACGGGGTCTGGTCATGCTCACTTGGATGGCAGCCCTGATCGTTGGGGTATCTTCCAAAAATGATCCCCTTGCTAGGAAATGAAGGACATGTCTGCATTGCAATCAGCATGGGTAAGCAATACCCGCCCTAGCTTCAATCTAGCTGGTGTGGATCCCGACAGCAGCAAAGACGCATCGCATGGGCTGCACTAAGTTTTCCGAGTCCCGCGTGGGCTTGTACAGCCCAAGCTTCTGCAGCATCATTGCTCTCATTACCGCAGCCGGGTCCTACTGCAATTGCACCTCCTGGATGCAGGGCAGCTGGGACGAACAAGAATGAACTATGCCTGTTGTTCAGCGTAATAGCTATTTGCTACTGGCTAACCAGGAGCCGGACATCTACTGGTTGCATCGTAGGCCTTTCGCCGATCTGGTCAGGGTGGTCAGGCCAGTAGAGTAGGAGTCTAGGTCGTACTCTGGCTCAGTGTGGTAGAAGCTATCTAGGGTCAAGTCCTGCTTTTGTCTATCCCTGCGTAACCCCATGAACACAGTAGACTGTCTGGGTGTAAGAGGACATAGTCGTCAATGCTGGGCCCACAAGGGGACACATTAGGCTCCCTCCACCGATATTTTGCCGCGAGGCTCTGGATGGTGGCAAACCTCAGTTTGATCACCTCCTGCAGAGACCTTTGAGCAACTGAAATATGGCTGGGATCAGCCGGAGGGCAAGTCGTCCGAGTGCCTTGTTCATCTTTGTCTAGACCAAGAGGGATCGTGCGATGCTACCTCCTGAATTCATCTTAGCTAAACGCTTTTAAAATCCCAGGGTAGCCACAGCACCTGCCCGAGGACACAAACCTGGTCAAGCCAAAGCCTGGGAGAAAGATCAGGCTGTCAGCCTATAGCGGCCTCTGGGTGTTTGCCTTCCAGCAGCTCCCTACCTATGCAAGTAGGCTCAATAGTCCTCTCAGAAAGAACTTGGCTTTGCCACTTAGGATATCAATATCTAGCTTCATTACAAGTTGCAGGGAGCAGCTCCAGACCGAGGAAGGAGGACGAGAAAAGTGAAAGGCCAAACAAAGCCATTAAAACAAACCAACCCAGAAGCACCGTGGTGTCTTTAAACTCCCATGTATGTTCTCGTGTGTCTTAGGAAAGTTGGCTGGGGTTGCTAATCTACCCGCAGACTGAAGTGCTAAAAGAGTAATTGAATCTAAAGCCAAGAACCCTTAACCCCCCCCGACCCCTAAAAAGACCCCCCATGCATATTCTTGGCATGTATCTTTATGAATCTTCTACAAATAAGAGACATCAGAAAAAGAAAGAAGTCTGGAGGGGAGAAGGGAACACGGGGTACAAGAAGGGAATTGCGATTTAATTTCTTCCCCCGTTAAAATAGAGCACCTGTACAATGCAGTTCCAAATATGGGCTCAGTGTAATGTCCACATGCACAGGATTAAAGCTAAAAACCCTTTGTCTGAAGAATTAAAAAGTCCAAATGCGGTGAGTTTTCCTTTTTGTTATATATATACATACATATATATATATATGTGTGTGTGTGTGTGTGTGTGTGTGTGTGTGTGTGTGTGTGTGTGTGTGTGTATATATATATATATATATATATTTATACTGGCGTCCTCAATTCAAACATTTACATAGGTAGGGATTTCTTTTGTGCTTTGAGTCTCAGCAGCTATGGAAA
>JAGPOW010002742.1:21856342-21875672 GCA_030014935.1 Caiman crocodilus | reverse complement strand
TATATATATATATATATATATTTATACTGGCGTCCTCAATTCAAACATTTACATAGGTAGGGATTTCTTTTGTGCTTTGAGTCTCAGCAGCTATGGAAATACTTCCTGTGGCAAAACAAAACAAAAGCAAGAGTTAAACAACACAGCGTTACTCACAAATGAAATCTTTCAAGGTATCACAATTGTTTGCTTTACTTTCTGGGGGGTTTTTTGCGTTCAATTCGTTCCAGATTGACACGCTCATCTCCAAAACTTTCTCTTGCCACTTAGAAGGTTGTCTTTTTCTTTTCCTAACGGAGAGGATTCACCCACATCAAAGATAAGAGAGGCAGAGAGGGGAAGGCAGGGGTGGGAAGGAAGCCGTGCCCCTACGAGCAAGTCCTGACTCATTTAGTGGCATTTGAGCTGATAAGGTATTGGAGACATGACAACCCGCTGTAAGATCTGCCTCTGCAAACGTCGGGACCTGCTGCTCAAATGCAGCATGGAGACGCTGGGCTTTGTGCAACCAGAGGTAAGGAAGAGAAGAGAATGAACCCAGCGATGCTCACGTGGAGTCGTGCAGGGCAGAAAGTTTGGATGATACTCTTCGTTTGTGAAAGCAAGTGTATATTTGAAAATAAAACACAAGCGAAAGAAAGACCCAATTACCTATGTTGCCTTCTTTTCCCCACCAGAAAGACAACTCATCAGAAAAAACGCCATCCTGGAGAGATTTACTGTCCATGTCCAGTATAAGCCTCTGGGCTTTGCATACCCCAACATCCACCTCTAGATCATTGCACTTTCTCAAATATTTGGTTTCCTTACTCACCCCCTTGAAAATGCTTCCATTTTTTGGCACTGGGTAATTAAAGGGATGCTTCTTCCCCACCGTGACCTGCTCCTCCCTCACGTGCATGCACTCTGCAACCCTAGTCTGCAATGCCTGTGTCAGGGCAATGCATGAGACATATGGTGCCGGGGTAACGCAGCAGATCGAGCTGGGGAAGAACCGTTGCCAAATTCAGACGTCTTTGTCAAAACGAGAGCTTCTGTAGCCAAACTGAATAATGTTTGGCTGTGTCCCCCAGAGCAGCTGAGGTAGGCTCAGATGACCCACAGAAAGGTGCTATATTTAGTTGGCTTTCTGCTGTTAGGGCCTTCCAGGGATGAAAATGGCCTCCAGCATAAGTTTAGCTGCTCAGGGCAGTTCTGTCTTCTTCTGGCAGGTGGCAGCTTTCCAACTGCTTTCTTGGCCAAAACCTTAGCACCCTGCACTTTGAACTTGTCCCCTCCTTCCCTTAGTTTACCTCCTTCCTTACTCTCTCCAGGGAGGTTACACGCCCATGCCAATGATCCTCCATAATGAAGGCCTCCCCTCCTAGGAACTCCTTAGCGGGTGCCTTAAAACAGTTTTATGCCCACTTTAGGCCAACAGAGCAGGGCAAGGCAAGCAACTTGCTTTCTTTTTGCTTAAAATGGAGATTCATCTGTACTCCCACCAATGCAACAAACAAATGTTATAGTGCTCTAAAATTAGCCCCCATCCTTACTCCTGTGGGTCAGTCCTTATTCGTGCAAACCTCTTGGACGTCCTTGGTGGGACATCTGTCACGTGGCTGAACGCTACTCGAATGGGTGCAGGGCTGACATTTGAAATGCCTCATCTCAATGGCCATGTGCAGAAGGTACATGGCAGCCTGCTTTGGTGGAAATCACCAGCCTTGCAAATAAAGGGAAACACTGAATTTAACTTCTCCCTGCACCCATACAGGCTCCCCAGGTCAGCAAAATACTTCAACGTGCACTTGAACCTTTTTGATCCTCTCTTTGTGCCGTGAAACAACTGCAGGGACTTCCTCAGCCTGACGAAGGGTTTTGAAACCTGAAAGCTTGCTAAAAAATGTGTTCCGACTATTTAAGTTGGTTTCATAAAAGGTTTCAGATTCACCCAAAGAACCTTGTCTGCCTTGAAACAAAGGTGGCATTTTCCATCGTTTCTGATTTCTAGCCTCGCTCTGTCATCCCAGTTACCCCGTGTCACTAAAGTGAGGTTAATGGGGACTGCACCAGAGTACATGAGAGTGATTTGTATCATTGGCAATCTCTTTATTATGGTGCTAACTAAACCCTGGCACTGCATTTCCAGTCTCACCAGTCCGCAATCACTGCTGGTTCTTCCTCTGACAGAAGTCAGCTTGATGGCTCACCATGCAGGCTGACACAGAGGTCACATTTCTCACTGGTCCCCGGGGGTCAGCTATCGTGTTTTCATGCATTGCCCTGCCGTTTGAAGCAGCTTGGTGCCCCAATACATGTCCCCCTTTTCTGCCATTCGCAACCTTGTCTCCCGGTATCTACCACCCCTGTTCCTTATCTGGTACCTTTTGGATGGGAGGCGAGGCTCTGGTTGCAAGATTTTTGTGCAACTACTCAGTGAACCCTTATGTGTCTCTTCACAATACCGCACGCGGGGGAGTCGTATAGGGCAAGAGCCCCGAAGCCTGATCTTTCAAGTTTTACTTACCAAGTCTCCCTCCTGTCCCCACAGACCAGAAATAGGAGCTGGGCCCTCTTGCCTTAAGTGCTCTGATCTAGTCCTTAACCCCACAATTACCCAGAAGCTAGATGCCGTGCCCCCCTGGCAGCACACGTGAATGATGACGAGATTGCAGAGCCCTCGAAAGGAGAGAGCTCTGCAAGGAAAAGCTACACAGAGGGGTGGGATGGGGAGGGAGAGGACTCAGGCACTTAATTCCTCTTTCATCCTGAGTAGGTGGGGGAGGAGAAGCAGTTAGATTGGTGTCTTTCAGAGGCGTTAAAAAAGCAGCAGAAAAGGGAGTGCTCTTGGAGAGGAAGGGAAAGGTTTCGCCAATTAGGAGCTGACCAGCTGTTGGCCGCTGGAGGTTATTTACCTATGGCCTGGGTATCCAGCTTCTCAGCTACTAGTTGCTCTGGGCTCATCAGTCCATTTTGAGGGACATTAGGCATGCTTTCCCTTGGACTGACTGGACTGACCATCTCTTGATCTTTCTCATTCTGCATCTGTGCATAAACATTAATGCCCGGGATCTTCCTAAAACATTAACAGAAACTGTCATTGCCGTGAGCGCTACAGACCGCGGTGCAATTACGCTTCTTCGACCAGAGTCCAAGGCGACAATGGGGAGAAGGTGAGGGGAAGGGGAGGAAGGGGTAGGCCGTACCTTTTGAACTTGTAAATGACAAACACGGCTAGGCCCACAAACACCACGGAGAGCAGCATCAGCATGGCCGAACCACTGTGACTGGGAGTGAGGTCCACCAGAGGAGCTATGAGAGAGGAGGAGAACTTTAGAGCATCCACCCTCGTGACCACACGTCTGCAACGGTGCCGTGACCATCCCTTCATGGTCTAAAACATGGGGATGCACGTCCCCAGGCTGCCAAGGGGTGGGAAACCTCTATTCAGGAGGCAGGCAACCTGCAGCTCTCATTGCACCTCTACACGTGCAGAAAGGCTGCTCTGATGCACCATAATTGCAACGTGGCGGAGCAGACTCGATGAATCGTGGTAATTGCCGTGCTCCAGCAGACCCCAGTGTCATGTGTATCGGCATCGCCACACGGAAATATGATGGCAGGGGTGCTTTAACTAAAGCTCATTCGATGAGAGCCCTCGCCACCATTTTTTAGCATGGGGACGCTGATACATGTGATGTTTCAGGTGCTTTGATCAAAGCAGCCCTTGGAGCCACTGCAATTAAAGCACCCCCTTTCCGCCTCCCAGAGCACATCTATAAATGCCCAGAACTATTCCTACCTATTCCTTATTCTTTAAGCTTCTATTCAACTTTGAGATAGAGGCCAACTTTATTAGTCCATTTAAAGTTTTACCGGATGTCTGGGTACCTAGTTAGAGAGATTTTAACTGCTTTCTGTCAGAGCCAGAGTGACTGAAGCCAAATGTGTGTTAATGTGATGTTATAGGCTCAGTTGCGTTGCTCAGTTGTGTCCCTTACTCTCATGAAGCCTCCCTCTCCCCCTTTGACACTGCCTTCATATCTTCACAGTGTTTCTTTTAATAGCCTATGCTTTGAAAATCCTGACATGGGGAGTATGGGACATTTCCCCTTTTCTGCCATTCGCAACCTCGTTCTCCAGTATCGACCACCCCTGTTCCTTATCTTGAGCTTTTTGGATGGGAGACAAGGCTGTCATTGCAAGATGTTTGTAAAACTTCTGCACAATCCCCCGTGAACCCTCATATGGCTCTTCACAATACCACATGCAGTGGAGTCATATAAGGCAACATGATCTACCCTGACAGTGACACAATGGCACCCCCCCCCCCCGCAAAAAAGGGAAGTTAAGTACAAATAGGGACACAGACACCATACCCAGGTGCACACACCACAGATACGTGAGGGTTACAGAGAGGTGCACTCACAGAGCAGACGTGATCATTTCTGCAAACACACTGTATATGTACTCCGGTACAAAGCAGATCATGGTCACAGGAGCACAGGATATAGAGTAGTAGTATGCACAAAATACGCACATGTACACACATGCTTGAGGGCTTGCTTCTGCACAGAAAATTTGCACGCTGAGAGCCAACACATATACACACACACACACACACACAGACTGCAGAGCAGTTGTTATTCACACACAAGTGCACCAAACACATGTATGAGGGGACACACGCATGCACACACACTTATCCGCATGTCTTCCCAGACACAACTCACACACAGGCACAGAGCAATCGTATGCAGGTAGGCAGATGTGGAGCAGTCTGAGTTTGGAGTGCCAGCCAAATAAGAATACGTGGAAACCTTCGCTGTGATGTTCCAGTTTTACCGAAGTTCCTCTCCCACAGGATTAGCATCATTATTAGATAATACTTGAAGGCCGCACATTTCTGCATTCATGCCTTTGTGCCTCTCCGTGATGACAAAGTATCTTACTGACTACTTCAGGCTCAGCATTACTTCGTGTTCTTGTTATAATGCTGTGGTTGGAGGCTGGTAATAAACAGCTCTTTAACGGCCCGGTGCAGAATCCTGGCGTATTTTACTTTCCCTTACGCTAGCGGGTTCTTGTTTGTTTGTTTGCTTTGCAGAGAAGCGGCAATGAATGTGATGAATGGGCTGCAATCTGTTGTCCAGAATTACCATAAATTAATCCTTCCCCAGTTAAGGCCTCAACAAGAGAGACAGAGCTGCAAAAGTGCTGAGTCCTCTACCTGTCATTCTTCATGTGCATGAGAGCACGCACTTTGTAGCAATGAATGGGCAAATGTACTTCCATATGCAGAGTTAGTTTGGATAACGCCACGTGTTGCTTCCAGCACCAGCAAAAGCAATCCAAGTTGTGTGCGTGTATACACACACACACACACACACACACACACATGCCCTCCCGCCTCACAGCTGACTTTCAGATGGCTTAATGTACTGCAAATAACTATCAATTGTACTGCAGAGGGCAGGGTGCTGAGGTGGGTTTGCAGAGCAATGCTTTTTCCTTGCAGCTGCAAGTATTCAGACCTCACTGAAGTCATAAGTGGGAATGACTGGAGATTTGGGATCAGGAAGCAATTTTACCCCGTGGACAGACTGGTATGGCTTGTTGGAGGTTTTGCCTTCCTCTGTAGCAGGGGACATGGTCCTCTTCCTTGGAGCTTTTGAGTACATGCTAGTAACCTTTGCAGCAGCAAAACCCTGATGGCTTCCCTCCCTCCATTGCTTAATAAGTTAAGCTACCTTTAGTGTCTTGGAATGCCTTGTAGTTCAGTGACAGCATTGATTGTGTAGTTTTAGGACTAAGTTAGACAAGGACTTGTATGGGATACTTGGATGGGGATGATCCTACCTCAAGCCAGGGTCTGGACCTCCAGAGGTCCCTTCCAGCCCCATTTTTCTCCCATTTTCATTCTTTTGTTGGGATGATTCCAGCGTTTTACATATTCATCCAGGAAAGAAAAGCTGACCAAAATTACTTGTGTTTTCATCCCACAGGCTAAATACAGACAGTCAAAAGCCTGAGGCTGAATCGATTCAATCTTTGCAGGTTAGCCTAAGCTGTGCAGATGCAACCGATAAGCAAGTGAACAGACATTCACTTTTGATTCTGGAAATGCAGCCACGTGCCTGCAGTGGCCCAAGCCAGTAGCTGGGGGGAGCTAGAGCACATCTCCCTGCTTGTCTGGAGCAAACAGCTTCAGCCCAGCCTAGCCCGCCACTGTAAGATGTGAGGTTCATAGGAAAGCTGCAAAGCATCCTGGGATGCTGGGGGACTGTGAGTGAACTTGAATCTGGAGGGGATCTAGGGCAGAATTTCAATATGCTGATTTAACTTAAATCCGTGAAGTCTTATCCACCCAGGCTTATCTTAAACCAGTTTTTGCCATTTTGAAAGTAGTTTATGTGCACTGAACTTCTGTTGTGTTACAGATTTGAAACCGGTTTCCAATCACTTATATTGATTTATGTGTAATTTCTGTTTCTAGACTCCGGGTGCATCTACATGTCACCCTACAATGACGCAGCAATCACGCGTGTCTACATGTGACTGCAGCTACATCGCTGTAGCAGCCATCTCCCACAGTTTAGTGCGCCGCTATGGCGACATTGTTGGGCAATTTCCCTGTGTGCGGCACACACGTACGGCCCGGCACCATAGCAAAACCATTACTCGGTAACGTGTAGGCACGCCCACTGTTTTCAATATGGATGGAAAGTGCCAGTTCCTGGATTATGGCAAACATCTACATTTTTAACAAGCTGGAAGAGTTTCTTTGCTAGAATCTGGGGAACATTCAGTGTGCGTTGCAAACCTTAGATTCTCCTTATATTTAAGGAAGTTTGGAAATAGGTCTTGTTTCTGACTGATGTCTAATATATACTCTGGGGAACAGCCCCTCTGTGGCCCAGAGATGAATATCTAATGTTCCTTTCTTAGCTGTTTTCTATGCTTCTTCCATATAATTTATCATTGGAAAACATGTCAAAAATTTTCAGGACCAGTGAAAAAAATGAGTCCCTAATAACTAAAAGCTAATGCCTTTAAGTTTAGAACTTGACGTTCCTTTAAATTTACTCTCACACGTTCCCTGCAATCCTTTGTACTTGGTGCTTACACATACAACATTATCATTGGTTTCAGTATACACTGGATGTGAGCAGAGGCAGAATAAAGCCAAGATAAAGACACGTTGGGATGCCTTCCTTTTGCAAAGATTGGCCTGGAGGCTAAACATGAGGTGCCTTTAAAAGTTGCCTTTTAACATTGTGAAAATCAGGGTCCTTTGGTAATGTAATCTTTAAACATTCAGGTTATTAATATTTGTTCCTACTAATAGCCGGTCTTAAGACCCAAACTATGCAGTGCCCTGAAGCATCCATGGAGCTTGCTTTTTTTTCCTTTTTTTTTAAACAGAGATGAAATTGCATGTAATGCCTAGGAATTTTGGAGGGGAAAAATAATATATTCATTTCTCATTTAGAGATGAAGAATTTATGGAGTGTTTCCATTCAGAAGTGGTGGGTTTCTCAAAGCAGACAGAGGATGATCTGTTCTTTAGTTAATGGAGATGCAAGGTCATATTCAAGGGGAAGTAATGAGCAACTGTTGCTTTGGAGCCACAAAAAGTTGTAAACACAAAGTTCCTCTTGATATTTAAGCCTGGGCTGAACTTTGCACTTTCCCTAGAACCCTTTGTCCTTCCTCTTCATGGACACTTTAGCACTGCTCACTTGTCCTGCAGAGAGCTCTCCATAATGGACTTGCAAAACCATTTGCTGGAGTTACTGCTTGCCTAGATGCCAATGAACTGGGCAAGTTGAATAGCCCAGAAGAGAAACCCGCTGTTGACAGATCAGCAATCAAATTGCGTTCTCATTCTGGAGCTGACAGCTCCCTTTTCCCAGAAACGTTAGATAGGACCTAATAAAGAGATTTCAAGGTTAACCTCTCTGCCCAAATACCTGGTGATGGTGAATTGACACTAGTTCAGCTAAGGTTCCTGATTGTGCAGTGGAATAATTGATAGTCCAACTGCATGGGCAGGGTCTGTTTAAGCCTTGATAGACTATTAAATGTCCTGTGAGTGGTGCTGAGCCTTTCCTATTTTCCACTAATTCCAGAGGACTAGTATGTGCCTAATGTAGTGCTCTGGCCTCGTTATATGATAACTTTTGCAACACCTAACTCATGCTGAATGTATCATGTCCATCCCCATAAAATCCAATGCTCGGTCGATGAATATTCCAGGAACATCCAAGGCGATTGTACTGGTCGAGGGGCTAGCTATGCCCGGCACATCCACATAACATGTATCTGCTCAACTGATGGATGTGCCAGGTCCCCATATACTGCTGATTAGACTGGAAGCCCATACCAATAGCAGACATTAGCACTACATGTGCAATGGAGGACACGCTTCAAATATAAATAATGCAGTTGCAATGCCGTATTTTATCCCATGCAGCAAGCACCTTTCCCCCTAAATTACACTGTTGGGGTGGGCATTATAATCAAGGAAATAGGGCAGCAGTTTCTGCTGCTTAAGCCTCTACCAGAGGGAAGTGAAGTAGAGCTGCACATTGTACATGCAGGGCTCCCTAGAGCTGGCTATGAATACGGTCTCTTTCCTTCTTGCGAGACACTCATGAAAAGATATATATATATATTTTTTTTTCGTTTAGCCTTTCCAAAAGAAGGTGCATATTTTATTTAGGGGCATGTTGTATGTCAGAAAATAAAGCAACGTGAGCAAATTCTATGGTGGGTGTATATAAGTTGGGTGTTGTCTACAGAAACAGCTGAGCTGGTATTGCTTATTGCAGTTCTAGGGTACTGAAAGTGTGACTGATAGACGGCTGATCCCACTGATTCCTCCTATCAGGAAGTCTACAACTGATTATACTCCCTAACGATGGACAGGGTTTTGAAGGGGTGAATACTGACCTGCTGTTAAGTGTGCAGCATGGACAAGGATTCGAACTCCTGGCTTCAACTCAAACTGGACGAAGTTTTGGTTCAGTTTGTGGATCAATATTTCCGAAATCTGGAAGAAAGGAGACCAAAAAACCCCCCAAAAACAGGTTTGTAATTTTTTTTTTAAACCCAATTACTTTAAATTAAGGATTGCTATGTGGGAAACAAGGCCAACTGCAAGGCAAAAGTTTTTGACATAGGGAAAGCATGTTCCCAGCACTAGATAACAACAAACTTGTTGTATCACCTTGTAAAGAAACACAATACAGCAGATACGAAGAGCTGGTGGGGCTGTACAGATGTTTGGGTCCGAGTAGAAGTTAATAATGACGGGTTACATGAAGAACTGTACTCATACAGGCAGCCCTGCTGATGTAAAGGGACTATTTCCATATGAAATATTAGTCATGTGCCTAATTGTTTTGCTGGGTCAAGCTAAGAACAAGAAACTCAAGTACAGTTTAAAGCTGCCATGGCTAAAGCTCACTGGGTCATACTCACTATGTGGTGGGAAGTCAGATGAGATGATTACGATGGTCCCACACAACCTTTAAGATGCCCAAGTCACCCTGAAGTTATTCTACTGAAGGCAATACTGATCTACCAGAATTAAACTGGGCTCCTCATTTTTCAGGCAATGCAGCAGACCTGGTATTTAAACAGTATTTTCCCACCCTTGTACCCATGCAGAATCTATTCATATCAAGGGTATCAAACTTCGGGGTCAAACTTGATGTAAAGGTTGCTTTCCAGAATCTTCCATCTTGTAGACTCTTCACGTGACCTACCTTAAAGAGCCTACAAGATAGAAAACCAGAGTAGAGAGAATGAAACTATATGAAAAAATTACGTATCGTAGTCAGTCGCGTGTTCTCCTAGGACGCTTGCTTGCATCACTTCCTCCAGATGTCTCGTTTATCGCATCTGTTCTCAGAGTAGTGAGCAATTTTCCACTTTATTAGCATATACAAAATTAGGGGGGTGCATGTGTGGGAGAAGCAGCTGGAAAACTCTAAAATAGCTTCAAGAATGAATGCTGAGAATGTTGTGTTTGCACCGCCAAGTTCAAGAATGGGTAGATACTTGTGCTCACCACTTAATTTAATTTGGCTTAAATACATCTTTATTCCTTTTTAGGATTAATGAAGAATCATCAGTGAGAAGTGCTTTTCCATAATTGTCATACCATTTTTTTCATGTTCTTCATTTTCCCCGAGTTGGGTTATTTCAGTAATACCATCCAGAAGTGATTAGATGTTCTGTGGTGCCTGTTCATCACAACAAAAGATTTATCTCGGGTTTTTAAATTCTTAATGATTCTTTCAATACTCTTGGCTCCTGTGTTGCATTTTGGCAACTGCTCACTTGAACTGATGCCCTTGGTCCAATATCAATTTGGCAACAGCTGACAATGGGCCTCTTATTTATATGTTTAATACATCTTTTTAATACTTGTATTTATTTTTGGTGGTACTGGAACGTGCTGAAAATGTATTTCTTCCAGTAGTAATAAATACCATTAGCTTATAAACATCCAGCTGCATGTGGTTGAATGGCTGAAGGCAAATCAATGTGGTAGAGAGGGCAAGAATATCTATATGCAAAGAAAACATGGAGTGCAAGTTACTGTGGTCTTTACATAACCTAAGAACTGTTAGTCCTGTCTATTAACCTGCTGGAGTACCTAATCTTCCACGAACAAGTGGCAGATGGTGATGGGAGTTCTTTACAACTATGCTCACTAAGAGCAGAAGACTGTTCCCCGTCAAATGTGTTATCTAGAAACAATTTTCATAGCTCTGGAAAGATGTTCTTTGTCATTTGAGCTGCAGCCAAGACCAAGCAACGTTCAACCACAACGTAGTTTTCATACAAGCTGCAACACATAGTGAAGTAGACCCATTAGGCCATGCATGCTACGAAGCCTTGCACTGGAGGTTACCACCCAGGGGCACTGAAGAGCCAGGGAGGTTGAAGGTTGCCAGGCAGGTTGTGGAGGGAGAAATATTGCAAATCTCAGTCCTGGTGAACAGCGGAGTTGGGCTGCAAGTACTCTGACTATGCAACGGTGCCTCAAGGAGGAGAGAACATCACTGCTGACTTAGCAGTCAAAAATGATTTGGTCAGTGATTGTGCACAGGATGGATGAGTTGCAGAAGCTGGCATGGGTCAACTTACAGAGCCCAGTGTCTGCCTGGCCCAAGCACAGTTCAAAAGCATGACTATCTCACCTGTCCTGAGCAGGGATGCATGCTAGGTGGATTGAATAACGCTGAAGAGCCGGGATATTACAGGTCCAGGTCGGTAGCTAAAGTCTTGCTGAAGGCAAGCAATGTGAAAGACAAAGACCCAAAGCATGACCTTTGCCCTTGGATGGCTGACAACCACAGTGACAACGTCTCCTCCAAATGTAACTCAGACATCACCTGACCCCCCCAAACACAGAGTTCATAGGACCGGAGGCCTTCTCAGCTTTGAATCTTCAGCCATTATTGCCTGCCCTTGATTTCACTCTTCCCTGGTTCTCCTGCACTACAAGATCAAATGCCTCCTTCGCTAGAGAGTTGCCTGCGGCAGCCTTGTGATACTGCACGCCACCGCGCACCTTTCCGACACGCATGCAAGAAAGGGAACGGCAAAGGGAGGCATCTTTCTCAAAGCCACCCTCCTGTTTTTTTGAAGCAAGCCTGGCTCTATTGTTTTATTTCTCCACCTTACAAATCCCCTGCACACAGAGAAGCAGCGTCACAGCACTATATTACCCCTTGCTTCTGCTTTCCTGCTTTGAACGCATGACTTACAGGACTCTGGCATGAAGAACATCAGATGAGATGACAGGGCCCTGATCTCTGCTGGAAAATGCTTTGAGATCTGTTGATGAACACTGCTATGTGAGCACTAATATTAATGATTATAGCTACCAAGCCCGTTATGCTGTATCTGCAGATTCAGGAAAGTGATTCTTCTCCTCTATATGGCACTAGTGAGGCCACACCTGGAGTCCTGTGTCCAGTTTTGGACCCCAGCACCAGACAAGTTGGATGGAGTCCAATGGAGGTCAACCAAAATGGTTTGGGGACTGGGGAATGTGATTTATGAGGTGAAGCTGAGGGAGTGGAGCTTATTTGATCTGGGGAAGAGAAGACTGAGAGCGGATTTAATGGCAACCTGCAACTACCTAAAGAGCGGTTGCAAAGAGGATGGAGCTGGACTGTTCTGAGCGGTGACAGATGGCAGAACAAGGAGGAACAATCTCAAGTTGCAGCAAGGGAAGTTGAGGTTAGATATCAGAAAAAAAACTTTCTCACTAGGAGAGTAGTAAAGCACTGGAGCAGGTTATCCAGAGTGGTGGTGGACTCTCCAACCTTGGAGGTTTTTAAGACAAAGCCCTGGCTGAGATGATGTAGTTGGGGCTGGTCCTGCTTTGAGCAAGGGGTTGGACTAGATGTGACCTCCAGAGGTCTCTTCCAACCATAATTTCCTACGATAAATAACAACATGATAGTATCACCCAAAGGTCCCACTTAGGTTCAGGACCCTGAGACACTGCGTGAACCATCTGTGAAGTCTATGAAGACAAACAACAGACATGGGGCTGTAACACTAAAGCAAACAAGGGGGTAACTGGTGCAATTTTTGTTACTTTTTTTGGTTAATTGAGACAGAGATAGGGTGAAAGGGAGGCTGGAATAGGGCAGCTACGTAGAGTAAAGGAATAGGAAAAGAAATAAAGGAGCAGTGAGACAGGGGTAGCTGGCTATTATTAATATATGTAGCACCATATCACAGCATTACTTAATCACAGACCATGACCTGATGATGCTGGATCCGATGCTGTGCATCAAAAAGATGGTCCCAGCCCCAAAGTCTTTCCATGTTCACCTGGCTATCCTTAACATACTAGATTTACAGGCCTCACGCCAGGAGTCTTATGGGATGAACTATGTTACAGGGGTGCTCTAAACCTGAAGCCTATATGAAGGGGTCAGGATGTGGCCCTCAGGTTCTTGGGTTTTATAGGACCCATAAAGCATGATCTTATGCCTAGTGAATGGCTTTGCATGGCCAACACTTTCTGTGGTGCCGTTTATACTCTGATGAAAGGTGACTATATCCAAGATCAAGGATCCAAGTTCCTTTGAAAATCTCAGCTGTAGATCTTAGGGGGGGGGAAAGTTGAATTTGAAAGTGTCCTGAAATTTTGTCTTTGGTCCTTTTTTTTTCATATCCCTGGGCACATAAAAATGGACTCCTACAGAAATCATCACTAGACAAGATTCAGAGAAAAGGAGATCTAATCAATCCCCTTAAGATATTTCTAAAACAATCCCAAAACAACAGACAGACGGCTATATAAAGATCTGCATGTGGGGGTCTATCGCAAGGCAGGAAGCAGCATGAAGATACAACAATAACCTAAATCAGAACAGGACAACCTCTACCGATTCCCATAGCTCCTCTGATCTTACCGTTGCTTCTTATGTAGACCCAGCAGGATTTGCAGAATAAAGTCCTACTCCACATGGAATAAAAGTATCCAAAGACCTTGCTGAATTTTTTGACTTTCTTATAGCATAACACACTAATTTCTATCCCTGATCAGTACTGGATATCAGACTCAAAACCTGACATGACTCCTGGCTCAAATGCTGTGAGGCCAGCACCTCAGACAAGTCCACTTGAAAGATAATTCCACATTCTGGATTTGCTCCAGCTGGCACTGGAGTCAGTGCAAGGGCTTTTATTGGCTTCAAGGGAGCTGGGTCGTGGCCTCATACTCTATTTTGTATTTTTTACTTGGGACTGTGATGGGGATGCATTTTGCCTAAGACGTAAGTAAAGCAACATCAAAAAAGTTGCACCTTTCTCCAATGCATACAGCCCATACTTTTATTTGGGGGAAATGCCAGGTGTTAAAAAAAACCCCTCCTTCTATATCTTTTGCTTTTAGAAGTGTAACAAACTGAAGTGCAGAAGAAGCTTTGCAGAATAGCAACCTCTTAATTTATAGTCTTCAGGAGTCTCCCCTGTGAAAATAATTAGCTTTCAGAATTAGTTTTGGTCCTTAACTGAGCCTCATTGACTTTATCTGCTTCATTTGCAGAATTAAGCATGATGTGCAGAAACAATTCAGTAACAGAAACCATTCTTCATGTATCATGCTTTCATCAAAGGACACATAATGAATAATAACAACAGGCAATTTGCAGGGCGGGGTGGGGGGGAGTTCCAATTTACAAACAAAAATGCATTTGTCTTCTCTTGGAGTTTTGTCAGCATTTGAAGGAAGTGAGGACCACATGCAACAGTAACACAAATGAAAATAATTTAAAAGGATGCTGTTCTCCACAAAGACCCAGACATCAGGTGCATCATGTTTCAAGCCAGTTGTTCTGCACCGGTGCAGACTGCCTGAAGTCTGTGGAGCTTTGTGGTTACGTTGGGGCCTGGGAGTGAAGAATGGCATTTACAGGTTTGCTTTTTGGGAGTCGGCTTTGGGCAGTGAAATCGTCTTGCTACCGCTTCAGAGGCCTGAGCATCAGTCCTGATCTGGACTGACACCGAACCCTGTGTCTTGCCGACCAAGCTGCCAATGGGTATTTGGGCATTCAGACTGGAAAGGGAAGAGAGGCCGAAGGCAGCGGGATGTAGTGCTAGCCACATCGTTCCCTTGAGTGCCATCGGTTATACAAACTGCCATGCTTTGATCTCTCTAGCCTGATGGCCTATTAGCCTTGGGCAAACTTCGGGCTCGATGCCAGTTTAGAGCAGCAGAGGATCCAAAGCTTAACATAGATTTTGTGTAGGATTGCGGACTGTCACATGGCATGCCTCCACTCTTCCAAGCCACCAGATAATTTAGGAAGCAATTAAAGAAAAAAATTAAACTTAACAGTCAGCAAGATGGCAGACTAGAGGAGCAGAATCAGGACGGCAAGGGTCTCCTTTCCGCTCTGAGAGATCTTGTTGGCCACATCATTTGTGGAGTGATCATAAAGCCCTGGTCCTCAGACCTAGCCAAGAGGGTGAGGGGGTTTTATTACATAGACAGTAATAAAGATCGGAAGCCCTGGAGCAGGAGCAGATTACAACACACACAAGTGGTCTCTGGTCCGACCCAACACGGCACTTCTTATGAGGAAAAGGATGTGATGCGAGTGAAACAGTGTTCCAGCTAAGCCCCGTACCTTATCTCTGACAGGGGCAGAAGTGAATGCTTTCAAGCCTGTGGTCTTCAACCTGTGGTCCATGGACTCCTGGGGGCCCTCACACTGTGTCTAAGGGGCCCACAAAAGATGGCTATGATCAATGTACCCACACCTACAATTCAAAAGGGTCTGCGCCCCCGCTTGAAACTATTTAGAAATGAAAATAGTTTGCAAGCCACTGCTTTAGAGAGAGTGCATTGAACTGGATGTACCTAGAGTGGTCTATCCCCTATTCAATGCCCTGCCTGGTATCCACCATAACTGGGTTAGAGATGCCAGAGGAAACCTCTCCCACGGCTGTGTTCAATAGCTATTAATAAAGCGATCATCCCCAAATGTATCCAGCCCCTTTTCGAGCCTGGCCATGTTATCTGCCGCTGCGCTCATCCTGTATTAACGTGCAGAGGTGTTACAAGGTGCTGTAAAGTGCTTCAAGACCTTTTCCGTGAAAGGTGCTAGGGAAGTGCCAGATGTGATTAATGTGAGGGATTCCCATGAGACAGGTGTTTCCAAAGCATGTCCAAGCATGGCATTCGGACAGCAGAAAGCCAACTGGAGTGAAGTTGAGAGGTGCTGTACGGTAATACTTGGGGTGGAAAACCCAAGGAGGACTTGACCACCGGACAAGGGGAAAGGGTGACACAGAGACGGAGAGCCCGGTGGCCATATGGCACAGTTAAGCTTGAGATGCACACAAGGGCACTATGGCAAAGGGTACGTCTGCGTTACCCGTCTTAGCACAGACCCGACCTTTGGCCTCTGACAAAATTAACTTGCCGTCATTTTGCTCGGGCCAGTGACAGTGAGAATATAAAACAAAACACCTCCCAACCATAACAGCTGCTGCGGTGGTGCTGAGGGGTAGCCCTCTTACCAGGCAATTCCGGTTCATTTCATGACTCTTATTTTTTCCCAAAAAGCAAGTGTAATCTTGACTGAGTGGCCAGTTCAGGAGCAAGGCTGCATTTAATGATGCTGATGTGAGAAAATCCCCGACCGATGGGCACGCACAAAAATGAATATACTCTACGGATGGTGCCCCTACTCTGTGTCTTTATTCTATACAGAGGAGATGCTTACTGCCTTCAGGTGCTCAAACTTCTGAATATTAGCCTTTTCTGCCTAGAGGCTATGGTGACGGGCAGATCTGGATACACCTATAAGATGATGACTATTCCAGATGCTCTAAAAGGCCTGCACTTTCCCAAGAAATCTGGGGACAAAAAAAAGACAGACAAAGAAGGAACAAGTGCCATCTGCAGAGAAGAGGACGCAGAATTAGATGCAGATTAGGGGAAAGGCGCACAGGGCATATCCATATGGTCAGAGCTCACTGCTCAAATCCCCACCTGCTCCACTTTGCCCTGCCTTGCTGGCCTGAGGTCTCTAATCTGCCCAGCTCATCAATGCTCACTTGCAATGCCGTCAGCTGTGCCGGTTTCCATCTCTTTGGCTGGGAAAATGTTGGACACAGCTACAACATGATGATCCGGGTTGACAGGCTGGCCCTGTTCTCCACCAGTGACTCCAGGAGGCTGGCAAAGCTGACGGCACCTCCTTTCAAGGGAAGAGAGCCATGGCCTAGCATAGCAATAGCCATCTCTCCAGCCCTGTCAAGTGTCCTAACTGGTTTGACACCCACTGTGTTAGGCTGTACACCAGTAACAGGTCTTATACTTGACAAAAAGTCCCACTATCTGGCATTGGGGACCCAGCCCCAAGGATAAGTCAATCATTCTTTTAGGATGTGCTTCCACAGCAGGTTTACACCAGTGTAATTCGCAATCATTATTTGTACACTCATAGAGAGTGTATTGGCATCTGCGTTGGATAAATGACCAACTGATCCCATCACAGTGGGTGGTAGACAAGGTGCAGGTAATCAGTTTTGTAAAGGGAGGCGTACAGAGTGGTCCATTAGAGTGGGCTGTAGTTGTGCACACAGGATGCGCGCACACTAGTGTGTAATTACTGCAGGTTTTTTTTACAGGAAAAAGGAGTAGCTTGCACTGGAGGGAGGGTTATACTTCATCTGCTCACCCACTTTTACCCCAAGATAATAATATGTCATCTACCTGCACCTTTAGATACCCCCTACATGCTGGAAAGGAATATCACTATGACCTGGAGGGTGTATGCCTGTGCACATGCATGTTCATATATGTGTATGCATGTGCACCACTGCCCTACCGTCTGGCTGGCTTCAGACTAACACAGCTAACTACTTCTCTGTCCTTACTGCATTGAATCAAAGCTTTCGATGGGACTTTTGTGCCTAAATCACTCCCATGCATTTGAAATGCCATTAATGACAGCTTTTTCCCATATTTCGGCCGTAGATTCTGCATCTTACATCCATACAAAAGCGTGTTGATGGTCTGTAGCATAATGACTAACATGACAAACCCAAAAATCCCATGGCTTTTTTTTTTTTTTTTGAAAGAACTGAAGCATTTAATAATGATGTTCTGACAAACTGCAGGTCAAATAGCAACACTGTGCAAGCATAAATTATTCCTGCAGTTTCTGCTGGGTAAAGCACCTGTCTTAAATAATTGTGGAATGATTCCGTATGCTAGTTGCCACGTTTAAATGAAGTAACTGCATTTCAGTGGTGAATGAAATGACCCCTTGCCTAGTGTGTCAAATGCTTTGGGCTCCTGTAGGGAACAACCTCGCATTGACTGTGGATGGTAGAAATGGTTTAAATCCCTTGAGGTCTTCAAAAGCTCTACTTATGTAATAAGTTTTTAATAGCTGGAATTGACTTGCACTGCATATTGAGAAAAAGTCCCCTGCAATTTTGGTGTCAGCTGTCAAGAGCTCTTGGACTGATTTAAAGGGACAGTCTCCTCCTCTAGGACACGTAATGAGCGCAGAACTGATGTTGGTGAACGTGAGCCGCAAATGTAGCTAATGACAGCGGGACTGTCCGTACAAGAGGAAATCGATGCGGCGCAGCTGAATGCAAGCGGGACGTCAAATGCAGGAAGGCGTCTAATATGCAGGCATGCGGGTGCAAGACGAGCAGAAGAGATCGGTGCACTATTCTAGTGGGAAGCCTGGGATACACGCATTATGTTTGTCTCATTTCTGTTTCATGCCACCGCCACCAGTACCGTACCCAGACTCATGGTGGCTCTGGGTGAACTTTTAGTATCAGGCCCCCCTCCACCAGAGATCGCGATAATAATAATTGGACAATGGGGGGAAAAGTACCATTTTCGGGCCCTCTCTCTGTCTGGGCCCCAGGCGGCTGCCCGGTTGGTCCATGCCCGTGTCTGGGTCTGACCGCCACGGGCAAGCAGGCCTATTATGCTTGAGGAACTGATAGGAACTGAAGCACAGATCTGCAAAGGTGGTTAGACAGCAAGTTTCCATTGAAATGGATGGGAGGTGGTAGTCAGTACAGATGAGAGTCTGTCCAGGCAGCAAAATGAAGGTGTGATTGCAGCATGCGCTGTCACCCGCGGGCCAGCTCCATCTGGCTATGTGGGTAACAGTAGCAGCAAAGACCTACGTGGGCTTTATGTGCTAGCAATTGCATTGGAAAACTTCTGTGAACCCTGGGATCTTTCTGGCCAGAGAGGAGCAGTCCCTTGTGTCCTCCTCAGAGTCCTGGAAGGGACTTGCAGCAGCCGGGGACTTTGGAAGATGAGGGGAAACTCAAGGAAGTGGAAACTAAAACTAGTCTGGAGCAGAGTGAAGGTGGGAGCAGACAGGGCTTTATCAGAGCAGGAGCAGAGGGGCAGGATTCACTTTCCACAGTGTGAGAGGAGGTTATCGTGAGAGGGGGGTGGCTTGACATTGCTTCTCCTATGTTGCTCTTGCTTCTATTATCCTATCTTCTGCCCCACGCGTGGGTGTTTCCCCTTGCGCCCCTTGTTTAGCCAATCCCTAGTGTCCTCAAGTCTCATCCTCTCCTACCCAACCTGCCCTGTCTGCCTTAAATCTAAATCAAGCTGCTTCCCCCTCTCTCCTCCGTGCTGCCAGAGCACCCACCCACTCTTCCTGCCCTGCACCCATGCACCCAGCACTCGTGCATGCGATCCTGGCCTGCACCCAGCACTCATGCATGTGACACTGGCCTGCACCCAGCACTCATGCATGTGACACTGGCCTGCACCCATGCACCCAGCACTCGTGCATGAGAC
>JAGPOW010002742.1:21660647-21856242 GCA_030014935.1 Caiman crocodilus | reverse complement strand
CAGCACTCATGCATGTGACACTGGCCTGCACCCAGCACTCATGCATGTGACACTGGCCTGCACCCATGCACCCAGCACTCGTGCATGAGACCCTGACCTACACCCAGCACTCATGCATACGACCCTGGCCTGCACCCAGCACTCGTGCATGCGATCCTGGCCTGCACCCAGCACTTGTGCATGCGACCCTGGCCTGCACCCAGCACTCGTGCATGCGATCCTTTAACCAGGCTGGATGCGTGGAAGGAAGGCCACATTTGGAAGCAGACACAGCCAGTGGGTTTGCTTGTGGCATTTCACTCAGCTTGGCCAGTGGAAATAGCTTGGCTGCTCTCAGTTTATTTAGGGTGAATTTGATTTGTCATTTCCCATACACTAAGGCAAGCACTTTTGATGAACAGGAGCATTCATTTCTCTCTTTTTTTTATTAACTGTAGGCTCCTCAAGGCTTCCTTGCAATGCCTCCGCTGTGTTTCTGGACAGCTCCTAACAGTCAGAGAGTCTGACCTTGACTGAAGCTACTGTTCAACATGCAGCACCACAAAATAATAAACGCATGACATTCAATTCTCCCTTTGGACACTTTTCCCTTGAGTATCCTTTTAGATGAGGCTGCTAACCACACGCTTGAGTGACACGACTTATATTTGGATTCTTCTGTGACTTGAGAGGCCTCCTCGAGATAGATGAATAGAAGCGTAATGTCTTTCTCCCTCTCTCTTTGGCACACACGTACAAGGCTTCACTTGATTTGGAAACCTTTTGCAAAGTAAAGCCGCATGATCTGGGCTGTAAAAAGAAGCGTTAAACTGTGTGAAGCTTGAATGGAGCAAATTAGGCCCCGGTCAGCAAACATCTGCACCAGATGTTCTGACATGATTTTGGGGACGATCAAAAAAGATGCATGCTGGTCTGGCTGCAGCTCAGAACACCAGAACTAGATGGCAGTGGAGGACCTGTGATCTGAAGCAGAGCGTCAGGAACGCTGACTACACGGCCTGCGTCGGGTGGATCCCTCTGGCAGCAATGCCAGCCTTGTCGATCCACTGGAAAGCAGAGCGGCTTCCCCAGCAAAACGCTGGCTCCATCCAGGCTGGGAGCAGGATAAACGCTACTCTACAGAAACCAGCGGGCTATGAATTGAGAATAATTGCTATAACTTGAAATATTACAATTTGGCCCCCAATCAAGAGAGACGCCGCTGGACTCCTGTTGAAAGCGGCGCCTCGCGTCGCTCCTGAAAAAGCAGACGACAGCACGGCAGTGTTTACTTTCTTTATGGCCGCAGAGGCTCTGTGATTACAAGGCAATATATATATATAATAATAATAATTTGCAGAGTACAATAAGCAGCTGAATGCCAGGGGGGAGCCGGGCCAGCTGTAAATTTGATATTTTGCTCACTGCCTTGCTCTCCAATTTATGGTGGGAGGAGGGAGGGGATTTTGCAGGGCACTCAATCTTCTACGCCACTGTTTGGAAGTTGGATGGGAGGAAAATTACAGAGACGAGTAGTTTATCGAGGAGGAAGAAGGCTGAGGATGCTGAGCAAGGAGAATGAAGGGGGTGACCTAGCGGTTCTGTTAACAGGGCTCAGTTAATGCAGGATTGCAACGCAATAACGCCAGAGGCGAATGAATTGCACACCAATCTGAGCAGCAGCTTTTAAGGTGGACGGGAAAAGAGGTGGGGGAGATCGTGTGGATTTAGCTGCCAATTGAAGCGATTGGGTTATCTGTCCATTCGCTGACAGCATTGTCCTGAGAGGTGTTGACTAACAACAGCTGTGCTAAAGACTTGGCCTAATGCTGGGGCTGATCCTATGGGGTGCTGAGTCCCTTTAGCTCATGCTGAGCCTCAGCCCTTGCAAAGCCCACACTTACAAGCATGCATCCAGTGATAGTCATCTCCCAGATGGGCCGCTTCTCACATGTTGAAATAATACCCACAGTTTGCTCGTCATCCAGTGTTTGTCATAGACTCTTTCATCTGGGACAGAAGTTGCAGTAGCTGGTTGGACATAAATCTGGTGCTACATCCATCCAGGTTAATCTAAGACCAGTTTGGGCCACTTGGAAAGTACTTTACGTGCACTGAACTTCTGTTCTCTTAAAGGTTTAAACTGGTTTCTGATCACTTAAACTGGTTTATATGCAACTTCTGTCCCTCGCCTTTCAGGTTATCACCGTTCCACAATGACTCCATCCATCTCCGATGCTTTGGGGAAAGGATGTAATGCTTTCTTCAGGACTTCAAAGTCCATGAAGCTATGGTCCATCCAGCTCTGCTACCCATTTCCATTCTCCAGGGCCTGACCAGGCCCTCTTCCTCCCTCTGCAGCTGGCTTTCCTTCAGGGCTGCTCTAACTCCCATCAGACCCACCCCCAGGGACCTCCAACTTGCCTGCTCCTCTCCTTGCCTGACCTAGACTGCTGCCTGCAGGGAAAGAGGAAATGATGCACATTTATGCCAGCATCATGTCATCACTGGAGGACTCCCCCAGTTCATGGGAGTGCCCAGCTGTCTCATTGAAGCAGCCTGCGTGGAGAAATCCCCCACCCCTTAAGCAGACAGCCCCCCCCCAGCACCCCCCATTCAATTCATTTCATTGAACACTAAGGCTTGGGTGGTGGACATTTCAGAGGAGGGGGGGAACTCACTCTTTCTTTGTCTTCAAAGTGCCCACCAAATGGCCAGGCCACCTCACCTGGTCCTTTAAAAGCATTGGTCAGCATCCAATGGGCCTGCTTCTGGTTGGGCCTTAGTGACGAGGTCACAAAAAGTTATGAAAAGGGGTCACCCCATCATGGAGGAGGGAGACATCTTCGGAAACATGCACACAAAGCTGAAGCCTCCAGAGCAAGCTCGATCAAGTTACTGGCTAACTTTCAGACAGTCTCTGGATGACTTTGTGAGGAACCTAAGATTCAGTGAACTAGAAGCATATCAAAAGGGCCAACCAGCCCGTTCTGCCTTGCTCAAGGTGATTTTCTAATGCTCTTCTATCTTGCACTCCTCCCACAACCCCTCTCTCTCCGATTAATGAAAGCTATCTGATACAGCAGACCTAGCTGAGAGTACTTGAGAGGAGGGACAGGCCTTCTCGCTCCTAGGGCAGCTGGGCTGGTTATTATCTGAAAGCAGCCTGGGTGGCTCCAGGCTATAAGGAGCACCCAAAAATACTACCGGTGAGCAAAGCACCCCAAGGTCAGCAGGGTCTGCGTACCCTGGGTGACACAGGGCCCTAACAGAGACCTAGGCCCGGGTGGTGGCAGCGATTGCCCCAGGCTTGTGAGTGCACTTCAGGAAGGGAGTCCGATGGATACCCCGGAAGAGACACCCAAAGTGGGGTTTTCATCGGGCACGGTGAGGCAGGAGCGCTCCCTACGGGCCCATCACAGCCTGGCCCTTAGTGGGTTGCCAAAGCAAAGCAAAGCAAAACGGGACTTAGCTGGAACTAACACCATGGGATTGATTCCAGCAGACCCAGGAGAACAGCAACGTATTGCCTCAGACATCTACCCAGCACGTGAACACGTGCACATATACAGGCATACCTACTGGAAATGGAAACAATACCTGCTCTAGGTCTTCTGCAGTCTTTTTGTTTTCTCCTGTGGTATCTTGATATGGTAAAATGAAGAGCTCCGCAGATGTGGGCAGGCCAGGAAGTACTGCAACCAAAACGTGCTTGCTTGGGATCCCCGTCGCCTGGCATGGAGAAAGTCAGTGGTAGGTAAAAAACTACCGCACCGAACACCGATGGCTTATTTGTTGAGCATCTCAGTCCACGTAGGCAGCATGTAGGGTATGTGTCTGCCTCTTGGTTAGAAAGAGTGTGGATATTACAGAACAACGGTGCAGCTTGAAGTCAGGGATAGTATCCTTGCATTGTACCCTGTGATCTGTGCACCGTGACCTCCTCATTATGGGCCCCTGGTGCTTAGATTATTATCCCACATACTAAAGGAAGTTACTGAATAACTTTGCGTGCAAACAGAGCTGCTCTACTCCTCAATTCTTACTGCTGTAGCAGCCCGGGGTCACTTCAGAGCAGCATGTTCTAGATGTGCTGAAAGAGTTGGCGGTTTGGGGGGTGACACGAAGACAAAACAAATCCCAATTTACTTCAAGTTAGCTTAGCCGGCTTTGACTTCCTCTCTCTACTAACATGAGTACATTTGGGATGTAAAAGCTCATTATTATCGTCCCTTTGCACCATTATCTCCTCTCAACAATAATCCAAAGCTTTTTAAAAAGAAGACCTACTGTCTCCTTCAGATCTCACTTCCATGGGAGTAAATCAGAAGGAACTCCATCCACTGCTATGGAGTTACAAAGTGAAAGACCAACGTGAGGGAGATCAGAACCAGACCCATTACTTTGAATCAGCAAATTGAATGACCCACCCACAGCAGTTCACTCTCCTCTCTGTCTGCGCCCACACATTTCACTCGGCTTGATCTTGTTCTGCAACGAAGCAGCAGGGATCTACGAACCTCAATGGTGCATATATTTAGTCAATATTGCCACTTTGATTAAAAAAACCAGAGTGCTTTGGACACAGTCTAGCAACCAGGATTTGCACATGCTCAGGGTTAAAAATTCGAGGTTATTAACCCAGTAGTTAGTTATGGGGCTGTGGCTCAGAATACCGGTTCCTTGAAGGAACGGACAGGTGGGGAACAGCATTCAAAAAGGTTTTTTGTCACTGAGCTGAGGTATCTCAAATTGTTAATGACCTCCACTGCCAAGGCTAAGCCAGGCGGTGGCCTGCAGCGACCCTGCAGCCTCCCTGGTGCTGCTGTGTCTTGCTGGACAAGGCAATAGGTTAGGGATGGGGGAGTGAACGTGTAGTTTTCCCCAGGCAAGAAAGCTGGACTTTACATGGTATTTTTAGCAGCAGTGATCCTGTTGCTCGGCGCCTGGCCGGCAGCTGGAGTGTTGCTCCAGCTGGCTAGGCTCCGATTTTGAGTGGCATGCACAGCCCCAACATGTGCCATGACGTTTTTTGAGGTTTTTTGCATGTTTCTGACCCGTGGGTATCTAGGGGTCAACCCCCCCCCCCGCACCCCATGCAGTTCCCTTGCAGCACAGAGATCAACTGAATGTGCAATACGTGGTGCCGCAGGCATGTCTGCTGCACCGCACACCACATGGCCATGCTCTTCTAGACATGACCTATGAGTACAGGAGTGACAGTGACCACCTGCAGCGGCCAGGAAAGAGTTTTTCTCTTTTAAAATTTTGGCTGATGATGCATTCTGGGTGCATGCTCATCTTTTGCAACAGCAGGTAGTAGAAGTTGCTGGAAGCAGGATACAAGCCCTCAGAGACCCCCTGGGGTGGTAGCATGTTCATGATAAATTCAGTGTTGGGGTGATCTCCAGTTGAGAATATTGTAATCTGATACACAGAACAGATCGGTAGAATTTAGTAAAGAAATCTCCTATGGGATGCCATTGTAAGGATAATACTTTTAGGTTGGTATAACAATTTTACAGCAAGAATATCATTATCTATTGAGTTTTTCATTGTAGTCATGTTGGTCTGAGGACATGGGCAGGCAAGATTTTTTGGGGAGATGTGATATCTTTTATTAAACCAACTGAGTAGGTTGAAAAAAATGTGCTTTGCAAGCTTTTGGAAACAATCACCCTTCTTCAGGCATTGGGAGTCTCTGCTGTTCATTATCTACTGAATAATTTAGGTTTTTGCTTAATTTTGTACATCCTGTTTAATATCTAGGAAATGATATTGACTGTAATTTTTAATAGGATTTCCCCATACAGAATATATAAGGTAAACCATCTAGCTCTATGAAACAATGTGACTAGCTGTCACGGCCTCCTTTCTTTCCAAATCAGCCCTAATAAAAAACCCCAAACATTTAAATAAATTAAAACCCCCAAAGGTTGTGTTTTTGAATCACTTTTGTTCTGGAAGATAGCCTAGGAACCCTAGGTTTATCATCTATTTTTAGTGCCTTGATCTTGTTTTACTGGAATGATTATATTGTGAAAAGCCATCCAGAAGTTAAATGGATCATCAAATAAGTACATCGAATACAATGTTCAGAAGATTAAAAAACAAACCCCAAAGAAAGCTTTTCTCTTTTTTTTACCTTTCTTCTTCTGTGGTTTAAGGAGGTTTTCAGTGTTGTTCATTGAAAATGTCTTTAAAGATAAACAACTGCTGGGGATTGAGTTATAGAAATACTCTTCCCAAAATGCACAGACACTATTTGCGTGTGCATTTAGTAAGGTTGTATTTGTGGCACCAGCTGAGCAAATAACTGGCAAGACAATTTGCAGAAAAGCTGTGTGTGCATGAATTGCACACTTACCACCCCAGAGCTGTAGGTGCAAATTACATGTATGCATTTTTACACATCCAGGTTTACATTTCTGTTGCACAGATGGTCTTCTGTTGAGTCCATATCTATCATGGCACCTGCTGTCTCCAGTAACTGGTAAAACCTCTCTCACCCTTTCCATTACAACCACTATCCTTCACCCTCATAATACTATTTTTAAGCCAAAATTATTGATAGTGCATCGTGTATACAGAGGAAAATGCACCTCCAGAACTTTCCCATGTGCACATGGCTCTGTTTATGAAAGAGAATACACTTTTAGTGCTGGCCCATGCAGTGGTGATGCGTAGGGTGTGCATGGGGGTGCACATGCACCCCCTGAGAGTGCTGGTGCACCCCCTGATTGGCCACACACTCTATTTAGGTAATGGACGGGGGGGCAAGTGGTGCCCCCCCGCAAGCGTTTGCCGGGGAGTGGGAGTGCCAGATGTAGTGCCACAGCTGCTTCCAGGAGCACCATGGCTGCCTCCTGGTTGGTGAATTTTGCCGTGGGAGGACCTTGATCAGTGAGATTGGCCATGGGGGAAACCCCACCTTGGTCACTGGGGGGGCACATGCCCCCCCAGCTAAGGTGGCACCAGTCACCCATGGGCCCATGTACCTGATGCTACACGTGGGGCACATGGATGGTGCATCAGTATATAAGAAAACCCACCTTCACTACTTCATACACCTTGTCCAACCATTAGACGCATAGGGTCATAGAACATTAGGGCTGGAAATGACCTCAGGCGGTCACATCTAGTCCAACCCCCTCCTCCAAGCAGGAGCATCTTCAGCTATATCATCCCAACCAAGGCTTATCTAGCTGGGTCTTAAAAATCTCCAAAGGTGGAGAGTCCACCACTGCTCTGCATAGCCTGCTCCACTGTTTTACTACCCTCCTTGTGAGCGAGGGCAGTAACCTTATATCTAACCTAAACTTCCCTTTTTGTAATGCTGATGCTCTTTTGGGATGCTGCCGCATCCTCCTGAAATATAAGGACAACAGCAAAGTGCAGAAATACAGTGCAGAATTATATATGGAAGAATTTGGTCTTTATGTACTTTTCCCTTTACCATAGCCCCTGTGACTAAGACGTACGAATGCTGCCCTTTACAGCTGAAGGTTGGGATTTTGACCTAACCCCTAGTATGTTGCTGCCCACAAAATAAAACATACAGCATGTGAGCATATCTACAGTTGCTCATACGCACCTCTATCATGTTATTTCAGCAGACCTCAAAGTATGTGTGATGCTGCCAAGTATCCACTGGCTTTATAAAGACTTTGGGTGCATCGTTCTGTCATTCAGATTGAAGGTCAGAAGAAACTGAAATGGTAGATGAGGAAATGAAAAGGTTTAAAATGTATTTTATCACTTACCTCTACCAGAGCTCTCTTGACCACTCTGCTGATATCCCGTCTCCACTCTGGAATATCTGGGTTGTAGTCGTCCAGGTTTGGAGAGAAGGACAACCGGAGAGACTGGAATCGCTCTGGGGAGACAAGGCCACAGCTGCTGTAAATGCATTCACTGACATACAACCGAAGCTGGATCTCACTGTGGTTGTCCAGCTACTAAACCATATTGCAATGAAGGCTACACAGGATAATTGGATAACATGGTAATCCCACCTCGGTGAGAAGCAGTTACAATGCAACAGGCCCTCAACTGATGTAAACCGATGTAGCTGCAGTAAAGCCCGCAGAGCTGTGCTGACTTTCACCATGTATAGACGAGAAGCTACTTCCATTTACATCACCCGATACATTAGCCCTGTTTATGTCCAGTGCAGCACACCGTGTATAACTATTTATTTCGATTTCTAACATGCATCTACTCAAAAGTCATGGACACTTCAGCACACCCTAGTATCACACACAAACAGGGTATGCCGTTAAACCGTACTCACCTATCCCATCCCTTATCAATATCCAGCCATACCTCAATGATCATCAATTTGACAGATGTTTGCAGCTTTCTTGTTGAAGGGCAATGAGACTCGCACAGAGCTCCAGGCATCGTTTTTAAGATGCTATTACAAATATATTGATATATAAGGTGGCCTCTCAACTAACCCAAGAGCAAGTCCCTCAGCAGCTTCACTGCTATAACAAAATTCAATTGACTCTGCTAGTCTGAAGAATTCCCGTCGGACTCTTACCAGCTCTGTGTACGGGCACGCGACGTTCAGGTTAACGACCTCAGAGCAAAATGGGTTCCAAAAGTAATGCACCTGGCACTTCATGACCATGCATTCAGTCCCTGCTTTCTTCAGTGTAAAAGCAGCGAGGAAAACTACCGCAATGCCACAAAGAACGGACATCTACCTGCTATCTACCTGCTGGGCTATGATTCGGCAACCCACCACTGCTTAGCAAAACACATCAATGCGTGCTTCTCTGCCACACCCTTCTTCCAGGTGTTGCCCACAGTGCATTTAGACTATGTTATGCTCAGGAGTGCTTTGACCGTCTCAATTTTCAAACTGCTCACGCATTTTAAGGATGGGAATGTGCATCTCTCAGTTTTGGGGAGGGCAGATGCTCAGCTGGAATAAACTGATGTTGCACCAGGGAAGTCAAAGGTGTTATGCCATTTTATAATCCTTCTGAACACATTGTCTCTGTCAAGTCTGTGTTAGTAAAAGAATTCAACAGCCATTGAGGCCAGGTAGACTCCTGGCTGGCCAGGGAGACCCCGAACCCTGCTGATGCTTTGCAATCCAGGAGCTCCCATGGGACCCATACCTGGAGTCCTGAAACTCTTCAACCTCAAATTCTCTGTCACCGGCAACCTTCATACTCCAGCTTCTTCTGCAGCTTCTCCAATTGAAGCTCCTTGTCCTTGGACTCAGTCTCCCTTGCTCCAGCTCAAGGTTTCGGGACAACAATTGTGCTGAAGGTTGGCTGCTCTTCCAGCTGCTGTAGTCACCAACAGTGCTCTGTTCCCATGCCGACAAATTGGGCAGCCGTCCCAGGACCAGTACAGACATTCAGTGTTTATCAGAGCCATAGGTGGTGGTGGCATTGCAGACTTACCATGCCTTTAAATCTCGCCCTGTACAACCTGTTTCCAGCAGAGGAAAAGTTCATTTAAATGTTCACTCTCTGGCCTGTCTATGAGAATGCCAAGTCAATACTCAACCCTGGATACTGGACTGAAGCCTGTGAAGCAAATGATAACATAGTGCTGTTCACAGGCTATTTTATAGGCCACTGCCATGAATTACAACAGATAATACCTGGCAAAGAATAAAGATTCAGCTTGTCAAATGCCAAGAGAGATGGAGTGCCCCATGATGGGGGCGAAACTCTCCCGCATCCTGCTGTGATTTCTTTCTTTCCTTTACCCATATGCAGGCGACACAGCTATGAATTAGGAGGTTCATCTTCATGGGAAGATGCAAATGAAACACTCTGCAGCGTCGCTTGAGAAAAAATGAAGCAGAATTATAATTACTTAAACATGCTGAGCAGCGGGGGGTTCAAACTGGAAGTCTAGCTGAAATGCTACAGTAAACTTCTGAGGATACCGAACGGGTGGAGATTTTAAGGCCACTCTGACAAACGCAACTGGACTTGTGCATTTTCAACTCAGAGAGGAGCTTCCACGTGAAATAACACTGAAAAGCAATGGAAGTGGAGAGTCTATATCACCCTTTTCATTGCAATGTATGGGTGTTCAGCCTCCCTATGTCCAGACATAACATTATCATGCAGCAAGGGAAGTTTAGGTCAGATATTAGGAAAACCCTTTCTCATGAGAGGGGTAGGAAAGCACCGGAACAGGCTGTGCAGAGAGGTGGTGGACTCTCCATCCGTGAAGGTTTTTAAGTCCTGGCTTGTCAAAGCCTTGGCTGGGATGATGTAGATGTGGACAGCCCTGCTCTGAGCAAGGGGGTGGACTAGATGTGACCCCCTGAGGTCCCTGCCAGTCCTCATTTTCTGTGTTGCTATGCAGAGAAGCACTTCCAATACTTGAAAAGGGCTGCCCAGAAGTGTTTCCCTTTTAACCTGAGATGAGCACTGTGTCTTGGGCCCGTGTGTCATCACAAAGAGCTGTAGAGAAGGGATGGGGCAACCCACTGTTTTCTTACACAAAGGGAAGCGTTCGCTCCTGTTGCATATTGCCAAAACCAGCCTGACGACGAATAGACACATTGAGGTCCGGAGCCGGAAGGGTATTGATCCACTCTGCGGGCAGGTGATCAAGCTGTTGGGACAGTTGTGAGGGTACACAGATCTGAAGCCTTTCAAGATCGCGTACCTCGTTCCCCGAATAATCCAATCGCAAGTCCTGCACCGTCAGCGGCACAAACACATTTGCTGATCACAGGTTTACAAGCCAATCCAAACCCTGATCTCATGCCAAGCATGTGCCTTTCAATACCTGGCCTTCCCCCTTCGTTTACATTCGCCATGTGATACATTATGTTTTAAATTTGATTATTACAGGTACATGCCTAACTGATCTCGTTTGGTGCCAAGGCAACCAACCGGGCACCGAGCAATCGTTCTTTTGCTACTTTATTCCCTTTGGCAATTCCCATGCAGGGACATTTCACATTTTGATACATCAAGGCCTTATTTCTACTGCTTGGTTCAGTCATTCAGCTCTTTTCCAGGAGATTTCTAAACCACTTAGACCTGCACTGCACCATCCTAACACAACCACGCCGCTGCTGGTAGCTGAGCTGCTTGAGTGTCTCTCTAATCAATAGCTTACAAGCAGGGGCCTGATTTTCTTTAGTAAAAAAAAAAAAAAATCCCCAGTTTTCAATTTTAAAAAGTGACCCAAAGTCAACATTTTTCTATGATTAAATTGAAACAGCACTAATAGAGAGAGAGAGAGAGAGAGAGAGAGAGAGAAAATATGATATATTTCCTTGGACCCCATATTCTCCTAGAGACTGGCTCAAAGCAGTTTTGGAATGGTCTGCCCGTCGAATTTTTTCAAAAAATGTGTATGTATATATATATATATATATATAAATAAATATATATATATATAGAGAGAGAGAGAGAGCTATCTATCATATATATACATATAGAGCTATCTATCATACATGTATAAATTAATATATCTAGCTATCTAACATATATATCTACTCACACACACACACACACATATATGTATATATATAGCATCAATCTGTCATATATATATATATGATAGGTGGATAGCTAAATAGATCTATTAGTGGTGTTCCAGCTTAACCCAAAATCCTCATGATTTTTCCATGATTACTGTTTTTAAACCGAAAATTGGGGAATATTTTAAATCGGAGAAAACCAGGATCCCTGCTCATAAGCAAACTGTAAAGACAGCAAACACAGACCTTGTGGACCTCTCTGGACTCTTACTTACTTTGCACTCATAATCCATATGTGCATTAGCCCCAGTGCTGCTCCTCCACTCTGCTCCAGAAGAACAACGGGTTTGATACCGGTTTAAACGGTTTTGCGAGACTCGCATGGCATAGGGACTTGCCTAGTATGGGGCTAACACAGCCACCTCCACCATCCCACCGGATGCTTGGAAACCCTGAGAGAAAGGAAGTCTCCGACCCGCCATCTCTTTCTAACCTGCAGCACAGGCGAGGAGCAGTTGATGCCACCACTGCCTCATATCATTGCAAACCCCCAAATCAAGTCTATGTCGAAGACGGGATAAAGGAAAAGGGGTTTGGCTCTTCGGCGGCTGGAATGGCCCCTTGGGACTGTTGTGATTGAGAGCAGTTTACAGACCGCCTAAGGTTTCAGCCCAGCCAAAAGCCTAGCGCACAGAGCTAGTGACTCTGTGCTGAATGCAATAGGACAGGGGTGGCCAGCCTGGGGCACGTACACTACAAGTGGCAGGGGAAACGTGTGTGTGTGCAGGTAGCACCCCTGCGATCACTCTTCAATCACAGCCCGCAGCTGACACCTAGATCTGCACTGCACCACCCTGACACAACTCCGCTGCTTCTGGCGACTAAGCTAGCTCCTTGAGAAGTAGCTCGGGTATCTCTATGCTGCCCTGATATCCCGGCTGGCTTGCAGAAACCGGAACAAGTCCTCGACTGGCAAGAAGAGTTAAGCCAGCTAACAGTCTCCTTTAGTAGGTTCCAGCCTGGGCTTTGAAAAGCTGAATCAATCACCCAGAAGTAGCATTACTCTGAAATGTGAAGCAAAAGCTTAATCGTGTTAGGGTAAATCCAGAGTAACCCCAAGAGCCCTCAAGAGAGTTACTCTGAATTTGTGCCGCTGAAATGGAGATCAGAATCCAGCCTGAAACATGTTCAGGCAATACTGTCGCATGTTCCCCTTCAGCTTCCGCTTTTAATGAGCCTTAGGTGGTTGATGATGAAGCACTGCAAACGCAGCACACTGTTGTTATGGATACCCACACGCTGCTATATTCCTTTTCCTGTGCCGAGAGAAGCCGCCACTGATTTGCAGAGCGGGCTCTGCAGTAGAAATGAAGGGGCAAGGGCTCACCATACACTGCAATAGTCTTTGTGTCCTGCAGAATCGTGCTCCCCGCCGAGACCTGCACCGTGATGGTGTTCATCCCTTCCACGGAGAATGCAAACGTGATGCTTCCCTCCAGGGTGATCAGCGGCTGTAAACACAGGGGGAGAGAGGGCATCAGGCTCCCATCCACCAGGCCCAGACGAGGCAGAGAACAAGGCCGTAAAGTCTTGTCTTTGCTCCCCTTGATCCCAGTGGGAGTTGTGCTACAGACACTGGAGGGGACAGAGGTAGACTGAAGATGGGTGACCCAAAATGTCTCTTCTCCCTCCTGTTCGGAGTAACAGAGTGAGGCTAACCCGGACCCTTCATGAACTTAGACACGTCTGCAAGGTGACAATCATCACCTGTAAGTACCCCCATGGGTGGAAGGTTCCTAACACTACAGCACGTTAATTCGACCAGGAAAGACATCAAACCTAGGGGGCTAGAAATGAAGTCAGCTGTACTCTGGTGCAAATAAATGGCAAAGGTTTTAAGGGTAAGGTTGATTAACTACTGATAAAACTTCCTTGGGAGTGTAGTGGATGCTCCATCCCTTAAAGTCACTGCGTCAAGACTGGAGGTCTATCGAAAACCATGCCCTAGGTTAGCTGCAAACCACAGCGTGTGTCTACACATCGCCGCGTGGCAACGTTGTTACTGCGCCGTGTTTTAGTACTTTCTTTTGGAAGTACTAAAACATGGCACTGTAACCACCCGTACTGCGCTGTATGGGTGGTGCATGGGAAGATTTTCCCTGCTACATAGTTGTAGCGGTGCGCTATAAGCAGGAAGCATGCACTACAGTGATGTAGCCGGTGAGCACCTGTAGACCCATGTGATCGCTATGTTGCTGTAGTGTGTCATACTGTGACGTGTGCATCGCTACATCACCATAGGGCGATGTGTAGACACGGCCACAGTGTCATGAAGGAGCTGCTGGCTGGCTCTGGCCATAGGAGATCAAATGAGACTATCAGCATCATCCTTTCTGCCATTCAAATCTATGACAATCTCCCTCTCTGAGGCTAATTGGGGCTTTTGGGTGCTTCTGCAAGACCGATAAATAAAATCACAATTACACGGTGCCTATGAAGAGGTCCAAGAGATCGCTGAAAGTTGTGTGTACTCTTTTATGCTACATAGGAAACACAGGCAGGATGCATAGGAACACTGCAGGGTGTGAAATGGTATACCTAGACTGTACCGGGCATCATTTCACATCCTGCAGTGTATGGTAATGAGGCATTCTTGCACGCACAGTTTAACAGAGAAAACGAGAACTTGGCATAATTTAAGCATATTTAAGGGTAGGTGTTGGAGTGAGTGATAGTGTTTCCCCTGTTGTTAATCATGCAGTAGGTACAGACTGAGGAACAAGGTTTATGCCCTAGGGCTACATGCAGAAAGCTTGAGATGAGCAAGCTTTTTCAGCTGGCTGGGTTGTTAAAAACCGGACAAGGTTGTATTTGAGATTTGAAAGGGGGGAGAAATATGTTAGAAATGCTTTCAGCCTGCTTTAGGGTTAGATCTTCTCCATGCTGTCAAAGGGGGTGTTGGTGACTTGCATAAAATGCAAATAGTCCTAAGTGGGTATGGTTAAATAAGCTATCGCCACCACCGAAGTGGTTTGCAGAAACTGGGGGAGGTGGGGAGAGGAGAGTGGACTTATCACACATCTTCCTAACACATCATTTCTTACAATAGCTTAAAACCATTAAGTTTTACCCAATCTCAGAGGCTGGGCACAGGCTCAGATGGACTATAGGGAATGATCCCATTGATCTACCCATATCGGGATGTAGGAATTGCTCAAAGTGCCAAGGACTGGTCCCTCTGGTAGCTGATCAGTTTGATTTTCAGAAATATTCCCGAACCCCATAGGCATGGCACATCTCCAAAGATGCTTTGCTCTAGCTGCACAAGGGAATACCAACCTCAGTGTTGTTCCCGAACCACCAGACGTAAGTGAGTGTGCCAACCTGGCTGGGCCACAGCACCGCCGTGGCATTGACCTCTTTGTTCTTCGTTGTAACGAACGGGAGAGACAAATGGACGTGCTCCAGGGGGCCTGCCGAGACAGAAACAGCGGCACAGGAGGTCAGCACCGGCTTTCAGGCATCAACGAGCCTGCCAAATATTGAACCCTTCAGCTTTTTGGATGGGACACTCCGGATCAATGTTATGTGGCACCTGGCAAAGTAACAGAGTGATGCAAGCACAGTTTGCAGAGAAGGGAGATTTGGATCCTGGGCATCTGAAAACAGGAGCTGCTCCTGCCTGAGCAACTGAAAGACTCAAGCTCCTTATCCAAACCCAGTAGTATATTCACAAACATCAATACATGTGAACTAGTCACCGGAAGGGACAGGGTCATCTGCTGTTTGAAGACATAACAATTTGCAGGATGCATGGGGCGCTGTCATGGAAATATAACATTGCATACCCATAGGATCCTTTCCTACTACAGTTAGAGGAGTTAGTTGTGGGCAGGGCTGTCCCTAGGGTGTGGGAAATTGGGGTGACCGCCCCGGGGCCCTGCGCTTTGGGGGCCCTGGGAAGCCAGGTGGAGGGGCCTCCCTCAGGGCCTGCCTGGAGCTGGCGGCTCAGCCCTACACTGCAGAAGAAGCACGGAGACCCCCCACCCCCGGGCTGGGGTACCACAGCCCTGTGCAGTGTTAAGGGGGCCCTGCACAGACTGATTTGTCCCAGGCCTTGCAGCCCCTAGGGTCGGGTTTGGTTGGGGGTTAAACTAGGTGAAGGGGTTAAACTAGATGACCCCTTGAGGTCATTTCAACCTTAATTTTCTATGATTCTATCACCAAACCCTTATGCAGGGCAAATCACTATATTCAAGAACTTCACCTGGGCTACACTGCTTTCTACCAGATGATCACTGGGGAAGCAGAGCAGTTACCTACTCAAGCCCCTCCTTTACCACTAAAATTCCTTCTCCCTGTGTGTTATTCTCTCACTTCTATGACCATGGTCAAGGAATAACGATCATGGTAATCCGCAAAGTAACCACCAAGTGACATTGCACCCTGGTGCCCCCTTCCTCATCTTGCAGAAGCAGGACACGTGCAGCTTGTCCTGTGCATTGCTTTATATCTGCATTTCACTCAGGTCCCTCAAGACAAACACGATGACTTTAGATTATGTATTAGATTGTGTATTACATGATTATATATAATTATATATAATTAGATGATATCTACCCAAAAGGCTCAGCGAAGCTTGCAGAAATCAAATGAACGCAAACAACGCCCCCAACCCTAAGAACTCGAGATCCCCTCCTTTCCCCAGCCACCACCTCCCTGCCCATTCAAGCAAAGCCTCCCCATCCCAGTCACACCTCCAAGCCATCCATCACTCAAGTCCAGAGCAAAGAAACCTTCGTCTCCGGGCTCCATCACAGGGAAGATTCCTCTCCCAGCCGACCCTCCAAGCCTTCACCTCCTCTCCTACGGAGGGTTTGTGGCTGTAACACACCCGCTCCTGCACAGCTAATGCCTCTCCTTCCTCCCAACCAACACAGCACCCATAGCAAAAAAAAAAAGCAATGTCCTTATCCCTGCCCCTGTTACCACCAAAGGGCAATGCCAAAATGGCAGCAGCCCAAAGCAGTGCCCATGTAAGGAGACCTTCTAGGACCTGCAGGCTGGCCAAGTCATTCTCCCCCTCCTGAGTGGCTGAGATGGTGAGATCAAGAGACAGAGAGAAAATGAGAAATACATGGTGCTCTGGGGACTCTGTCTTCTAAAACCAACGCTGTCCCCATTCTGTAGGTGGGGGCTCCCAGCACCGTACATGGACACTTAGGTCCGACTGCACTGATTTCATTTCATCGATGAAGAGAGCTTCAAGTCGCAAAACCTTGTGATATATAAAAATCTATTCTACGTAGTCTAAAGTCAAGTAGAAGGCAGGGTAGACCTGTACCTTATAGACTAACATTGCTAACTGTGTCCAGTGTGATCTGGACGTTTCGTCAGGGGAGCCCGTATCTGAGCCTTATCCTCCCTGGGTGACTTCACATAGACATAATGCCATTCACGGAGTGGTTTTTCAAAGAGACATAACACATCTTGGTTGCCCCGTCCTAGTTACACTACTGGTTTTTGAACCAACAGGATCTCAAACCACGTTACAGCAAGGCCTGGTACCATGCTCGGTCCTTTACATGCGCACAGAGAAGGTCTGCCAATTCAGAGGTGACCCCTGTTAGGTGACCTCCGCGCATCTCTGCTTTGAAATGCAGCCACCTTTTTTTGGAAACATGGCACTTCTTTACCACCCCGCAATGATGCTCCGTCTTACTGGGCAAGATGAGGCTGGTTGCAGGCGAGGTTCACAGTGAACACCACCATCCCTGTTCTTGTGTGTCAGTGAATGCTCCTTTTTAGGAGAATTTTACTTCGAAACGTTGGGTTTCCCTGCATTTCTTGCAGTTTGGAAGCAATTCAGGATTTTGCCCTGCATCTCTCTTTATTTTTAATAGGATTTCTATGTCCGTCTCCCCCCACCCCAGCTGTATGGGAATAACCCCTTGCCAATGCTCTCAGTTAGGGTTAGACACCTCAAAATACTCATCCCTCTGGCCTGTGTATATTGCAAGTGCCCTTCTCCCATATTCTCCAGGCAGCAGAGACCACAAAGGAGCCTGACTTGCAACTCAAAGCTATCAGAAAAGGTGGATAGGACTGCACGCTATGTAAGCCCTGACACGTAGTCCTCATTGCTGCTAGCTTATCTTGTGCATGGTTGTATCACAACACCGCACCGCACAGAATAGGTAATGTCTTTTCTGTCTGCTGCCGGTCCCTGATAGGACAGGACAAGGAAGACTCGCTCCTATTCAATTCGGCATCTGCATTCCTAAATACAGCCGAAGCTGTAAAAAAAGCACGTGGGGTTTGAGGCGTGTGCCTTGCCCGGCAGGTGGTGCTGTGATACTCCCTATTGGCGACCGAAATGGGAGGAAACCGCTTCTAACAGATTTCTCCTTTGAAACTCTGAAAGAGCCATTTCATTACATCTGGCCCACAGGAATGGTCTTTGCTCTGCGACAACCTTCGTATGCATGGGATTATGATGAAGGACATAATCTACGCAGAGAACCTGAACCTAAAAGCTGTAGCAGGACTACATTATTTTAAAGAATTAGAGCGACAGTTTAGGAGCCTGAACAATTTAAACCAACCTACTGTGATAGCTCTTAGCTGGTGAGAGCTGGAGAAGTAGCTCTCCCTAGAGCCCGTTGTACATGAATGTCTCTAAGTGGGTTAAATCTTATCATCGTACCCTCTTGATCCTTCATTCCTCCTCTCTGGTCCAGTTTGGGCTTATTAAGTGGTGCAAACTTAAACTTAGACCGTGCTTTCTCTGCCTGGCAGAGGGAGATGGGCATGGCCTCTAGGAAAGGGCATGGCTAAAACAGCCCTGCCTGGCAATCCTCTTTGTTTCGGGGCCCTGTTAGGACCTGGCATAATTTGAACCGATGTCATGCTATTCTACCCTGTCCCAAAGCAATCACCTTTGCTTACAGCATGCAAGGAGAAAGCTTTACTCCATCTCTGTGCATGCACATTTGGCTGATTGCATGTTCGCTGTAGCGGATGCCGGGAGCCGCGGTTAGTAGCTAGGCGGTGAGCAAAACACATTACATATCACATGGGAATTTCATCTGACGTGAGACGCTACACAATTACCCACCCATCAGAAAAAGCTCATTGCATTAATGCTGTCATTAAAAGGCATTTCAGGTCATCTACACGATCTATAGGAATACCGGGCTTATTTCTAGTTCCTCTCGCAAAAAAGCATCAAAGTCAAGGGCCATATCAACAAAAAGACAGAAATCATAGGTACAGGAACCCATGCCCACCGGGTCTGGAAGGAGATGTCGGCCCTTTTGCACATGCTTTGACATCTTCTGTAGTTAAAGCGCCCCTGCCATTTTGAAAGGGATGCTGAATACATGAGACGCTGCGGGCATTTTAATTAGAGCAGCTCCAATTAAAACGCCTGCCCTGCTAAACCCACTCCAGAGCATGTGTATAGGTGCCCATATGTGGTGTCTGGCCAGGGACAAGCTCTTACCCGGAGCTCAACGTGGAGCAGCTTTCCCTTTCCAGGAAGCTGAGCAAGCTGCTTCCCTGCTGTACTGGAGTAAAAGCATGCACGTGGACAGTTGCTCTGGAAAGCCCGCTGGATGGACGGTACATCCCGATGCTTGCTAACCCTGCTGTCCCTTGCTTGTACCCATGCTTTTTGGCTCCTAAAGCACCATGCTGACAGACTTCAGGTCAGGAGAGGGGTGGGATTTCAGACATACTGGTGTCCTCGGCATTTCTCACTGGCCGCACTCTCAGCATGGCTGCTTCAGATCCCATTGCAATGGGTCAGTCTTTCCCCAGGCCAGGTGCACGGAGCCCAGGCACCATAATTCAGGCCTACGAATAGTGGGGTCATACATCTCCTGCGAAGGTCAACATCGCAATCCCTATGTCCCCTTGTGGATGTAGCCCGCAGTGACTTAGGAGCCTAGGATGCTTAGACAAAATTTGGCTTCATATCCTTACCAAAATAACGCTACAGCGGCTCTATTTTGGTAATGCTTCCTAAGCTCAAGTAACTAAAGAAATCTGACCCGAGTTTGCTGGCCACTGAGCTATGAAGCACAAAGGGCTGAGCAAAACAAACGCATTGTCCCTTCCACGTGTGGCTCGCATAAGAAATCAGCCATCCTTGCATCACGTGGCCTCGTTAGTTTGCAAACAAACACATCACACTGACAACTGTCCCTATGGACTCTCCTTCCTGTCACACGGCAGCTGATTACAAAACCCGCTTGCGCACGGCTGTCAGAAGGTCCCCTGAAACATTACAACCAAAACAGTTCTCCATTTGTTTCCAGTGACCTTTACAAAGACGGATGAAGTGTCCCTGGCTCCAGTTCAGCTGCCCTTTCTATATCCAGCAGCGTGGACAGGACAGCCCTCAGCAAACCAGATAAAGCCCTTTGTCTGCAACTGGGCGATGCATCCTAGAGCTATGCACCACGTGGTGCTGTGAGGAGAACTCGAACGCAGGACCTGCAGCCTGCCTTTGCAGTCACAGCCTGGCCCCAGGGCCTCAAGGGCAAGCGTCACTTGTTGAGCCGCTGAAGAAGCTGCGTAGCACCAGGCCCATCCCCAAAGGCACGACTGGCCGGTGCTGTGCCCTGCATGGTGGCAGCACATGGAGGTTTGCTGCCATAGGCAGACATCACCCTCTTTTGTTGGTCACCGGCAAGTGGCTAAAACCACACCGATTTTTCAGCAACTCAAAATGGACATCCCCCCCTACCCTCTACCCCCTGCACCCATACCATGAGGCTGTGCTTTCTCCACTGCAGGAAAAGTGCAGGGTGTGGGGGTGTGAGAAAGTGGATATGTGGACACCGAGACTTCACCAGTTCAGGGAATAACTCGGTGGCTCCCACGACAGAGGCAACCTCTCTCTTTTATTGCCAAGACAGTTAGCAATTGTAGGTGGCATGTTCTTCCTGCTTACTTGTGGATATTAAGCGGGGTGGGGGTGGTTTCCAAATGGGACTCACTCTCCTAACTCCTTGTACTGTACTTGACAATCTCACCCTAACTCCACTATGAAGAGAGGAGGTATATGTTCCACCTAAATCCCCCCCTGCAGTTTTGAACGGCTACAACACGGTTGGCCAACCTGCGGTATGGGCAGCTGCTTTACGCGGCACGTGGACCCCAGATGCTCGCTAACAGTGGGCACCGAACTGGAGGCAGGGGTGCTCAGGCAAAGCAGAGTCAGGGCAGGACATGCAAGCTGCACTTGCAAGGGAGTTACCAGGTATTAGCATCAAGAGCCAGGAAGACCATTCGCTGGCCCTGCGGCCACCACCCAATTCAGGGCTTTGTATCCATGCTCTCCATATAAAACCGTAGCGGCTGTGTGGCTAGGGAAGGGTTAGCTTGGCTCTTGGCGCTGACACCTCTCCTCCAGCAGTGCCTTGCCCTTTTCCAGGTCCTGTAGCCAGAGGCTTGAGCCCTCCTCTCTCTTTTCTAATGCCCCAGACCAAAAATGATCAGATATTCCTATTGTGTGGTGGGGATCAGCGCAGCCCTTGGGGAACGGATGGGGCTCGACTTGTAGCGTGCCAGCCGAAAACGTTGGGCACCGCTGGTCTACAGGACTGTACTCCTCTCTGTGCCCCCTTGCTGTGCACAGTGAGCCACGTCCTCCACCCAAGGGGCAGCTCTCCGTAGAGTGGGGAATGTAATCCAACGTTGCAAACGGCATATAAAACTTGCTGAATGTTTTGGCAGTCTTTGAAGGAAATATACTGTGCAGGAATGTGCTAGGTGCTAATTAGAAACAATGCTTTCTGTTGCCATGGTTTCAGCAATCAAATCATCTCTTGGAAATAACATGCATTCCTTTTTAATGAGAGGTCTGGGTATGAACCGTCCAGCAATGGAGAAGATTGCATAGGTGGAGCAGGATTTTGTAGCTTGGGCTAATTTTTAAGAGTGAAAAGGTGCGAGTTTTGGATGAGAATCAGGTATCTTTGGGCGTTACACCAAAGGCCGTTGACATATCAGGAGGTTTAGGGAAAAGGCAGGTGATCAGTTGGAAGATATCATTTTCCTTTTTTTTTCTTTTTATGGTCTCTACTGTCAGGAGCTGTGGTCCCAGAGTGACAGAGAAATACACTTTTGGAAATACACTTTTCTTCCACCCCAGAATGGCCGCATTTCGGCAGAGGGCAAGCGCTCCCTCTGCACCTATAAGCTGAGATTTTTAAAGGGGACGAGCAACCCTGCGCAACTCCCTTTGGGGAGCCTGAATTCAGACATCTGAAAGGGAGCTGGTTTATAGAAGGTGCTGAGCACTTCCCCTCTGAAAATCTGGCTTCTTTAAGGCATTTCAAAGGAGGTCCCTGAAATCCAAGGCACTCGTGCTTCCAACCCATACTGAATAGGATGCAGTTGAGCCATGAGAGAGGTGTTATATTGCTCCAATGGGTCTCAACCTGGGGGAGAACAAAGGTTCATTCATCCGTTGTCTCAGGAGGTCTCCTTCTAGGCAGAGAAATCAATGCATCAGCTCTAAGGGGGGGAATGGTTCTTATCAGGTATGTCATAAGCCAACAACAGTAATAACATACAAGTTACATGTAAGTACAGGACAGCGTTGTCAGATCCCAGGCTGTTGTCCACTTGCACAGCTACGCGGAATATGCCCACGTTCTGGTAGACGTGCTTGATCCCATCCTCCGTCGAACTGAGGTTGGCGTACGACACAGCGATGCCGTCTCCAAAGTCCACCTGGATGATCGATCTCTGGAGGTCTCCCTGCAACGATACAGATGGGGGGAGTTGCACAGGATGAGCGAGAGACCAGACCCTGTTCCCAGCAAAGTCAGTGAGAGTTTTAATGGAAGAAAGACTGAATTAGACAGCTACCAGGTGCAGTATCACGCAGGGGACAGGGCAGCTCATTGGCTTTGCAAGAGACTGCAATCTCTTTTATTCCTAGGGAGTGTTAAGGAGGTTTCCTGTAAATGCTCCCAGGTGAGAGCCGGTCAGCTTGTCTGTTTGGAAGGAGCTGGCCTCATGCAACCCACCCACCCAGCTGACACAACTCAGGTCCTTGGTGCTATGACTTGAATAACGTTGGACCTTTAACTCCCTTCCTCTGGCCCCAAGCGGACCCTGTAGAGTGGATAGGGGTTACACCTTGCACACAAGTGTTTGTGGATAAAGCCAAGGATATTAAGGCTCCCAAGCTGTCCATCCAGCATTTTTTTCATGATCCTTAGGAGCGAAAAGTGATACACAGCAATAAAATCCGCCATCGAGGATCTGCCTGCACCATGCAAGTGCAGGGAGTCTATTACCTGGAGAAAGCCCGTTATAGGTTTTGCTGCCCTGTGCTAGCAAATCAGCTTGCTTTTTTGCACGTCCAAACACAGCATCCAAGATACACAGCCTAGAGCTCTTTGGAGAAGCAAAGGTAGTGAAAATGAACAATGCTGACCACCCAAAACCCAAAGGGCTTGGCGGTTCTGTTTCTTTACAGACCACTTTACCAACAAGTGGCATTTTTAATAAGGCAGCGCTCTGTGAAAAGGACACGGGGAGGGAACATGATTTATGCACACGCTCAGCAGGCTTGCAGAGCGGGCCTGTTCCTCGAGCTCTGGAAACATCAATTGAATTCTCTCGTATTGCCGTATGTGACAAAATCCCTCCCAACGAATGACGTGGGCAGAAATAGCGGTAGCTGCCGTAGAGCAGCAATCCAGGTGGGAGGTTGTAACTCGCCTCGGCTGCAGGCATACTTGTGACTTAAAGCCACAAATGGAAGTGCCTCGTGGTGGGTAGGTTCAGATGACGGGGCTATACAATCACACCCCCCTGCTGCTGTTATAGGTCTGTTATGCAGGCTGGTGTACAGAGCAGCTGCCACTTCATGCCCCTTCGTCTGGACGGATGCTGTTAAATGAACAGCTGGGGGAAGTTCGTAGAACCGGGGGGATACTTTGATTCGGTTTCCTTATTTTTTCTCAGGTGCAATTTTTTTTTTTGGCTGCCTTCATACAAGATACCAGCGCACGCTCCTGTTTTCTGGCAGTGATAAAGGTTTTCTGGGAGTGGGGCCTAAAATGACATTTTGAGCTTGAAACTTTCATCCTGGTTCTCAATCGACATATTTATTTTTTCAGGGGCCAGGACCGATGAGGTTACTAAAAACCTGTTTGCCTGTACTGCAAGTACCAGGCTGGAGATAGGAGAGAAAGGGCTAGGTTCCCGGGCCTGTCACTTCTCTCTGGGCCTCATTTCCCCATTTCTATAATGTGGATAAAAATACTTCCTGCTTCTTGAGGAAATAGGGAAGATAAAAGCATTGTATCTGCGGCGATGTATCACTCTGATGACACAGGCAACGTTAGGACATAGAAAAACCGAAGTGTCCCTTACATATTAAGACAAGTAGCATCCCCATTTGGCTAACTCTAAAATGAGTTTATGAACACAGGGAAGTTAAAGATACGCTCTCTGAATTAAAATATCCTAGATGTTAAATGCTGGAGGCTGCAAGCGGGAGAGAAACTGGAAAAAATGCACTGGTCAGACCCAGTTCACTCTTTCAACATCTGCTCTCTGCCCTGTGGGTGCAGACAGAAGTGACAACTGTCCCTGATCTGGCCACAGATAGTGGTTGATAGCCGTGACCACATGCAAGTGTGTGGCTGCAGACTGTTTCAAAAATGGCCAATCAGGTGCCATTGCATGCAGGGTCAGGTGAAAGCATTTCAAACCAGCTTGTCTTCTGTAACTTGTGTCTGCGCCGCCTCTCAGCCTGCTGCTGGTTTCAGAGTGGGAGGGGGGAAAGGGAGTGGAAGGAGTTTGGTCTGGGGGGTTTTTCCGTCCCCTGCTGGAGGATGGGGTGGGTGTACTGGAGCACGCCCCCCCCCAAGTTGAGGGGGCTCTAATTCATCCGTCCCACTCTCCAATGCCTTCTGGGGACCCCTAGAATGAGCTCCCTCTGCTCCCTTTCCCCACTCCCATTCTGAAACCAGTGCAGGCTCCCCGGGAGCTGGCTGGAAGAAAGGACTACTGCTAGGGGAAACCTGCTGCAAGCTCACAGCCAGCAGCTAGATTCCTCTCCACCCTGGCACCAACATTGAACTCCTGTTTGGTCCAGGGGATCTTGAAACTCAGAAAGCGTCCAGCAAAGCATTCTCAGCTGCAGCATGGAGCTGCACTTCTGTCTGCACCCTGAGTGACACGGGATACTGGGCAACATGGATCTATGGTTGACTCAGTGGGCATATCTACTTGTGCAAATACCCTGGCACAAGAAACTCCAGCGCAGTTCATGCCAGAGTCAGCTTCTTCCAGGTGCAGCGATTGCATTTGCACCCAGGCTCTCAGTCATTTGAGCCAGGGCGGAGTAGTCCCAGGCTGGAAGGGGGGTTGGGAGGTCAGCCCCAGATCTAGCCAGCAGGCAGCCCCCGCACTATAGCACCCTCGTGCTCCAGCCGGCCCCGATCACCATCTACAAGAGCACTTCAGTGCCATAAATTGCCACACTGTAGGACAGAAACTACTACCCTGGAGGATAGTACCATCCAAGACAAGTACTATCCCACAGCGGAGTTAATTAATTAACTAAGCCCTAATATGGGCACATGTGTAGATGGTGACTCTTTACTAGACTAGACTTTACTAGAGCTGGACTGTTCTTAATGGTGGCAGATGGCAAGCCAAGGAGCAATGGTCTCTAGTTGCAATAAGGGAAGTTTAGGTTGGATATTAGGAAGAAATTTCTCATTAGAAGTGTAGTAAAACACCGGAACAGGTCACTCAAAGAGGTGGTACAAGCTCCATCCTTGGAGATTTTCAAAACCCAGCTAGACAAAGCCTTGTCTGGGATGATGTAGTTGGGGCTGGTCAAGCTTTGAGCAGGGAGTTGGACTGGATGTGACCTCCTGAGGTCCCTTTCGACCCTTATTTTCTATGCTTCTTGTGCAGACCTAGTCAACTTCGCAGTAAAGCGTATGTGTAGACGCATCCAATAAGTGGCAATTCTTATATTCTTACACGAGGCTTTGTTAGATGCAGCAGCATCAGGAATCAGTGACAGTGGATGGAGGAATGAGAGGAATGTATAGGAAACCGTTTCAAAGAGCCAATTCTCTGCAGGATTAATGTGAAATATAAGAAAAGAGCTCATTCCTAATGTGTGACTTTCTCCCTCAATTTATTTCTGTGGTGGCCACCAAACCTACTGTATCTCCAGTTACTGCACATTTGTTTAGTACCGGATTATGCAAGTACTAAATAAATGCACAGTAGCGTCTCATGTGGACGTGCCCGCTGAGTCTGAATTTGCTCCTGGATTATGCAACAACTTCTGGCCAGGCAATATTTAGATTTCAGCATCTCCTCTCACAGTTCCCCATGGAGAAAAGACGCCGACAGAGACATCTCCTTAAAATCTAATTGGAGAACCCCTGCTGCCACTTCCCCAGTCCCGTTCATTTCTGGTTGCCCTTTCCCATTTTGCTTTTAAACCCTTTGAACTGGAAATGAGTTTTCCATTAAGTGAGATTCAGGCTGTAACACATTTTAGAAAAGGCCACATTTTGAAAAGCTGACATTTAAATTTTGTAGTTGAGGAACAAGGAGGGGGGTATGGGAATAAAGCGGCAACCTGTGACTTGTCACGTGGCTTTATCTGCACCAGGCCCATGGCAGGTGGAACGGTAAGAGAAAGCCGGATGACAAATTAAAGCCCTTCCCCATGTCTCTGGGGAACAGAGCCGCAGGCAGCCTGCCGTGCTGTGCCCCGGCTCAGCAGCTTGGAGGTGCTGTATGACAGAGAGTGATTTTTTTCAGTATGAAAAATATATGAAAAAATCCCCCCAAAAACCCTTCTTGCTAAAACCTCTCCTGTAGCTTTTCCTAGCTTGCACTCATCATGTTGACAAGTGTAGTGGATGGTTTTCTGAATCCATGGAGTCTGGCTGGAGCAGACAGCAAACCCCCTGTACTTTCTCTGCAGCTACAAATAAGGTCATAGGAAAGTCTGGCTAGATGGGACCTCACAAGGTCATCTAGTCCATCCTGCTCAAGGCAGGATCATCCTTAACTCGGCCATCCCATCCCGAGTGTCTGTCTAACCTGCTCTTGAACACTTCCAAGGGTGGCGACTTCACAGCTTCTCTAGGTAGCCCGTTCCAGTGCTTGACTACTCCCAGCACCAGGCCAAATCCAAGTGTCTTGGATACACAGCAGCTTTGACCTTCAAAACTAGAAGTTTTTAAGACCAATTCTCTTAGGAGGCCAAGGAAAATTTGCCTGGCAACTTCAGTGTCACGGAGCACCTCGCTGCCCTGCTCCTAGTGCGTGGAAGCTGCTGGGGAAAAGCCCTAGCAGTTTGGTAAGGTGCACAGCTGCAAGTTGCTAGGGCAACCGCAGGCAATAAATGACCGCACCTGACAGCGGTCAGCTGGTGGTAAGGGGCAGGGCCTGGCTCTCATATAGCCCAGAGCCAAGGCCAGGCTGGCAGTCCTCTGCTAGCAGCCAGAGGAGCAGGGGCTCATAGAGCTAGTATGCAAGCACTGCTCAAGTAGATTGAGGGATGGTGGCTCCGAGTCATGGAGCATTGATGCACAGTTATAGTCAGGCAGTTTATGTTGTCATGGCCAGGTGCTTTATGTTCCAGTTACAGCAGGAATTGTGTGTGTATTATACCAGTGGTTTGGGTGAGGCTAGCAGGGGTTGGAGGAGGCCTCATAAGCGCTAGTGAGGGCGCAGCAGCACGGGGTGTGTAGACCCCAGGCCCAGGAGGGGCATTTGCAGAGCCCAGGCATGGGCATGGTGAGCCCCAGACAGGGGGCAATATTTTGAGGAGCCCAGATGGGGGGCTACACTTGAAGAGCTCAAGCGTGGTGAGCCCTAGAGAGGGGCAATACGTGAAAGGCCCAAGACAGGCGTAGCGAGCCCGGTAGTAGGCCCGTGCGGCAACAGACCTCAGAAAAGGGGCAGGCTTGTTGCAGTGGACCCCAAGAAAGAGCAGTACAGCGTCCCAGGAGGACAGGGTGCTGCGGTGGTCCCCCAGAAAGGGGATAGCGGTACAGCGTCCAGCAAAGGGGGGAAGCAGCGTGGTGGGCTTGAAGGACCGGAGACTCGATAGAGAGTCCCAGAGCGGGTGAGGGTCCCCGAGCGGGACCACACTTGTAGACGAGGCCCCAGAGAGGGGTGACACTTCGGACAAGGCCCAGAGCGGGCATCGAGACCCCGAGGGAGGGGCGGTTGCATTGAGACCCCAGGAGGTGGCAACAGGACTAAGAAGGCCCGAGGAGGGGCCCAGGAGACCTAAAGAAAGGGCGAGACTAGATCGCAGAGGAGACCCAAGAGAGCGGGCGTGTATCTTGACTAGACAACGTCTCTTCCCATCTGCGAGGCTTGGGGCGCGGTATTAGGGGTTGGTAGGAGCCACACGTACCCCATACGGCTAGGGTGCTTGCGGAGCACTCAGTATACAGGAAGATCACGGGGACGGGGGTCCTGATATGCCGTGGCCAAGCAGGTGAGGAGCCGTCTTGACCACAGTGCCTTGACACCCGTGGCACAGCTGAGAATTAAACACAGATACTCCAAATCCCAATGCTGCACTGTGAGACATAGCTCATAAAACAACAGACGCGCTTTGAAACCTGGAAACAATTCTGTTTTCATATCCACGCTATTGCTTAAGAGAAAGCTGCATGTGGAAATCGGCTCCTTTTCCAGGCCACGTGCTCCTATTTCTTGCAGCTTACGTGATTCCAACCAGCTCTGGGGATCACCGTTTGCTAAGAGCAACCCACTTTGCTTGTAAAATATTGTTACCCTGTGATTACTTTTACGTTGCCATTGGTATTTTGGTCTACAAGAGATTATGGCTCGTTCCAATCAATGTAATGGGGATGCCGCCTTCCAACTTCCAATTTAAATATCGCCCAGAAAGATTTAATCATGCATATTCCCTATTAAGTGCTAGTCTTTGTATGGAAATTGAAGTATTAAAACAATGAGACGCAGCTTAAAGTTCGTAATTTTAGTGCCATGCTTCAGATTTAATTTTAAAGTCTTCAATTATATGTTGACTTGCACCTCTTTTTTTTTTTTCCGTACAGATGTTTAAAATGGATTTAATTATCCTTTGCAACAGGCAGGAAACTGCTTATGTTGGATTGTCTGTCTGAATGAATCTGCCTTGCGTATTCTTTATTCAGATCAGCCCATTCCCCATCTTCCTTCATGCCCCACTGTGGTCCTGTTGACCTTGAAAAATGTGCATCTGATCCTAAAGCCGCATTATGGAATATTTCCTCACATTGTTCCACCTCAATGAGGCAATTATACATCAGCTTAACACAAACTTCTGCCTGAACTCCATCCTGATTCAGCCATTTACTGAAGCATATTCTTAATTGCTTTGCATGGTTATGCCAATTGAGGAGCCTTCCAAGCATCTTTAAGAGAGGATATTTTCTCTTGCACTTAAAATGTGGTTAGCAGTATAAGGACACACATGAAATCTAAGTTAAATAGGACCCCTCTAACCACCAAGTGCAAATTCAGCCTAGGATTTGCAAAGTAAACTGTGGGTATGTCTGCATGGCACAAGGCAGCATTAGGCAGAGCTACCCGAGTGGGCACTGCACACGCCAGCCTCCAAACCGGAAGCAGTACAGCTTCATTGACATAGCACAGGCTTTGCTTGCCAAAACCTGGGTGTAAAACCATGCAACTGTAGCTGCAGGAGTGCAACACACATGGGCTGAGGAGTTTATCATGACATAGGAAGGACATAAAGGCGAAAGAAAGACACCATTTTAATCTCCATTTGCAAGTGAGGGAACTCAGACACATAGAGGTTGGAAGACTTGCTACGGTTCACCTGGGAAGTCTGCAGCAAAGCTGGGAGCAAATTCAGAACCTGGCATTTCTATTCCATTGCCTTACACAAGATCGATTTTCCTTGCCCATTTGAAAACAACCCCCCCCCCGCCCCAATGTTACCCTAATGTCACTCCATCTTTATTCTTAGCAGCATAAAATAGAGGCAGACCAAGGCTTTCTCCCAGTGGAGTGATGTTGGAGAGAGGAGAATCAGGCCCTGAATATCAAAGCTTTTTCGCTGTCATTTTATCGAGATAAAAAATAAATTAGCTGAAGCAATTTCTGTATGAATTATCTGTAATGAAACAACCAAAGCCCAGAACCTCTCAGCCCTTAATGTATTTACCATCCATTTGCTCAGCAGAGATGTATGAGCAATCGGGTGAGACAAGTTTTAAAGCTATTCTGTTAGAAAGTGTTGTTCCGAAGGCCACTGATTTTAGCACCACTTCAGAAGCAATTCTGAAAATGCTACAAAAGTCTCATGTTCCTTATGCAAACTGATTGGTTTTGCGACAGACAGGCTGCATACATGAGCGAGCATGGGGTGGGGCGGGGGGAGAAAACCCCACTGAAACACAGACTGTTTAATGAAGTGCTTGTAACTTGTGCAGGGCGCTTGCTAAACTCATCGGGGGGGTTGGGACAAAAAAACCCCAAAAACTTGTGTCTGTGAATGAATTATTTTTTTCTTACATCGACAAGAAAATTTCCCAGCTCAAGTAAAATCTGTTGCAAGGTTATGAAATGGCTCTCTCGCTGAATGCCTGAGTCTATCTGGAGTCATGCCTATGTGGTTAGGAATTGTCTCACTTAGACCAAGGACAAAGGAAAGTCATTGAACCGTGATGGGTTGCATACAAAGGCCTTGAGACAAGGGAGTGGTCATGTCCTAGATTAAACCAATTTGGTCCTAAGGGGGAAATGGAGTTTGGGCAGCACTAATCTCCCAACAGGAAGCTGGAGACATCAAATGGGTCTTAAAAAACCCAGAAATTAAGGGAGAAGGGCAGCTGAGGTCCATTGGGTAGATGTGAATCTTTTATTAGACCAACTGAGCAGCTGGAAAAAAAAAAGTTCTCGGCAAACTTTTGGGTGCAATCACTCTTCCTCGGGCGTGGGGAGTCTCTGCTGGTCTGGGATCTCCAAGGCATGAAAGAAGCTCAAAGTGTGACAGGAGGTCTGTGAGAAGGTCCGAGAGAAGGAAAAATTCAAATGGACTTGGGCAGAAGAAGAAAGCTGGAGGAGAACACAAGGCTTGCTTCATAATTGAAGAATCGTGTCAAATGGGTGGCCAGGCAAGGAGGAAGGAAAGCTGCTCTACAAGAGGAAGAGAGCAAGAGTCCATGATCCAGAGGAGAAGCCAGATGCAGGGACACGTATCTAGATGCCTTAAAGGCACTGATGGCAGCCAAAAGAGCACTGAAGAGTAGGGAGGAAACTGTGGTGGAGGAATCCCTACCCATGCCTTATTGTGCTGGCTACATCTTCTTGTGGCTACATGTCTCTTGTGTTAGCTAAAGTCAGGAGCAAGGGTTTTTCTGAATGTCTATTTGCTAGCTATCATGTCTCCCTGAGGTGCCAAACTGGAAATTCAGGGCACCCAGAAGGTTGGAGCTGTGGGGATGGGTATATTTAAGGTACTGCTTAGCCTGGTGTTAGCACTTGCCCAGGGAAACTAGGATTCACATATTCATAGATGTTAGGGTCAGAAGGGACATCAGTAGGTCATCAAGTCTGACCCCCTGCCCTGGGCAGGAAAGAGCGCTGGGGTCAGACGACCCCAGCCAGGTGCTTGTCTAGTCTCCTCTTGAAGACCCCAAGGTAGGGGAGAGCACCACCTCCCTTGGAAGCCCATTGCAGATTGGGATATATGGATCCCATTTCTGAGAAGGTGACAACCAGAAAGCGTGTGCCAGGAAGTGTGTCAACAGGGGCAGGAAGAGGCCACTCTGCAGCCTGCTCAGGCCAAGAGCACATGGGTCCGGTGTGATGGGATGAAAAGACAGTGGCCTGGTGAGCATCTAGCTGGAGAAAACTCTCCCCGGGCTGTGCGACACTGTCATTTATCAGTCAGTCCCACGCACAATGAAACCCCCACCTGGTACTAAAGCAATGTAAATGTTAAGCCATTCTGATAAACATTTATTGATGGCCTCTTGCTGCTTTCTTCCACGTCGGTGACTACATCCAAAGGCAGATGAATTCAACTGGGTGAAATCTTTCCCATAATTAGACTTTTAAGGATGTTTGTTTCAAGCTGAGTTTTATTAACATTTTTGGAATAAGTTATTCATAAGCTGTTCCTAAGAAACATTTAAAAGTAGCCAGAAAAAGAAAGTGACAGGAAAACTGGTGGGCAGATGCATCCTGGAATACTTATGCTACATTAGAAAATGTTTTTTTTGGTTAAGATCAATCAGGTTTGTTATGACGTTACCGCTTGTAATTTGTCTCCAGAGAAACGGCATAAGTGCACATAGAAGAAAAAATAGGTTTATACGCTCAGCAAGTGCAAATTAGATAAGCTCCATTAAAATCCATGGACTAACGATCCTGAGTCATGATTTGGACCACAGAGGTTTCCTCCCAGGTCTTGAGAAGAATGGACAGGCCCTCGAGAGGTTCTCCCATTTCTGCATTTCCTCCAAACACCAACCTGTGATTGACAATGACAATGAGGTTCCTCTATCCTTGGCAAATCATCACAGCCTGTTTTTGAATTGCTTTTCCTTACTCCTTTTTGTACATCCTCCACTAACACGGCTATGGTATCAGGCAGATGTATTCCAAAATGCTGGGTTTGATCACCATTGTGAAGCTAATGGGACCGAAGACCTCCAGGGCTCTGATGCCCACTGTGGGTTTTTAGGGTGACCGCATGTTCTTCGCTGCTGGTGTTTGCCAAGCCCTCTTTTTCTTAATCATCCTATATATTAAAGTTAATCCCCTTTTTTAGGGACATTCGTGAGTTGGCATACAAAGTCCTCTCTTCTCCCCAGTCTCAGATGGCTCGATACATAGGGTGACTAGACCGAGAAAATCAACAGCTGTACAGATCTCAGACGTCTCTCTCCTTTGCTCAGCAGCTTTATGTCTTTTTTGCTCCTATTTCTAGTTCTTTTGGGTCAAAGGGAATACTGTATGAACGCAGAGAGCTGGAAAGACACAATGTATGGCGTGACGATACGTACCAAAGGGCTTCAAACACATGCTCTCTGAGGGCAGGGGAAGCGCTTAAGAAGTGGAGGCGTATGATTGGAACAGAGGCCTGTCACTCACTTTTTTGGATCCAACAGCTGATAAATTTGTTAGAAGAGAAGGAAGTGGTCCATTCTGGACAAGGTTTACGAGTCTTGCCATTCACTTCTGGACTAAAGGCTTGACTAGAACGTGCCTCTTGGAGCAGAAAGAACTGAGTCATTTGTCTCGGGCAGGGCACCTCCAGATGTTCAGGTGAAGGTGTGACAGATAATCTGCTGTGCAATCCATACCATTGCACCTCATGCCATGCCACACATTCACAGCAGCTGCAGGGTACTCCAGGGTTGACAATCCCCTCGGCTACAGGACTCTCGGCCCCAGCTACACATGGTGCACCGCTGTGGCTGGGAGCCAGGTCAGCTGATGTGACTCCCAGCCTGCTACATGTGCATATTAAAGCTGGATAGATACCAGCTCTATAGTTCTTAAACATTTTCCGGCAATAACTTTATAGCTAGTTGGACTTTTTAAGGCACGATAGTTCATTAGCACATGCAGCCAGTCTAAATGAATTGCACAATTAACTGCGGGACCTGTGTAACATGTAGAGGGGGACAGGGGGGTACTCAGTCACGTGTCTCTGAGCATAACCACACATGCATGCAGACATCATTTGACGCATTTTGATGTCCTTCATGCTCTCCTCTTCAGCACAGACTGAGCAGAATACAGCTTGTATTAGCCCCCAAGTCCTGTTTGTGTTACTCGGTATGCCTCTGCAGATCAGGACAAAATTAAGCAGGGAAAGGTCTTATTTATGATACCTACCTCTTACCTGCATTGGAAGGAGCTAAATTTAAGGTATGCAGACAGCTTTAGTCTCTGGAGACAATGCATAACCTCCTCCAGGAATGGGGGATGAAATACTACACTAGAGTTTGAGTCCCACATCCCCTCCCTGGTGAGGCATCACCTCCCTGGACCTGATCATCATGCATCTGCTAATGCACGATAAAGTCACATTGACGATTGATCACTTTGTCACATTGACAACTCATAGTTGACTCCAACATGAACATGACTCCAAGATCCCTTTCCGCTATGGGCTGTGGAGAAGGTCACACCCAGCCTGTAATTGGGGGATGACCCACCTATGTTGGGGGACTTCAAGAGGAGACTGGATAAGCACCTTGCTGGGATCGTCTGGCCCCAGTGCTCTTTCCCGGCCAGGGTAGGGGATCAGACTCAATGACTTACTGAGGTCCCTTCTGACCCTAACATCAATGAATCTATGAATCATCTTATGTTACTGAGGGTGTTCCCACTCTACAACACATCTGAGCTTGTTCATGTACTAGGAGCAGTCTAGTAATAGCAACATGGAGTTCAATGCAGTCTAATTCACCCTCCTCCTCTGTATGGTGCCCATGCTACCATAGCCAAACTGCCTCTGATACACACATTAGCATGGTGATACACAAAGTAGCATGCTGGTTAAAAACTGTGCTAATAGCTTACTGAGCAGTGTTATTAGACTGATGCACAGTAAACGTCTCAAAATAACCATGCACTGGTGCTACTGCACAGTAATTGTAGTTACTGCGCATTTGGTTAGTACTTTATTAAGCGAGTAATAAACTAAATGCACAAGTCTAAGGCACGTTAATGAAAGTATAGATGTACCTAGTAAATGCCTGCCGCTGGCATTGTTCAGACCCAGGAGGCCACATAAAAATAGATCCTACCTCCTCCAGTTGCACCATGAAGGTAACATTGTGCCCTTGCTCTGCTGTCAGCTTGCCATCCGAGGTGACAATGCGAAGTCCCCGCGGGGCCTTTCCGGGACACTGCTGTGGCTTAGCTGTATACTGTTCTCTCACACCATCGGTGCAGTTGTTAGACACAACTTTCCTGTACCTGCAGCAAAAAAGCTTCATGTACATGAAGAGACATTGGCTTCCCCCATGGCAAGTCTCTAAGTCAAGCCAAGCACAGGGAGGCATTCCCACATTTGCTTTGTGTCTGAAACGTAGGACTAAAGCAGCTTTTAAATACTCGGTATGTAATCAGTCCAGTCTGACAGGCTGCTCGCCTGTTGTAGACACGCAGAATAAGTTACCTTTTCACTTGACTACAGCCTTCTCCTTCATTGCTCCCTTAACGTGTTGTGTGGTACAGCTGGGCTTGCCATCAGCTCCCATCCTGAACCCCAGCCTCCGTGAAGCAAGGCTCTCCACTCAGTTCCCATTTTTTATACTTGTCACCCAAAGATCGCAATGCTTTTCAGAAGCATTTATCATGTCTGGGATCATTTCAGCGAGCTACACTACATATCTGTGCATCTATTTTTCATATAGGTAAGTTCCAGTGTAAGTGATAGTATACAGACACTGCAGGATAGATCAGGGACAAAGCCAGAATTAGAGTTAAGACACCTAGAGTCCCACTTCTCTCTCCTACTACTTCATACAATTTGCTGTCCAGATCCTAAGCTAAAGCTGGAGTATTTGGCCCAGCTCAGGAGTGCAGCTGACTTAAAAACACACCTGTATAGCTTGTGGCCATCAGGGTGCTGATTTGAATACAAAGCAGAGAGAGAAAGGTTGCTGCGTCTTGCACCAGATGCTGAGGACGCACAATACAACATGGCAGTTGAGGACCATTATGTTTTTTTAGGACTTGTGCAAAGCTGGGAAGCAGGACTTCTTTTTTTCCTCAGGCATCTGAAAAATGGTGATCCTCTTCGATGAAAAATGCTACATAACTATGTCAGTTATTACATTTTTATCACAAAGGAAAGAGAATATGAAAACAGGCTTTTGACCTTAACAAAGGCTAGTCAGTAGAGTGCAGCAGAGCTGTGTTTATCCAATACACAGCACATAGTAAATCTCTCCAGAAATTTTTCCTTTCCTCTCTAAGATGCTGTGTATGTTGTTAACCCCAAGTCCCCTCTATTTAGTTTTTCTCTTTTAAGTGTGTTTTTGATGTCGTTACCACATTTCAAAGAGATGATGTTGCTGGTAGAAAGCAGAGTGCGCGCTGGAGCCATGGACGTGACAACATTGTGTGCATCAGAGCTGAAGAAAACATGCCAGAAAACCTGCCTGTTGGAGCAGCTAGCAAGCCCTTGAAAGGCTGGGGCACTTCTGATTTTAGGATGTGGACGCACAGCCTCTTTACTCCAGGGTACTTTACCCTGGATAACTGCAGCATGTTTGCTCTGTAGAAAAGATTGGGTATGCAGCTGGCTCTGCCAAAATGCCTGAAATCGGTGCTATTATGGTATCTGGCCAACAGGTGACAGGGCCCGGCACTAAGGAAATGGCTGCTCATGGAGGGCCATTAATAATGAGAGCAGACATGCGGTACGCGCACTGGAGGAACCCTCTCTGGGTGCGTCTACACATGCATGGACATGCTTTAGTTAATGTGCATTAAATTTAGTACCTCCGGGCATTTTTACACATGCTCCAGGGGTGGAGAGTGGGAGGCAAGTTAATTAGGGAGGCTCAAAATGGCAGTGGGAGCATTTGAACTGAAGCTTGTTTAGTGGTGTCGCAGGGACACTGATACATGAGATGTAGGAGGCTGCTGGAGCACGATTAATCAAGTCTGCTTTGACGCGTTGGAGCAACCTTCACACTCGTGTACAGGCACCCCCCATTGTGAGGTGCTAAGAAAACGTGCATTAGTCTGTCTTAATGCGCATGAACTAAAACCCAAGGTTTTAAAATGACATTTAATGCTCATCAGACTATTTTCATGTTCATTAGCCAAATAGCATGGGTTTCTAGCGATGCTCTAAAGCACATTCAAATAGGCTAATGTGCATTAAAGTGCACATGTAGATGCAGCCTCTTCTGATGTGAATGTACTCCTGACTTCCTCAAAAGTAACTTTATACCAGAGAACCATTGGTATTCAGAGTTGACATACAGATAGCAAGTCCTGGCCCCGTTTTAGCTCACTGTTAGCTCCATGCTCTCACATCTCACATGTCCCTCATAGTGCCGTTTAATCAGAAGCAAGATGAAGTATTTAAAACTAGAGAACGATAGGGCCTTAGCCACAGGTCACTGCAGTCAGTTACCAGACTCTTATTTTCTTCAAACAACCGTGAATCGGAGTGGATTGTCAGTCTGACTAAGGGCTGTACGCTTGGGTTTCTTCAACTCACCCTTTTCTCCGGCCACTTACCCGGTGCTGTTGAGATAACTCTGTCCGAGGCTACAGTCTTTCGATAAGGAGGACGGGTTATACCAAAACGCTGGTAAACACTGGCCATTGCTGTGACGCTCGTATCCGTAATCGCTGTTTTGTCAGAAAAAGAAACAATTTCAATGACAAAGGAACCGAACTTTAACCCTTACTCACTGCTACAGATGCACGTCTGTTTTCCCGAGTCTGTTGCATTTTCAACTTTCAAAGGATGCAATAAAGGCAGCATTTGGGCTTCATTCTGTTTTTGCTTTTGGGTGGAGTTACCCTGAATTTACATGAGTTTAAGCAGGAATGATCTTTCAGTCCAGATGGTTTGTGGATTATCAGTCGTACGCTGACTCTTTGGTCTAGCATTGCTTCTTGGGTATGCATCTGGGCCTCAAATAGCGAAGAACAGAAATGAAAGCAAATTTCCATCACTGATGGCTCAGCGAGACTTTAGAAACCAAAAATAATAATCCAGTTGAGGCACTTTGGACATAATTTCACACAAGACCTAAACACAATTTTACAGCTCTGGGAAAGCTGCAGCTGTTTGGTACAGAACAACAGAAGATTGCTTTCCATTAGTTTGGAAAATGAGAAGCTACTGTAAATTTGTGTGACAGAAAGGGGGAGGATTGTTTTGGTGAAAAGTGGCAATTATTTTTTTCTTATTAATTTCCCCCTTGGACCGTAACTGGACAATTACTGAGATAGTGTCTCTGTATCACCCTACTGTGATACTACAAATATTTTAACATTAAGCATTATGATTTTCTAAAGAGGCATATCCGTTCCACAATGCTCTCACTCATTTGAATGTTTTGTGGAAAATCTTCTTCCCGGGAGATCTTTGTGTTGTAAAATGCCAGTTCTTTGTACACAGTGGCCTGATAACAGCCACTTCAAGGAGGAGAAATGACTTAAAACATCAGTGTTCATCATGATTATAATTAGCAGCAGCATCTTGCAACAGGCTTATGACCTTGAAATGAAGGAAACGGGAGAAGAGAAAGAGGCAGGGGAAGGCTTCAGGGCTGTGCGAAGCTTCAGTCCCTGATTTGTTTCAGTGGAGATTCGGTCTGATTCGGTGATCGACTCTCCCAATCCAAATTGAATCAGGAGATCCTTTAATCTCTCTGAATTTAATCGAAACCCTTTGAACTGATTCAGAGAGATTTGGAAAGATTTGGTGATTTGGACACAAACCCAGCTTTATATGTATTTTCTACACACCTCTGGGTACCAGGCGGGTCGTGAATGCTGCGATGCTGGCGCGGATGGACTGTCTCACAGAAGCACGGGGTTGGGGTCTCTCCAGCACTCTCGGCACTTCCAGTCCACTTCTGGGTCCACTGGGGAGCATGCTGGGCTGTGCCCCCCTGCCTTAGTGACTGGTGCCTCCTGGGTCTGGGGGGGTACCCGGGGTCCCCCCATGACTGATCGCCAAGCTGGGAGGGACGTAGGGAGGGCCTGGGTGAACCCAGAAGTGGACCAGAAATACTTCCAGTCCACTGCCAGGTTTGCCGCCAAGCACGTGGGGGGGCCCCATGCTCCTATGGGATGCTTCATCCACCCCAGCACTGCAGTGCTCACGAGCCACACCTGGTGCCTCGAGGTGTATAGAAAAAACATTTAAAGTGGTGTCTATGGCCAAATCTCTGACTCTCTGAATCAACATTGAATCTTCAGATTTGGATTCGGTCGAATCCAATCGGGGACAGTGATCCGAATCAACGAATCAAATCACTGTCCCTGATTTGAGCCAAATCAAATGGGGCCCATTTTGCACGCCCCCGGAAGGCATCGGGCTGCCTATAAACTGTATGTGGTAGGGTTGGAGTGTTGCTATAGACGTGATGGTTTGGGAATACGAAAGAAGATGTTAACAGGTAGCGAACTGGAAGAATTATTCCATCTACTTCAACTGAAGGAATTCATCGACAGCCAGTACAAAAACACTTCTGGGTGCACTTACTTCTCCTCCAGCCATGGAGAAGGGCACTTTGCCCAAAAGGTTGTCACACATCTCTCCTAACTACACTGTTGGTCCAATAAAAGATATCACTCCAAACCCCTTGCTGCTTTGTAAACGGGATGAGGAAAGAGAGTCAATGCATTCTTGCAGCAACAACAGCTTTTGCATAAAGTGGTTATTTTGCTGTAAGTTCCCAAGCTGGATGAAAAAGTTGGCAGGGGGGAAGCAGACAGACACTGTGACACTCTTGTCAATTTTTTTTACCTGCTTTCACGTTAAAAAAAGGTTGATTCCCATCAATGCAAATTTTTCAACGTTTTTGAAACTTTTAAGGCATTCTGAACAGCTTTATCACTGGACCAAACATGCGGGGGGAAAAATAACCGTCCACAGTTTCTGCCACCGTGTAGTCAGAATGCTAACAAGATTTCTCATCAAACTTTTGCAACTGAATTTCAGCAAGCTGTATCCCACATGCATTGCTCCCCTCTGACCCTAGGAGAGAAATGCTGATGGGAGATCTATAAAGCAGTAACTGAGAGTGCAGAGATGACACTGAGCAAAGGAGAAATTAAGCAGAGTATGTCCTTACAGTGTTGATCTGACTCTGAAGGAGTATTCTCCAAGGATATGTTTGAAGCCCCTGTGGTTGAGATATTTAAAACTGGATTCAAGAAAGCAATTGAAAAATAGTCGTGCTAGGAGAAAGCAGTTCTGTATCAGCCAAGTGATGGACTAGGGGACCTAAAGTGGCCTTTTCTGTCCTTAGCATTTGTAATGCCATTTCCAGGCTCCTATTTCCTAACTCAATATTGTTTAATTGCTTTGGAAGAAAACACTTTTTCTATCCAACACCGCCATGTTCTTCCCTAATCATCCGCAGTAGAAGGAGAATACAAGGGCTACAGGAAATGCGGTGTAATGAGAAGAAACTCCATTTTGATTTGCTTAGAGAAAACAAATATTTATATACAAATGGGACCATGGTCCTTCCTAATTTGATTGTCAGCATGCTGCAACATTGTTTCCTGAGTTATCGTGTGTCACTGTAATTAAAAAGCGGTAGTGCCGTACACACAGCATGTGCTCTAATCAGTTAGGTGAAAAACAAAGTGGTGAAGCCTGTCTCAAAGGGGTTCAGCATTCAAAGCCCAATTTAATGCAGCAGCATTGGTCTATGATTTCTAACCCTGCATACACACATACGCTTGCCGCAAGTTTGATTACCGCTGAAGCCATTTGGGTACAGTACCCAGACATCTGGACGGAAGGAGTCTGAATTAACTAGGTTTCACTCTGCTTGGATCGTATTCCTCTAAGTCACAGAGTGAAATTATGTGACGTTTCAGGGCAGAAAAAAAGTTCTTCTAAGCAGAGAAGTTCTACTGTGACATTTTTAGCTCTGCAAGGCTGTGCTGGCTCGATAAGGACATACAGAAATATCATACTAGTAAATGACATGAATTGCTCTTCCATATCTCTCGCGGGATGCACCGGCACCTCTTTCACCTCTGCAGTCTTGGAATCTAATGAATTTCTTGGCTCCAGTCTGATGCACACAGAGCGCTGTCGATGACAACAAATTGCTGCCTACAATTTGGCACAACAGGCTTTGTTGCAATCAACACGCATTAGTGTCAATTGGATCGGCGTCACGTGATCGAGTCAACTGAAATCTGAATACGAGGGTGCATCAGAAGTCGACTGCAATCAAGTCGCGGCATCGGTGTCAGGCATCCCGTGCTCGGAACTGGCAAGGGCAAGCGACGTAAGGGCCAGCCTCAAAAGAGAGCCGAAGCGTTCGCCAGTGACAGCTAGACAATTATTAAAGAGAATTATTTAATGAATGTAGAAACCGTAGCCGAGTGTAAAACCACCTTCTGCTGGTTTTACACCGCTCACCTCCACAGGAGTCACGTCTGTGTCACCAGACTCTGGAATAGTCACACTGTGTGACCAGACCAGGCTTGGGGGAGCATCTATTCACTCTGCCCCCCAGGGCGGGAGAAGAAACAATGAGCACAAACTGACTGAACATCACTTCAGGCTAGACATAAGGAAAAACTTCATTTATAAGCCGAGTGCCGAGGGTTTGGAACAGGCTCCCCCCAGAGATGGTACAGGTGGTCACCCACCCTGGCAATCTTCAAATAACGTCTTGATGCTCATCTTGCTGGGGTTGTCTAATCCTGGCGGTCTTTCCTGCCCAAGTGCAGGGGGCCTGGACCGGTGACCTGTTAGGTCCATGGGTGACTGGTGCCGCGTTAGTTAGGGGAGGCACATGGCCAATCTCGCTTCCCGGGGGGGGGGTTCCCCCATGGCGGATCCCGCCGCCCCCGTAATGGCCAATTGCTGCAGCCACTTCCAAGAGTGGCTGTGGCTGCTTCTGGGAGTGGCTGCAGTGATCGGCCGGTGCTTGCAGGGGGGCACCAGCACTCACCCCTGCCCCCTGCCCATCACCTAAGTGGCGGGTGTGGCTGGTCAGGGCATGCACCTGCACTCGCAGGGGGTGCATGTGCACCCCTGTGCACCCCCTATGCATCACCACTGGTTAGGTCCCTTCTAGCCCCTCACAACTATGAAACTATGACTCTGGAGCAGACTCCCAGTCGGGGTGGTGCAGGCAGTTACCTGGAGATCTTCAAAAGGAGACTGAATGCACACCTTCCTGGGGTTATTTGACCCCTGCAGTCTTTCCTGCCCAGAGCAGGGGGCCAGGCCAGATGATTTCACAAGGTCCCGTCTAGCCTTAAACTTCTGTGAATCTATGAATCTAATTTTTGCTTTTATAAATGGAGACAGAAGGAGGATATGGACACACAACTCAATTTCTATGGAATAATTTGTCTCAGATTTCACTCTGTGGCAAGCAGCTTTCAGACAAGCGGCACGACCAAGTTGGCTCGGTAAGGAAGGTGCTGTTGCAGCATCTGGCTACTAGAGGGCAGGGGAGTCAGTCTGCACTGAGCAAAGAGAGACTCCGGGATAAAAGTGACTGGGGACTGGATAGACTAACAGTGCACCAGGGTAATTTGCACTCCTCGCTTTCTATGGGCCCCAAAGAAAGGAAAATTATACTAATGCAAGGTTGTGAACCTACTGCAATTTTACTGCAGATTACAATCAATTTACAGCATGGAAACCTGTATCCACACTCTTAATCGAGATTCCAGATGTCATAATGTGACCTATCCAGGATTAAAGACTAGTAGCAAATTTTTAAAAGACCCAAAAAGCAGAGAACCATCAAGTTTAAAAAAAACAAACAAATCCAAAAACTCTTTTGCAAACCCACTTAAGGTTCAGTGCAAGAGAAAAGAATAAGACCCTTAAAAGAACTTCGTGGCTTAAACACATACATATACCCACACAAACACACAGAGAGAGAAGCTTTAAATTCAGATTAAACTATTACAGCATCATTGCAAAGTATGAGCGTGCCCAAGTAGGGACATTCAGACAAGAACTCTGTCCATAGATCACTGCACTCACACGTTCCAAAAATCAAGAGACAATTTAACGCCTGAACACAGCATTAACCAGCTCACTAAATAACACAGGTCACTGCTGCCAGGAATTGAAAATGGTACTTACTTTTTCACCTTTAAGACTTCAAATATTTTGGCCATTAAGCAAAGCTCAGCTGTCATAACTGGGAGCAGTCATTTCCAGCTCCATATGTCTATATGGTTCACCTAGCTATATCATCACAGTGTGAGATTAATCAGAGATAAGCACTTTGGTTGTGTTGGGTGCTCAGAGTAGCTGTGATCCTGGAGAAGAGTTAAGGGGTTGTATGTTTTCATGACTTTCTTCACTTCCACTTTCTCACTTTTATTTACAGTGGTTGACCCATGCGTACCTGACTTAGAGGAAAGACATACTTCAACATAAAGGAGTTAGAAATTCATCCCCATGCTTTGAGAAAGTCCCAGCTGTTACAAAAGCCAGCATTTTGCTTTCAAACTAGTATAGGGAACCTCAAAAATGCACCATCCTTGTATTCTACTCCATATACTGACCTCCCACTGAGTCCAGATTCCAGATCAAAGCCTCTATCCTGCTGTCCATATGATTTCTGTAAACCTCGAATAATCCCTTTCCTGTCTACAGCTGTAGCAGGAGGCTTGGTGCTTCCGCTACTTTAAGAGCAGCCACATGACACAGAAGGGGGCTGGGCTTGCAGTATATAAGCCCAGGCCCTGAGCTGGGCAGGCAGTTGCGGCCTGGAGCTGGCTGAAAGGACATGTCCTGGGTGGGTGGCTGCAGCTGCTGAATAGCACCTAGCAGATTACAGCCTGCAGTAACAGCTGGAGGTTTGGGAAGGAGTAAGGGCGGGAGGAGGTCCCAACAGATCCAGGAGCAAGGATGGCGTCTGGAAGAAGGACCAGGGCTCTAGAGCAGGACTAGAGCCTGGGGAAAAGGGGGAGAAAAGGACCAAGTACCTGAGAGTAAAATGGAGGTGGCAATAGAGAAGGTCCAGTGCCTGGGGGGCACTCAGGGCCCAGGGGCATTAGGTACCTGGGAGTACAGTAAAGATGGGACCACAGCAGGTCTGGTGCCTGGGGAGCACCAGAAGGGTCTGGTGCCTAAGTACCCAAGAATAGCGTGCAGATGGGAGCCGGGGAGGGCTCAAGGCCAGAACCAGAGCAGATTCAGACCCGGGAGTCAGATAGGAGTGGAGGAGAGCTCATTCGGAAATCCCTGAGGCAGCCTCCCTTTCGTTAACGGTATAAGTAAACCAAGATGTGGTGAGTGAACGCAAGGGGAGGACTGGGGTACTGCAAGGGCTGAGTAGCCACCGGGGGATGCCATGGCCATGCCTGGGACAGGCCTTCGTTACAACGGTCATGAGCTGCTGTGACGGGTACATTCGGTTTGAAGAACAAAACTGCTGACCAACGGGGAGATGCTCACAAGGAGACACAGCTTTCACGGGTGCTGGACGTCCAGTTTGAGACTCGCTGCCATGAGATATAGTTTCATATTTTCATAGGTTTTTAGGGGCTGGAAGGGACCTTATGGATCATCAGGTCCAGGCCCTCTGCACTTGGGCAGGAAAGGCCACTAGGGTCAGATGCCCCCAGCGAGGTAGGCATCACAAGGGGCCTGCCCCTCTCAGAACGAGCCGTGACGTTTGCACCCAGAAGCACGCAAACAAGGGCCCTCTTGTGCATCTGGAAGATCTTCATGCGTGGTGAAAGAGGGATCACCAGGCTCGAGGTTTATGCAAAGGGGACTTGACAGCAACATGAAGAGGACAATGAGGAATAGTCCATCAAGCCGGAGGGACTGGTTGAATAACAGCATGCACCTGCTCTTCAAACCCATCTCTGCCCTCTACCTTCCTTCCCGCTGCTGGTTCCCTTGACTTGACATTGCCTCAACACCCAGCCGGCACTACTTAATACATCCCAATAAAGGGCCAGATTCTGATGCCCCTATTCAAGCTGAGAGGCGTCTTACTCCATCACTGAGGCACACATACCCCTTTCTTACCCCCTGCAGGGTTAGGAAGGCTTTACTGCCGGGGTAAAGCTAACAAATTTCTAACTGGAGCACCTAGATTGGCACTGTAAGGGGCATCAGACCCACTGGGAGGGTAAATGGAGTCATGGGCTACCCAGATGAAGTAAAGGGAACTGGATGTGGCCTAGCCTAGGGCAATGAAAGCACCGACCCAAACAGAGAGTTGCTGGTCCAGAGGAGACACTGCTAAGCAACGCGCAGGGCTCTGGAAAGGAGTGAAATGCAAGGAAAAGTGGAAAAGTGATTCTTTAATAACATGCAAGCAGCCCTGCAATCCCTTTACCTAACCAGATACATAAGTACAGGCTAGTTTCTAGGCAGTTGCTAGGAAGGATTATAGCTGGAGACCTCCCCTCGGCTTCCCTTCCACATCATTTCTGAAGCACGATTGCCCTCTGGCTGCGAGCCACAGGCCATGCAAGCCATGGGAAGCATCCACAGCTCTGCCTTTGCCCCTGCTGTTTCCCTATTTAGCCAATTACAGGTGAGGCGCCTTATCAGGAGAGCTCATGCTCCCGACTGGGAGAGGCTGCAGCGAGTTCAAACGCGGATCCCTGTATCTGCGGTGCAAGACGATAGCCAACCCGCGCTTTGTCCAGCAGTTTCCCTGATGGAGGACGATTCCTGGTGAGGCAGCAGTTTGAAACGTCCCTTGCACTTTAGGAGATCATTCGCAAGCCCTTTATCAAATGTGTATTGGTGTTCTGACTGCACGTGCAATGCTTAGGTAGGGGCACATGTGTGCACACACACATACACACACTCACTTATAGGGACAAATGCACATACACACAGTTACGTGGACAAATGTGCATGCGCGCGCACACATGCACATGATTTTGCATTTTACCAAAGCAAAATGGTTGGAGCATCTATTCCAGGGGTGGGCAAAATGTGGCTTGCCACTTTCTCACCGGCCTGCGGGACCCCTAAAAAATTTAGAAAATTAATATTTATCTGACCCCTGGCTGCCTGTCCTGCGGCCCTTGATGGCTGGCCAAAACCCAGTAACCGGCCCGCTGCCTGAAATAATTGCCCGCCCCTGCCACTCTAAGGTGTCCTAAACTCAGCAAATAAAAATACATTAGTCCTAGTTTGCAGACCCGGCAGCAAACCACAAAGAGATGCCTTACATGTATGAAGCAGAGGCTATCTTCTGCAATGTGTGTATATCACCTTGCCTTCAAGCCCAAGGAAAAATATCCCCTCGTTTCCTTGAATGCGGCAGGATCACTTCCTAATAATTGTATCTCGAGCTTCTATGCGTTGTCCTAAAGAATATGCAGATTATTAATCCTCCTCCTCCTCTTGATCGCTGCTGAAAGGGAGTAATTGGCTGCTTCTGCCCCGGCAGGGAGGGCTGCAGGACCACTGGAGAGCACGAGGCAGGCAGGATGAATGAGTCTCACTTGTATGAATAAGGGCCCTGCAGAGCGCTGCCGGCTTGCACAGAAGTTCCCTCATTGATTTGCCTGGCGCTGCTTCTCCCAGTGGAGGGAAGCAGAGTCTAGCTGCTCGGAGTTCATCAAGGCAATTACTGAGAGCGCTGTGCCGCTGAGGCAGGCTTCACCTTTGCTAGCACAACAACCCGGGGACCAAGCATCTGTGACACCTGCAGGATAGCAAACGGGAGACCGTCTGCATCCTCACAGTCCATCTGTGCTTTCCGTCGGTAGCTCATTTCTTTCTGTTTGGCTTTATGCTCTCCTCCTGACCCATCCAGGTAAAACTTAGATCCGTTTCTATCTTGAAAACATGCAACAGCTTGCCAATTATTTTTATTATCGCTGCTCAACTAGAGTTTTCCAAGGACCATGGGATGCACCAGGGTGGAGGCTGAAACTGATACCGCCCAAATCCTATTCTAGAGAGTAAAGAAATCGAAGAGAAAAGGAAGCTCAAAGGGAATCACAAAGTCTGCCCTGGAGTTATACAAAGTCAAGGTCATTAGAGCTAGCAAGCTCCTTGAAGGCTGGCAAGTCCGTTCACCTGCCCGGGCAGCATCGTTCACCTCAGGGCTTTAATTGTGCACAGTCCAACCTCGTTTTCAATGATGATCATACATCCTCAGTTCTCCAAACCCCTTTGGAAAGCACCTGCTGAAATGCTGTTCAATAGCTGATTCAGTTGGGATCAATGAAAGGAAGGCATCTTGTGGAGAGTGCTACATGATAAATGTGATGCGGGGCATAAAACCACGCCAAACTCAACTCAACAGTATTAACTGCAGCGCCGCTTCAAAGAGAACACTTTGTTCTGCAACAACAACCCTGAGTCAAAAAATAAAAAACATAAAAAATGTTGCTATTCAGGTAATCCTGGGTTCAGATAACAGAGGATGAACTGTATGGCAATGCTGGCCTGGTTCCCAGGAAAACACAAAACAAAACCTGTTTCTGAGCATCACTTGTTCCAATGGATTTCAGTGGGACCTGGGGGTGTCGAAAACTCAGCAGGTGCCTCCAGCACTTCAACATCACCCCGGGAGACAACTTCAGCATCGGCATCTGTCTGGTTGTCTTTCACTCAGGGAACTTCGGGTTTCTTTTTTTATAGTTTTTTGAGGAAATATCAAAGAAATAGATCTATTTCTTCTTGGAAATTTCATCGCGTTGTTCCTAGTTTCCACCCGGCTGTACCTAGGACTCGTATTAGTCTTGTATTTCTTTAAATTGAACAAATCTAAGACACCGAATCAATATTGCGGAAACAAGGAGCAAAAAAAATGTGTGCGTGTGTATGCCGATGGGAGCCAGAGAGGGGTCAAGGCCAGAACCAGAACAGACTCGGACCCGGGAGTAGGACAGGAGTGGAGGAAAACTTGTTCAGGGATTCAAAGACATCAAGAGGGAAAAGGAGAGAGAGGGAGCTCATAAGGTCCTTACGGGGAATTTTAAAGACCGGCGTCCATAGCAAATTGCAGTTTGTGACACCAAAGAGAGGTTTCAAGTGTATGCCTCGGATGGTAGTGTTGCCTAATGGACCATCCAGCTGTCTGTGCATTTCTTAAACTCCTCCTTGGCTGGTGCATGCTCTTTCTACATCTATGTACCAGACAGCCAATCTACTGTCTTTACATTACCCACAAAACCCCTCAGCAATCAACAATTCCCTAATAGGAAGATCTAGCTCTTCAAAGCACGTAGTCACAGAGTCATAGATTAGGGCTGGAAGGGACCTCGGAAGATCGAGTCCAGCCCCTGCCCAACGGGCAGGAAGTCAGCTGGGGTCACAGGATCCCAACAAGATAAGCATTGAGTTTGCTCTTGAAGGTGTTCAATGAAGGCACTTGAACCACCTCCGGTGGCAGGCTGTTCCAGACCTTGGGGGCTCGGACAGCAAAGACATTCTTCCTTATGTCCAGCCTGAAATGGTCTTGTAGTAGTTTATGACCGTTCGACCTACTCATCATCCCTTGGGGCGCCCTGGTGAACAAACGTTCCCCCAGATACTGGTGGTCACCCCTGACAAACTTATAGGTGGTCACCAGATCACCCCGAGCCGGCGCTTTTCCAGGCTAAAGAGCCCCAGGGCTCTCAGCCTGTACTCCAGCTGTGGCCTCACCAAGGCCGAGTACAAGGGGAGAATGACGTCCCGGGATTTGCTTGAGAAGCATCTATGGATGCAAGCCAGCATTTTGGTCGCTTTACTAGCGGCAGCATCTCGCATTGAGAGACCACAGTGCAGTCCAGAATCAGGACCCCTATGTGGGGGAAATATCAAGCCATGCAAAGACCCATATTGTGCCTAAATACCCTATCTTCATTTCAATCTCAAGGGTGTTTCCCAATCGTAATCCCAATCCCAACACCGAGGAAGACATTTCCAGACAAGGACAGCAGGCAAGAGCACCCAGGAAAATTAACTGCACCTTTTCTCTTTTGTTTGCTGCAAGGGTTTGACTCTCTCTCCCCTGTTATATTATACTCCAGAAGTCTCCATTTTTTGTGCAGAGTTCTCTGTGGGTATCTAACCACTGAAGTGAGTTATCAAGGCTTTTCAGCGTTGTTTTATAGGGCAAGTTGCTTTTATGCACGTGTGCCTTGGCATTTACTGGCTGTCATCATTCGATACAGAAAAATCAGTAGAATTGCAGACATAAAAAGAGAAAAGAAAAACAGCAACATTGTCGTGTCCCTGGAGCTATTCCTATAGCAAGGGGAGACTGACATTGCTGAACTACTTAGGACCTGTATTACGGTGCTTGGGGCCAATGAACCGAATGGCAGCTTCTGGTGGAGGCTGTTCAAAGCTGGACTTGGAAGAGTTCAACATGGCCAGATTCCCCCTCTACAGTGACCGAAAACCTTATAGTGGGCAATGCTTTACAGACATGGAGCGGGCTGGCCCGTTAGTGGATGTGTCATTTTCCCAGGGCATTTTGCAAATGGTGACCCTCGGTGAAAATTAAAAGTGCCTTTTCTAAGAGAGACTCTTTCTTTCCCTGACTGGTTCATTCATTGCAACGCCAGCAGGAAGAGATCTGCCTACTTGCCTCATTGTGTTTATCAATGACATATCTTATGAGGCTATTCCTCTCTGTGAAGACAGAGACAGTTGGAAAGACGTTAGACCGTCTTTCCGCAGGTCACACTGAAACCCAAGCTTGTCGAAACTCTCTCAGCTATACGGTTGGTCCAATAACCAAAAGGAGCTTTGCTGCTTGCGTATTCCCTGAACCAGCACGGCTACAGGGACAGTCCAGCCTACTACGACAGAAAAGGCCTTATGTGTAGGCATGGTGAGAAGCATGCCTCTTGCAGCTGTCTTACATGCACTGCTCACCAGTCAAAGTCTGCTTCTGTGCAGACGCACGGTTCTGATGTCATGGCCCTGGCGTACTTTCCCTGCATGCACTTCTTCTCTGACTTGCGCTTCTTGTAGATCCTCTTTGCTCCCATAATGCATGCTTCCCCCTGCAAAGAGAATCAAAACAGTCAGTCCTCACACCCCCGATATCATTTTCCCCATATCACGGGCGTGAGGCTGTGGTTGCAGCTGCGGTGAGTGCATTGAGGAGATATGGCTGTGGGTACTGGTGCAGAGATCATGACTGAAGTCAGCGGAGCAGTGAATTTGAACCAGCAGAGAATTTAGCCCTGATCCTTCATGTGTGGATCCAGATCTCAATCTGAACGCAAGGTGGTTGGATTTGGGACTCTATTCACGTCTTAGAGATCATAGCAATTGCCAATACAGACTGGTCCCTGGGCAGAAGACTCGGCGCTATCCAGTTTTCTCTCGGCTTTTTTCACTAACCTGCTCTTGGGAACAGCGTAACTTGTTCGTACGTAAATACATAGCATAGATCCAGAGTTCAGGCTTTCAGAGCATTGTTTGCTGTGCATTGAACTCAGACGCTTGCCGTCAGAGATGTCTATTCATCACGGAATCAAGCATCCTGCTAAATATTTTCTCTCTAGGGAAATCAGGGAAGAGAAGGCTCTGACTCGCACTCGAAATAGCAACCCAATCCAGAGGCAAGGTTACAGGGCACTATTCCTTTAATAGTTCTGTGTGCTCATAACCAGACGCCCTCCAAGATGCACCTTTGTGTATTCTTTGGCATATGCAAGCAAAGAAAGGAATAAACAAAATACATTTGGCTGGCTTGTCGCATGAAACTCCTCTCTGAGCCGCTGAAGGAAACAGACACTGTTCATAGCTTTGGCTGGCTCAAGCAAACTGAGGGCCAGAACAACAGCTGGTGCCAAATGATGAAACCCATAGGCTAAGTACAGGCAGTCTACAAGCCTGATGCTGAATTGAGTCTGTCTTCGCAGGTTAGTCCAAGCTGCGTAGATTGAACCGATAAGCAAGTGAACGCACATTCACTTTTGATTCACATCCCTGTAGTGGCCCAGGCCACAAGGTAGGGGCCGGGAGCTAGAGGGAGTGCTAAAAAACACTGCCCTGCTTGGCTGGGGCAAATAGCTTAGACCATGGCTAAACCACCTACCCTGCAAGAGGGTTTATGGGGGAGGTGCAAAGCATCCTGGGGTGCTGGGGGGCTGTGAGTTAACTTGAATCTGGAGGGGATCTGGGACAGAAGTTCAGTAAACTGATTTAACCTAAATCAGTTCAGTATGATACTACATTCATCCAGGTTTATCTTTAACCATTAAAGTGGTTAATGTGCATTAAACGTCTGTTGTGTTACAACTTTGAACTGCTTCCAATCACTTATACTGGTTTATGCATCATTTCTGTCCCTAGCTCTCCTGACTTCAGTATGGTCATGCTGATTTACACCTCCTACAGATGTAGCTCCTGGCTTGGAACAGAGCAGGGCTGTCAAAGTTATGGCCCACAAGCCATAGCTTGCCTTCAGAGTCCTATCACCTGGCTCCTAATGCTGTCCATAGGACTTGGGCTGCATGCACACACTGCGTGCAGCACAAACAGGGCTGTATCGGAGCACATGCTTCGCCCAATGCAGGGGTAGGTGCAATCCAGCCCACATACTACTCACCCATGCCACGGTGCCAGATGAATTTGGCACTCCTAGATTAAGGCACCGAGTCTGTCTTTCATTTGAGTGGTAAGTCTAAGGCAAGCCACTTTGATGTTCTAATTATTAAAAATGTTCCAAATTGCCTATAAATGAGTGCAAATACTTTGATGATGTAAAAAAAGATAATTTCATAGATGTTAGGGTCGGAAGGGACCTTAGCAGATCATCGAGTCCGACCCCCTGCCCTGGGCAGGAAAGAGCACTGGGGTCAGATGACCCTAGCCAGGTGCATGTCCAGCCTCCTCTTAAAAAGCCCCAAGGTAGGGGAGAGCACCACCTCCCTTGGAAGCCTGTTCCAGGTTCTGGCAACCCTTACCACAAGCAGGTTCTTCCTGATGTCCAACCTAAATCTGCTCTCTGTCAGTTTGTGGCCGTTGCTCCTAGTTACTCCAAGAGGTGTCCTGGTACATAGAGCACCTCCTACTCCTTGCTGCCCCCCACCTATGAATTTGTAGGTGGCCACAAAATCCCCTCTCAGCCTTCGCTACAGATGGCAGTGGGGTGTTGATCATTCATGCAACCAGCGGGTTCGGGTTACATTTTATTCGAACCCTTCAGGATAAAAAAGCAGTGTGTAGAAATTGCCGTGAGGTGGGAAATACACTCCGGGTGACTGTCCAAGCCAAGCTAGAAGATGCCTGGGTGTCTGAAACACCGACCTCTTTCAGTCCTCACTTGTATCAATTAGACATGAGAAGAGATGGCATGTACATGTACGTTCTCAGGGACGGTGACACGCAGGGTGAAGTCAGCCCAGGACTGAAATGAAATACAAGAGCAGAGCTCGAATCTCAACAGACTTGCTCTCAGCCATCTGGTTCATAGGGGAAAGAGCTTTGTCTTTGCCCATGTTAACCTGCAACGTTATTGGCTTGGACTCGAATCCGGTTGCAGTGCTGCTTACCTGGCTATGGAGCTGCCAAGGCCGGTAGTCCTCTTCAGTACACCTCCTGTCAAATATGGACTTGTAGTCCACTTTCACCAGCTGCCATTCTGAACGGTGGCTGAAATGTCCAAACACTCTACACAGGACAGGAAGGAAGAGTGTATACCCTCGAGAGCAGTGCCAGGCCTGGCTCGGTCTAGATTTTCCCCGGACCACATTTTCCAAAGGGCTTAACTAACATGGGAGTTCAAATCATAGTGACACTCAGTGCAACAAGCTCTAAAGCACCCAAGTCATTTCTGAAAACGGCCCTTTGCCCCCCAGATCATTTAGGTGCTTTTGGAAATTTGATTCCTAAGAGAGTTTATATTTGATTTCACAGATTGCATAGACATTAGGGCTGGAAGGGACCTCAGAAGATCATCGAGTCCAGCCCCCAAATACTTTGGAAATACTTGTCTCTATGGCGAGCACTAATAAGGTCCCTTTGGGGGGGCAGAAAGGGAAATAAAGGAAAGATAATATTACAAAACATCTACCAGAGATGGGTCAAAATTGGGGCTTAGAATCTGAACCACTCTATGTGCATCAGGGTATGGATTTGGAAAGGGCATCTTAAGTGATGAACACGTCTGCAGGCTTTTGGTTCTGGAGTTGGCCCCAAACAAGATTGGTTTTTATCCCAGTTCTGGTTTGTCTTTGGGTGAAAGCTCAAGCACAGGAGAAACCTTATGGAACCAGCTGCTTATTTGCAAAAGTCTTGCCATTTGCAAATAGCAGCTTTCTTGAATAATGCACAAGACTGTAGTATCATTGAATCAAAGCTCAGGCTCTATTCTTAGTTCTACCTGAGCCTCCCCACACATTCAAATCTGGATGCAGGTCTGTATTTGAAAGGCACCTTCTTTCTCGTGTCACTATTATCTGCAGCGAGCTCCCGAAGCAGGAGTTCGGCCGCTTATAATGCGATTCCTTTGCACCAGCCGAGACTGAATTTTCCTCATGTTTTTGCAAATCTGATCCCAGGTAAAATGTCACTATTTATGTCAGGGTGAATACCGATTTATGCACCATGCGAAACGCAGTGTGCTATGCTGAAACTAATCACAATTCTTCATGCAGCAGCCTCAGGCAACACTTTGTCATTCATTCTTACAAAGGAATGTCTCCATTCTTGCAGATTCCCAGTTTAAAAAAAAAAATCAAGAGTTACAGCTTTAGAAAGAGCTATTTTTTTTTCCCCCCACTATTCACCTGCAAAGGGCACCACTTCTTAAAGATAGACTCATTTTGAAAAGAAAAGTATTTGCATTGATGAGCCGCAGGGACATGATTTTGAGGCTAACCTGGCCCCTTGCTAAGACGCTGTAAGTCACATTATGTGTAAGCTTTAATGGCTTTTGGACTCACTGCATGACTGTAGTTGCAATCCTTTGCTTCTCCCATGGACAAGATTCCCCAGGTCCAACCCCTCCCAGAGAATCCAACCACAGGGATCTTAACATGAGGATCTGGCCCCATTCGAAAGGTATGGTGCAGTCCCATTGGATTTGGCTTGCACCCTACTTGTGCTCTATATCCTCACTTACGTCATGATCAGAGTCTCCTCTCCCGGCTCCCCTAACACGCCGTCGACAAACAGCGGGATGGACGTGAAGCTGTACTTGCTCCAGGATCTCCCCTCATCGAAACTCAGCCTAGTGTCAAAAGCACAAATGCCATCAGTCCTCTGCAGGGAACGGGGCCGCCGTATTTAGCAAGACAAAATGTAGGGACTGCTATGAAAGCAAAATGAGCCGTGGTTTAAAAAAAAACACTTAATGGTTTGGATGGTCAACCCACATTGCTTTAAAGGCATCTGATTTTTGAAACGGGTCCTTTTGGCGGGTCACAGACAGAAAACCACGGGTGCTGACAGATGTGGGGGGAAAAATGCACTTTACCGGACGCAATAGCCTGTTCGTTTGACTCGGCTCTGCAGTGTCTGTATAGATCGGGTGCTTCGGCGGGGCTTTTTGGCACTTTTAGCTAAAGCTGACTGAATGAACTATTAAATAGAGGCACCGGAAAAGCCCCACTAAAGCGCCCAACCTATATAGACGCTGGGAAAACCAGGTGCAAATAACACAACGCCTCTTCTGGGCACATGCTGGGCTGGGCGCAGGAGCGCCCTGAGTTTAAAGTGCCTTTTTTTTCCCACATCTGCAAAAAGCCCAAAATATTCTGGCACATAGCTGTTGGCACTCACTCTCATACCCCAGTTTTCTTCTGGTGGAGAATTTCCAGCCCATTTCTACTCTTTCCCTTGTTGGCTGGTAGGGCAAACAGACAGATACCTCTATGCTCCTGACTCCTACCATCCAGGTTAATGAAAGAACTGCTTGTTCGGAGGCAGCCTAAATGAAAGAACAACTCATTTTTGTGCCTCATAAATCAAAGCTTTGATCATGCCCCCCTGGCACGATCCTGCTAAGTGGTGGCCAATGCTTAAGTGGTCAAAACTAAGAGTGATGCTTTAAGAGCATGAAGTTTTCTCTGGCCAGGTTTTTAAAAAAAATAATTAATGATTTTTATCACTTCCATTTTAGGGTGGCTGACCTGAGACACTTTAAAAGGGTCAGAGTTTGCGGAGTGCAGGACGCTCCATAAAATCAAGGCGCACACGCACGCAAGCACGCGCACTCTTCTGGAGTCTATTAAGACGACGATCATATTCCAACCTCCAATTTAAATTCAGATGCCAACTCTAGGACCTTAATTCTTCACGTGGGGAAATACAAAGTAGTTCCATTGATTTTAATGGAGCCTTGCTGATTTACCATAACTGAGAACTGGGTCCAAAACACCTATACTGATTCACCGCTTGGACTTTTTATTTGCAAAACTGCTAGCACTGCTTTCGCTTATCAGCATGAATGCATATAAATCGCTTAATGGACAAATTCTGGCAATTAGCTAAAAAATGTAGTCATGATCTAACCACCCGGCGGCATATAATGTGTAATGAAGGGCTCCATGACTAACGTGATCAGTGCAGTCACAATAATTACCACAGATGTCTGATAGGCAGAGATGTGTGTTTCATAGCGACCAAGACTCCACCTTGATCCAAGTACAAAACGCTGTGCTCCTCTTCAAAGATCTGAAAGAGAAAAAAAATGCCTAGGTGCATTATCCTTCACATTAAGGAAAGACCACAGCTTTTTTAATCCGGGTTACAGCAGATGGGGATATGCTGATTAACCTGCAGAACCATGGGGGAAATATCCTATTACTGACACAGTTACAATTGCTTAAAGCCAATGTCTTACCACTCCATTGGCAAAGCCATTTTTGCCCTGGCAGCTGTCAAGGACAATGGGTTTCCAATAAGACCCTCTTAAAGGATCGCCCATTTTCCACCTCTGCATCCAGAAACTTTGCTGTATTAACAGAAACTTTCACTTTGCCGAACCTCGTAAAGGCCGCGTGGAACGGTTGAGAAAGAAGGACAAGAGTTGGACAAACACTGTAAAAAATTAATGTCCCTGAATATTTGCTCAAGTATTTCAAAAGACTCTCTTTGCCCATGTTACATTGGTTACGGCTTTCTGTAAACATTTAAAATCTACTTTCCCAAAGTAGTCAAGCAAGGGAGCTTCGAGTTGTGTTTTTAAGCAGCTCTCATGCACACTTTAAGGGCTGATCTACAGGTATACCAGGTAAAGTTAGTAACCAAGTTCCCACTCACTTCAGTGGCACTACGGGATCTGGTTCTGGGGAGATGACCAGCGTGAGAATTAGGCTCATCCAACCAGAGCGAAACCGTGACACTGTGGGCGCGTTTACATGGGACACTAACTGCACAGTAGCTTAATAACACTGTGCAGTAGTGTGCTGGACAAAACCTGTGCGTACACACTACACTGTAGTGTACACTGCACCGTGGTATTAGGCTACAGCACAGTTAGCATCCAAAAAGACCCGTGCGCCAGTGCTACTGTGCAGACGTGTGCAACCCATCCAAATCCATCCAAAGCAGCTGTTGTCAAGCTATATGTTGGTAGGGACCTGGTCACAAGTCCATATCATTAGATTTGGATGCAAAATTTATCCATAATATGTAAATGATCCCTATTGTAGGAGACAAGCTTCTCACAGTCTGTAATCTTAGCTCCTGTGGGGCTCCTTTTCTCTTCAATAAAAGGACAGGTACAGATTGACCTGCTCATGGTCACAAGCATGCCTGTGTCAAGCAGGGTCTTGCAATGGCTCTCCTAAGTCATATGCTAGTGGCTTGATCAGAAGATCTCACCCCCAAAACATCCCCAAACTCTGGTATATTAAAACCTGGGCTCAAACTAAACGTTGGCACTGGAAATCAAGTGGCTGCTCCTCTTGGGAGTCAGTTTGCAACCAGAATTGGAAACAAATCAGTGCAGACCCAGCCCTCCTCCCCCAGCTAGCCTTAGTAGCAATGCCTCTGCCATCAACCAGAAAAAGCAACAGATCACCTTCTCGACACATCTTCCTTATATTCGGTATTAAAGCCTGGGATTTCCATGTTATTTACCTGTCTCCAGGTGTTCCCAGCATCGGACGAAACAAACATGCTGATGTCATTGTCTGACAATTCAGTACCTATGTTACCTGGAAGGAGAGCACTGGTCAGTGATGCAGCATTTTCAGACATGGGAAAATTAGCTAACTCAATGGGGTAAATGTGGTTTTCTGGGGGGTTGTGTGTTTGGTTTTTTTTTTTAAATCTCTGTTCAGTCTTGGGCAGCTGTCAGGTCACGGGGGAATATAATTAAAGGGTCAAGTCCAAATCCTTCTATTTACATGTGCAATGGAAGTGCAACAGGTAGAAGATGATGTTCATGCATTAGTGCAATACTGGCATGGAAACTGAACTTTTCCTACCTGAAGCCACGATAATGCTAGGGGCTGTCTCTCGGCTGGCGATGTTCCCAGAGGTGTAGGGATTCTCCGAAACTTGCAGATGAAGATGTAGAGAACAATAGGGCTGTAGAGAATGGCAAAAAAATAAAAGAGTGATAGGCATGCCATAAAGGGAGTCCACTCCTCTGTGGGTCCTTTTCACATCAAAGCAATGGGTGTGAGTAAAATTAGGCACAGAGGCAGATGAAGAATCTCTGCAGAGATAGCGAGAGCATGACTCGCCGTGGATAATATATCTTGCTACCCATGAATTGGACAGTCGCTGAGTGAATTTTCTTAATTTCCAGTGAAGGTATAGAAATAGGCACTCAGCTCACTAACATTTCTAACATGTGTCCCTGTTTGGGTGCTGTGGGCCAGCCGAAGAAGAAGTAGACACGTTTCCTTCCTGGCCGTAGGTCAGCTGTACAGCAGCGCCGACGAGCCCAGAGATCATCCCAATGCATTATGGACCTGATGATCTCATGAGGTCCCTTCCAGCCCTAAATTTCTGTGAATCTGTGAGTCCGGCTAATTTCCAGGCAAGCAAACAGGACTGCTGAATGCATGTGCCATGGTGGACGTGTGACAACCAACTGGCGTGGGCCAACATTGCAATACCACTCCCTGTAGCAAGGCAGAAGCAGAGTTGGTGTCCATCCCTGGGATAGCTCTTAGCCAGTGGGATCAATATACGGTCCCCATAATGGGCTGCATCTTCATGGAAAAAATAATCAGGGCCATAGGCTCCGTTGCTGTAAAGCAGCATAGCTCCACGGTACAAAACCAGTTGAGGGATCTGGGTTGCAGCCTGATTTGCAATGCTCAGCATCTCCAAAAAATGAAGTCAGTGAATGCAAGCACTTCAATATGGCACTAACGCCCCATAATGCCGAACAGATCTGGACAATACTATTCTCAAGCAGTGGAAATCCTCACTGCCTCCCTTTTGCCCCAAGACTGGGATCACTTGGTCTTCTGTGTTGTGTGCTGAAGTGGTTTTAAGGGGCTTATGCGCCCCTCAAGCACTTAGCACCATGTGCCCAGATTTGGCTCTGCCTTTAAAAGCCCTGGAGGTGCTGGGCCCAGGAAGCAGACAGCTAGAATAATGATGAAATAACAGAACACAAAACAGGGAAAGTCAGTGTGTGATTTAAAACAAGGCCCTTAAAACAACATGCTTTAGATAAGGGAGCCTGTCATTTTAAACAAGCTACTTTAGCACTGAGCCATAAATGAGCATATATGCCCGCGAAAGCCATGGCTATTGCTATTGCTTTGACATGCAAGGCATCCAGTCTTACACAGACGGTTCGCAGTATGAAGCCCTGAGGTAGGCAGGTAGTAAGCAGGTAGATATGCCATGTCTGTTATGCTTTCATTCATCTATAAATGCAATCGGCAATAGCCTCTGAAAGCCCCCTTGACGTTTTGCTTTCCCTTGGCTTTCTCTTAAGGCTTTCCAAAAGGCTCTAAAAGGCCCATAATAACATAAGGAGAGCGGGGGGGAAAAGCCCGAACCACACTGAACACCTGGGACTTGCATCAGCTAGTCTGCAAACGCAGCTGTGCCAAAGTTCAATGCCGTGTGCGGGGGATATTCATGAGGCAGGGCTGGCAGCGAGAGCCTAAGGAAAGGGCAAATCCCAGCCTCTCTCGTGACTCTTCCTCCCTCCCTCTTGATTCTGCTTAATTCTACAGAGCTCTTCCCTGCTGCAGCAGCAAGGTAATCAGCAAGGGCAAAAGCACAAGATAAAAGTACTGAATCTCTGCATTGTGCATTCGAAGGCTGGTGTTATCTGTTGCTGTTACTTTTTGGACAAGGTGAAGAACTCGTATCGTGCCCAAGGAAAACGCAAGCCTACCAGGCCAATCCTGAAATGGGATTCGCACTCGGCACTCGTCCCTCCTACCCCCACCAACTGGAGTCACCAGGACTCTTCTCTAAAACCCATCCAAGACAACTCACATTCATAGAGGCAAAAAGCAGAAGCATTTGGCAAACCCCTGATAATCTGAGCCTGCTGAGTAAGGAGAGCCAGATGAAGAGAATAACGGCAAGAAGGAAAGTCTATATGTGGTTTCAAAGCGGGGTGACGGGGGAGCCTACCGACTCAAACGCGGGGAGTTTCCCTGCGCAGAGGCCACGTGGAAGAAGGGATGAGGGCGTGAGGTGGGAGAAAGCCATCCGGAGGCAGACTGCATCTTCTCTGTTTGCAAAGCACCTAGCATACCCCAAACCCTATGAAGATGAGAGCACACGAACCAAGTACTAGAGTTGGGGGCCGGAGTAACCCGCCATTTCTAAGCACTCCTCTGCATATTTGTGCAAGAGTAACGCAACGGACCTCACCGAAAGAAAATTTCTGGTAGGAACTTCTGCAAAAAAAACTGGAGAAAAACCACAAAGCACAAGTGAGAACGGAGGCTGCACCGCGTTAGCGGCAGACAGGACCCTGATTCCCAAAGAAACGCATAGCATTTAGACACGGAAGAGACCTCCCTCCAGGTAACACGCTCTTCAAATATTAAGACTTACCAGATAAAAGTCTTCAAGAATGACTGGACATCCTGCAAGGAGTTTGGGGGTTGTGAGGGAGAGGGGGACAAAAATGATTAGCGAGCTAGAAATATGACATCCAAGAAAAGGCTGGACGAACTGGGATGACTTGGTCTGGAGGAGAGAGGACTGGGGCGGGGGAGTGATTTGATAGCCATCTTCAACTCCGGAGAGGGCTGTTATTGCAAGGATGGGTATCAATTGTCTGTGTCCACAGGCAGCAGAAAAGAAGTAACTGCATCAGATTGCAGCACGGGCGATTGAGGTTGGATAAAGCAAGAACGTTTTACCAATGAGGGTGGTTAAGTGCTGGGACCAATTCCCTGCAAAGCTTGTGGGAGCTCCATCAATGAAAGTTTTCAAGTACATTTGTTTGAAATGGAGTAGATAGAAATATTCCTGCCTGGAGCAGGGGGGTTTATTAGATGATTGCCCCATAGTCCCTTCCTGCCATACGATTGTGAGCAATATCTGCAGTGCTTCACTACAGCACGTTACTTCCAAATGCTGACATCCCCATGCAAGCATTGCAGCATCTCCTGCTTCATTCAGGATGGCTGGAGCCCAACAGTCTCTGCACCCTGGCTGTGGACACTACTTGCACTTAATGATTTAAAACACGACTCTCCCCCAGGTGACTCCCACCAATGTCTGCAAGCAGAACCCCTTGCAAAAGGGTGGCAGAGAGGATTTTTGCTGCTTTACAATAGCATTGTCCAAATCTGCTTGGCAGTATGAGGCATTAGTGCCATACTGAGATGCTGAAGACATATAGAAAATGAGAACTCTTGGTTCCAAATATTGAGATGCTTGCATTCACCGGAGATGCTAAGCATTAAACATCAGGCTGCTACCCACATCCCTCAACTGTGTTTGTACCGTGGGGCTCTGGGGATGCCGGCATGGAGAGGAGGGAGGTGAACTCTCACCGGTGCGACGCGAAGGAAACAGACAGGTTGAAGCAGATGGGGATGTCGCTGGACAGGTGTGATGTGCTACACACCAAACCTGCAGCCGGCTGTGGGAGGCTCAGACTCCAAAACAATGCAAAGGAAGATGCCAGGGAAGAAGCCACATCTGGCTGATGTGCACACGGAAGGCATTAAAAGCAAAGGAAATCTGCCCTTTAAAGGTGTTATACCTTCTGAAGGACTAAATAAAAGAGACACATTTTTAAAACCAACATAATCAAACTTACCCTTTGGTGTTTTTAAAACAGTGGCTCACAGAAATAACTCGCCCAATTCCCCACGCCAGAGGAGATTAACTCTCCTTTTAGACGTAAATCCTTTCAGACTCTGCTGCTTGAGATCTGCTTTTGTCTTGTATTTATACCATTTAATGGGAGCACATTGTATAGGTTTAGATAGCAACAGAGTACATGAGACAAGCATTAAGATCTAGTGAGGAGGATTAGGCTTAGAGTTTTGCATGCTACCTATCAAAGGCATGGTAATTTATTGTTGTAATGCAGCAAGGCCTAGCAGCCCCAGCCAGGATTTTGGCAGCACTCAAAGCCTGGCCTTTTCTCTCCATTCAGACTGCTAAACCTTGCCTCTAGGTTCTCCTCATCTTGCATCCAACAGCATTCTCCTTGCTAGTGGTGATGAGTGTGACACTGCCTTTCTTACCCTGAAAAACAGGCTATTTTCCTGGACTGTCCCTTCAGCCAGGTCACCCTTTTCCGCTCCTCCTGGGGGGGCAGAAGCTTTCCACAGGCACCTAATGATTTGGAAACATCTGAAGCCCCAGGTATGGATGCAGGATGCTTGCTGGTTGTAGGCCACTTGTGGTTCTTGAACGACTCACAGATTTGGAATTGATTTGGCAGATCTGGCTTGGGACACGAAAAATTTTCCATAAAAAAAAACCAAAATAAAACCTGCAAAGCCAGTGTCCCCCTTCACATCTCTCCTTAGACATGGCTTTAGTTGTGATGCCTAAAAATCACATGAGAACAAGCCTGATGCTGCTGTTTTGAGACCGCTGCCCACTACACTGACCAGGGGTGTCTCATTTATGCTCGCTCTTTCTTGCAGCTACATGTCTTTTGTTTTATGCAGGGTAGGATAGATCAAGGATTCACTTTTCAGCCTGCATTTCCCACTGCCTCACTCAACAGCACCCTATTCCCACTCAACGGGATCCTATTCCCATTCAATGGGACCCTATTCCCACTCAACAGGACCCTATTCCCACTCAATGGGACCCTATTCCCACTCAACGGGACCCTATTCCCACTCAACGGGACCCTATTCCCCACTGGCAGCTCGAGGTATAGTAAAAACCTTGTCGTGACCTAGGATGTTTACAACTTAAAGACACAAGAGAAAGGGAACGGGAGAAAAGAAATGTTCTTATTCCCACTGTACATACAAGGGAAAAGGGAAAATAAATGACTTGCCCAAAGTCATAGTAACTAAATACAGGTCTCCTGCACTCTTGCCCAGCCTTTTAACCACAAGACCATCCTTGAAGCCAGTTCTAATTAATTAACCTTCCAGTAAGGGTATCATTATCTTGCAAAACTAGGCTTAAAAGATCAGCTTCCCAGGCTGCTGTATCAATGGCATTGTACTGCTGCTCAGCCATTAGGCGACACAAGGCCTGTATTTAAAATGCATCGCCTACATTGTACTCCTGCAGGTATATTATGAATGCAAAGGGTATTTAACTTTGAGAACCAGCAGGCACAAACGAGAACAATAAACCCTCGGTCTGAAGTGCCATTTCACTTATGTTTCCTACCCACTCTGTTCTGTTTTTCCTTGAGTGAAGCAGAACAATCTCCGAAGGAAGGCTCCGAGATGTTGTTCCAGTTGCCTTGAAAAATCCTCGGTGTTTAATTGTTAGTGGAGAGAAGTCTATATTTGACCCTACGTGCACTTCAGTCAGATTACTCCTTCATCTTATTGACTGGCAACAGAGGTGCCACTTGTTTCAGTTAAAACTTTCCATCCTCTGGATTCCCAAAATGTAGCTGCATTCGCTTTCAGAGTGGTCACAGGCATGCGCGATGGCTGCTAATTTTGTTTTATTATGCATAATAAAAAAGGAGTTTTGATTTCACGGAAAGAGCTACATGGCTGCCGTGCTACAAGCTACTGCAAGATATTAGAGACCTATAGCCAGCAACGTTAAAGTATTAGCATCAGTTACAGTGTAATGATGGGAATTTAGTTATATTTGCAATGGGCCATTAGGTACGCACTTAGTTATGCTGAGAGGGGGAGTCCTAGGGAGCGTGTATCATGGGACGGTCAGTGATTCCAGGAGCTGACTCTGTTTAGTACGGCTAGGACCACTAAAGGGTCTGGGATATTATGCGATCCTTCTGGGGAAGCGTTTGCACGTGGTCTGTGCTCTTCCTGGATGGAGCGGTCGAGCAGCCAGAGGCCAATACGTATGAAAGAAAGCCAGTGCATTTACCAAAAATTGTGATTTCAGCGTACCCCAAAATACTTGCAAATTCAGAGAACCGTTTTGGCCCCAAAAGCGGAAAATACTGGTTTAGAGGTGAAATGTTGCATTTCAATATTTTCAGAATGCATCAGTTCAACTTTCAGCTGCCCGACTATTATAGACACATATATATAATATGTGTATGTATATGTATTATAGGTACACACACACACACAAAAACATACACACACACACACAGATGTATATACATCTAGACAAAATAGAATATATAGTTGAAAGAGGTTTATATCTTTTAATTATATATAGGTAAAATATTAAACTTAACTAAATGACTCAATATATATATATATGATATAAACCTCTTTCAACTATATAGTCTCTATACACAGACTTGCACACACACATACACGCATACACATATTTGTTTCTGGTTGACCAAATTTTAATATACGTAGATTCCATTTTGGTCAATCAGAAACAAAAATAACCATTATTTGCACAGCTCTAATCCATCCCAGTCCCTATTTCTATGCTCTTTCTGAACAGATGGTCCCTGTGGTTCCCTGACTTTTTACCAGGCCATTGCTACATTTTCAGTGCCTTTGCTTGGAAAAAAAATATCTCTTCTCTGATCTCTGTGTTCTGCTTTCTGTGATTCTGTCATTTTGCAAGTGCTCACATGGCAGAATCTGTCTTTATCTCCCTCACTGCCATTAGCTCCACAACTCAAAGCATGTTTTTAACGTCTTGAATCTCTCTTGTAGGATTCAAAGCATCTCTCTCACTCTCCCGTGCATTTGCTAAGCAGGACCCCCTTCCACGTGCTACAAGGTGCTGATTTTTATGCAAGCGACATCAAGCAAGCTGGCGGCAAGCTCTTTAAGGAAGAGAAGAGAGATTAGAAAGATTACGGGGAGGGGGGCTGGAGGGGAAAGACCTCTCCTAGTAAAACGGTTTATTTCAGGTTTCTTCTGGTTCCTCCTCTGGCAACGTGTAGGTCCCCTCGGATCAGGAGCCCACAAGTTTCTGTGGGCCCCGGTTCTCTTTCTCTTCCATTCAAAATGTGCAAAGGCTCTTTAAGGCTCAACACCATGCATCGGGCATCCTGCAAACTGCTCCCCTCTTGAGCAGCAGAGAATAGAAAACAGGGGGAAACCAAAAAGTCCCATATGCCCTCCTTTTTGGGGAGTGGTTGGCCAAGTTCCTTCCCATTCCCCAACCCTAGAGACCCTACATCACAAATACGCCTGCGTTGCGGGCCTGAGCCAAATTGCGTTGAAATCAGTGAACAGACTCACATGGACTTCAGTGGGTCTTAGAGCAGGCCTAGCTGCTCCAAATCCCAGCCCCATGGCATAGCAGGGTTGGAGCGAGGCTGTTGCTTTCCAACAATAATGTAAGTTGAGGCAACCCAGGGTGAAAGCTTTACTTCGGGCACCATTTGCTGCACGGACGGGAAATAACAGACTGGTTCCATTAGTGCAAGGGAAAAGTGGGGCAGGGCTGGGAAGGGAAAGGACTGGCGTGAAATGATAGGGGGTTATCTCAATTGTCAAGAATGAGAGCCTCACTGTGCTAAGTGCTGTGCATACACCTAAGGGAAGGATGCCCTTACCCCAAAGGGTTACAGAGGCTAGTGCGCATACGGAGAGTTAAATGGGGATTTTAACCTAGAGACGAGCCATTATGGTGCATCCTACCACCCCCCAGGCACGTGAATGCTCTCTCGGTACAACTCACACCGATAACCCTACCTGCTGAGGTGCTGAAATGCCCACCCCCCTGCTTATACCGCATCCTAAAAGCCAAGCCACACAGCAAGAGCGAGTCTATTATAGATGTTTTGAAAGAGGTGCCCAATTCCAGTCGATTTGCTTCGAGTCCTATGTAAATTTGGCGTTATTTTTACATCTAATTACTTATGCAATTCCACGTAGTGCAGTGGTTTTTGACCGTAATGCTAATGCCTTGACCAACACGCAAACTTACGCCGTCTAAAACACACAGTGCAAATCCCCCTCCTTCTCTTTAATACGGCAGTCTCTGTAGTCATGGCTACATTGCGAGAGTGGAGACACGTCTTCCTGGAGGCTCCCCCAGTGCCCTGCTTACATCTGCAAATAGCTCGCTCCCCCCACCTAGCGTGCAGGCTCCTGAAATACGCCATTCCCAGATCCAGCTCCCCTCGCGTCTTAGGGCCTTGTGGCACCTTACGCTGTGAGCCGCTGTGATGGGTGTTAGTGCCAGCTTGGGGCGGTCGCACCCTTAGCCAGGAACGTGTCCAGACTGTCCCAGCTGCATAGCTGGCAGGGGCAAATTAATGCATCGGCAAGCTAGGCACATGCCAAGGGCCCTGAGCTGTGGGAGGCCCGGTCCTTCCCTCTGTGGCAGCGGTGCAAATGGCCCCATCCACCTCCCTTCCCTTCCAGGTGGGGCTGCTGCTGCTGCCCACCTCTATCATCATACAGCACTGGCTGGAGACACGAGTCCTGGGGTGTTGGTGCTTGCACGAGCCCTGAGGGCAGCCACCACTGGTGGCAAGGGCTGTGCACCGTGGGGGGCAGTGTGTGAGGGGTCTCCACCCTCCCTCACACCCCACACACTCTCACTCTGGCCCTACAATCCTCCTCCCACATATACACCCCAACATAACTATTGCCCTCCCACACTTCTCCCACCCTCACTCCCCTTTCTTTGAAATGTATTGGGCTTGTCTTGGGCTTGTTTTTAAAGGCAGCATTGCTTTTTGTCTCGTGAGACTTGGCAACACTTCTCCAAGCCCCACTCCCTGAAGGCAGCAGTGCTGGAGTGAGGGGGCCACGAGCCACCCAAAATTACCAAGTAATAAGTCGCTAAGATATCAGAGACTTAGGGCCTTGTTATACATTAATTTTAGGCAGCTTTTGGAGCTCCTAAACCCTGGACTGTCCACGCATGAATACCTGAAACTAGTTTTAAGCGCACTTTAGGGGACTTAAAGTTATGCCACTTGAGGGCAGGTTTATCTCTGATCCATGTCATCCAACGTGTGCTCCATTAATGCATGGCCAGTCCCCACCAATGAGCTGCCCAAGTTACGGTCCTCCAGCATGCCAGGAAACTGTGTCCCCTCTCTCACCCTCCTGTTCTGTGTGGACTTTCTGCCCCCTGAATTCTAGTGCCCAAGGGGCAGTTTGGGCATCAAGCCATCTCCCCTTGCCACCCTTGGGAATCAACCCCATGCAAAGAGCCCATAGAGAATATGCCAGCTAGGCAAGTTGCGGGCCAGAGATGGGGCCAGAAGTGGTGGCTAAGGGGCTTTGGGAAGGAACATGGGAGGAGGCCAGATTGGATCCCCATGAGCTGGGGCTTCCTTCCTAGAGCAGGGGCAATAGCTCCCAAGAAACACCTTCCCTCACCACTCCCAGCCATCCCAGGAGGCATGACTGGCACCCCACACATCCCAATCCCAAGTCCCACTCCATAAAAACACGAGGCTTTTAAAAAAAATGCACTACTCTTTCAACTTGGATTGAAAAATAACCCCCTATCATTCGATTGAGAGAACCCCCTATCGTTTCATATCAGTCCTTTTCCCTTCCCAGCCCTGCCCCATTTTTCCCTTGCACTAATGGAACCAGTCTGTTATTTCCAGTCCGTGCAGCAAATGGTGCCCAAAGTAAAGCTTTCACCCTGGGTTGCCTTACATTATTGTTGAAGGAGGAGTACATTTAAAAAGGAGGAGTTGAAATTTCTTCGAAACTTTTTATCTTATCCTTCAAGGGCTGACTTCCTTCACTTCACCACCTGTTCCCCACTCCCATTTCATTACGCATCCCCATCCCATTCACTCTCTGCCTCCCAGCTTCATGTTCACCCCACTTTTCTCACTCACCCCATACTTTGAGCAGGGACAGAAGCCTTATGTATGTATGTATATATATGTGTGTATGCCTCTATGTATATATGTATGTACATATATAATAGAGCCACCTGTTGACTCACTATTAAGATCCTTGGAGACACTCTTACGCATTTGCCAGTAATTGCTCATCATGTGGCTGTTGGCATAAATCACTGGCTGCCCAAACATGGTTGCGTTGTACCCCAGCATCCTACGTGCCACACAGTATCTTCATGCATCCGTGCCCTATTTACTTTCAAGAGCTGGTGTCACCATCACATTATTACTTAGAAGAATTTTTTCCCCCCATTTCCTCCTACTCTAAAACATCAACTTACCAGGAGGCAGTGAATAGGGTTTCCTCTCAGATCAGTGTCGGGAGCCTGTAGCAAATGCCAATCTCTCCCTTTGTTGTAGGTGATGAAAGTTTTCACTTGGTTGTCAATCTTCTTGTTAGCCAAGAACATTCCCTTTATCCCTGCTACCTAGGAAAAATTGACATGGCTGAAAAATATGTCAAGTTGACTCAGATTCTCTATGCGTGCATATAATTACCTGTCCAACCCAACAGGGACTTGGTTGAGATATCAGCATAAAGAACTCTAGGGCAAGAAATTACCAATGGGTATCAAAAGAAGAAATTTATGGAGCAATAATGAGGTAACACAGAGGAACAATATGGCTGGAAAAGTTATAGATAGGAGAGAAAGCTTTAGCAGGAGCATAAGAGCCTGCAATGATATAAGCAACGGTAGTAGGTGGCAACCTCATTGTTTCGTAACCAGAGAGCCCCTTAAGAGATGAATGAGACAGAATACATCCATTTACCTTTCTCCATTTGGAGGAAACTATGGCAGGTGTTGTTTTGCACAGAAAAGAGTAACGTGGACTATTCTGCGTTTCTTGAGCAACTTTCATCCAAGGTTCTCAAAGTGCTTCATAATCAGTGCTTCAGAAACCTTTATAACTCCCCACATATAGGTGATTTGATACACATTTTGAGCAGGGAGAAAATAAGGCACAAAGGGGTAACATAACTTCCTTGAGATCCCATGGAAAGTCAGTAGTAAAACCAGAGTTATGAACCAAAATCTTTTATTCTTATGCCTCTACATTGCCCACGGGGCCATACTCTCACCTGCCTATAACCAAACACATCTGGCAGTTGGGAAAAGGTGCCGCGTGCGTTATTAAGGGGACAAACACACAAAGTAATGTTGGGACCCAGGCGGAAACACCTTTGTTTTGCAAAACACGCAAGGCAAGATATTCCTTGATGAAGTGAAAAAATAAGAAAAGAGGGGCCTCATATAAGTCCAGACTCTGATCCTTTTGCTCGTGATGGGTAGTACTTCAGTGGAAGTATTCAAGGAGGGCCAGATATGGAAATCTTTACTCATTCGTGATATGAATATTAAGGCATTGGTGCTGTAGGCAGGGTAGGCACACTGGTTCTTAAAACGATGCCAAACAACACCAGAAAATTATTATTTGCTAGAACAACCCCCTAACAATATGTGGTTTTCAAATGTGATCTTTAAAACTGACTTGCTTGTTTTCCAAAAATATCATCTGGGGTTTCCCAGAAGAGGCGGAAAGGCACCCAAATGGGCAGCAGATGCTGCATCGCCCAACGATACGGTGCAAACAGCTGCGACTGAAAATGTACCATGAGCTCAGGTAACCCTGGCTCAAGCCAATAGCTCTCTTTGTCCATTTTGCTGTTGATGTCTGAAAAGGGGTGTATTACTGTCCCCGAGACATGCCGGCCATTGATGATGAAAAAGTATTTTTATACATCCAGTGACAAGTTTGTTTTGCAATCCTGTGAATTTTTTCTTTGTTGGTTCCAGGCATGGGTTGGGACTTGGGCTGTGTCGAGATGATCAGGGGCGTGTGCTTGCAGGAGCACGAATAGCAGTGACACAAGTTTGTGCTGCTACTTTGTGCTGCAACACGCACCACTGCAGGTGCCCTTTGGTGGGTGGTGCCCAGCTCCTCCTAGCTCCAGCCCGGGCTGCATGTGCTGCGGTCGGAAAGGGGGCTGGCCGGCCCGCAGGGTTGCTGGTTCCCCCCATCTCCAGCTTGAGCCCATTGCTCCTTGTCCTGTCATCTACCACCTCTGCCCATCTCCATCCTCTTTCGAACTCCCCCAGTTGAAGGCTGCTATTAAATCCCCTCTCCATCTTCTCTTCTGCAGACTAGATAAGCCCAGCTCCCTCAGCTTCTCCTTACAAGTCATATGTCCCAGCTCTTGAACCATTATCGTTGCCCTCCTCTGGGCTCTGTCCAATCAGTCCACATCCTTTCTACAGTGGGGCCCCCAAAACTAGACATCCCATGTGAACATACAACTCACATGCACAGGGCAAAGACAACCCCCACTCCAGGACCATCTACAAGCCCGGCATAGAATACAAACTCCATACAGTATTAAATTCCCTACACTAGACAAACCTGATTCCCATCAGAGCCACAAACAAGAGAAAAAGACCCCAACTCCTACCCGAGGCACAGAAGGCATGCTTAACACGCACTGCATACACCCCGGCATTGCCCAACCCCAACCCCAGGACACCGGGAGTTTTACCGCTCCCCTATACCACACCTACCCACCCGAAGCAGGCCACTTACTGGTCAAATAAAAAATATTTCTTCTTATCCTACTCAGCAGATCAGTAACGATCAGTGTGAGCAGGTACTTTCCATGGGTTGGATTCAGCTCCCTCCAACCAGCCTGAACACGGGGCAGAGCAGAGCTCTTGGGAGTTGCGTAGGAGCCAGACTCAAATTCAGAAAGGTACCGACTGGTCCCTGCCTTGCCCTGGCTGCCTTGCCCTGGCTTGAATACGTCATAAGATCCAATCTGGTTCCTCTGATGGAGTAGACTAATCCAGGCTGTGGGTCTGGCCTGAGATGCCTAGACACGCACCCCTCGCTGACACCGGACCAGCTTCCACAGCCCGCGCGACAACCCGAACACCACCTCCTCCTCCCCAGGACCCGCGCTGCAAGTACATCCTCTTTCCTAAGTGCTGCTGTCTCCACACGAGCACTGGCTTTGCATGATTTCTGCCTCTGTTTAATTCATCTCTGCATTTTCTTCCTCTCTCTTCTTCATCTCCATTTCCCTCTAAGCACTCATCCTCTGCAGCAGCCCTACTGGGAGAGCCAGGCTGGATGGCTTTCAACTCCCTTCCAGCCAGAGCTTCGAATTGAAAAGAAGGCTGGTGCCAGGGCCCGTGTCAGCCAATATTCTTTCTCTCTAGGTAATCAGCAGATACGACGCCACCGGTCTGATCACATCCATTTCACTCCAAGTTTGCGACGAACTGTCAGCCTAATAAAACAAAGGCTTTCCTTTCCCCGTGAGATGTAAGACACCTTTACATAATGCAGTGAAACCACTCCTTGAACTGACAGTAATAAGAGGCAACAGCTTTTCCACAGGCTGCCAAAGCTGCAGATAGATGAATAGTCAAAAAAAACCCCCAAACCCTCAGGATGATCAGGAAGTCATATCTGCTCTCCCCCAGTTCACCTGCATTTGTATAACACCCACTTGGGCTTTCTACATGGACATCCCAAGGTGGCTTGTTCAGAGACAACCCAGCCTGCAGAGCTGATATGCACGAGTGAAAGAGGAAGAACAGAGACAAGGTCGTTGTTTTTACAAACACTTGTTAGCATTCGGTGTCATTCAACCTACTTATGCCATGTGAAAGGACCACGGTAGTGTTATGGGGCCCTAAAAAGCCCAGTTCCAGCTGAAGACTTTCCCATTCGAAGATGACTACCCTTCAAAGACCCTTTTTGCACCATCTGGAACAAAAAGGGGAAGATCTGGAGTCTGGAGGGGCATCTCAAGGGCGAGGCCATGGCACAGCAGAGCTATGGTGATTTGACACAGCTCAGTGGCTCAGACAGATGGCATCTCTTGGGCAGGCTCTCTGGGTGAAGCTACTGCAATCCCCAGAGCAGCTAAGGATCATGAAGGTGCAAGGGGGACCCTTAAATCAGAGATGCAGCAGGGCAGCTTGGTGCCTGTTGCAACCTGGAGCAGCAGCGCTGCCTCCGGGGAGCCAGCCTGGCCAGCTGGCAGCAGCAGCTATTCTCTTCCCACGCCCCCACGACCTCACCGCTGCTAAAATTCCTCCTTTCCATGGGCATGGCATGGACTCGCCTTCCAGATCACACGCGGAAGTTCAACAGCGAATCGTCTTACGCTTTCAATCTGCACCTAAATTGCACAAATGTACAAAATCTGGATTTTTTTTCTTTTTTAACCGGACTCATTCAGATCCTTGGATAAAAGGGGCTGCTCAAGCACAAAAATGACCTGCCGATGCCCAGTGACTCAGCTTTTCGCACTTGTTCTGCCAGACCAAACTTGTTCCTCTCAAAGGCAATTTTCCTGGCATCCCGTGAACACCCAGGATGGCAATGAGTCATTTGCACTTGCGACATACCTCATAGAGGTCAATCATCACATTCCCCTCCAGCCCTCGGCTACTCTTGACATTCTCCAAGGCCAGCGTAAAGTAGACCCCGCGGGTATCAGATATATAGAGGTTGTAGGTATCGTTCTGGTTCCACTCTTGAACGGCTGCAAACACCTGATTCTCGTCTGTGCTGATAACGTGCATATCCTGGGGAAAGAGCACAGAAGGATGTCACTGTCGGGCAACCCCACTGCATTTCCTCTGGGGCCAAAGCTTGAATCCTGCCAAATCAAGAGATGTAAAAACGATGCCAAAGTCTAATCAAAAGTTGGAGGCAACATTCGTGTACGTCGCACATCTTCTCCTCTGAATATTTCACACATTTTCCTTTCTGCTAGTTTGCAAAGCAGTAATTAACTGAGGAGGTGTTAATTGCACATTTATGCTGGCAATACTTTTAAGAAGTGTTGCACGGTACCAGTGTGTGGGGGTTTTTTCCCTATTAGAAAATGTATAATGTTAGTGCTGCTTCCCCTCACCCCCCCCACTTGCTATATCTCAAACAACAACAGCAAAAAAGACTTTAAAGGAAATCACTGCACATTATAGATCTAATATAAGACAGCATCTTATACCTTCAGTGTACATTACAGATCTAATATAAGACAGCATCTTATAACTCTGCTTTTTGTGCCTTACATGGAAGCTAAAAGTTGCTGGGAAATGGATGGATGAAGGAATTATGGGGTGAAATTCAGCAGCTTGTGTTGCTATTATTGTTATTTATTGTTTGCAATTATACTAGCACCTAAGAGCCCCTGGCATGGACCAGGATACCTCTGCGCTGAATGCTGTGCAAACATATAACAAAGACAGCCTCTGCCACAAGTAGATTAGATGACCATAATAGCTCTGGGGGGCTTTTATCTCGACGAGGAAGAGGGAGAAAGGGGAATCCAGATTTTCACAACACCAGGTGCTCCCCCAAAGAGCTGAATGCTCTTTTTCATGTGGGTAGGTATCCTAAAGTTTGGCTGCGTGTTTGAAACTCAGCCAGGTAGTTATATACGCAAAGCTGGAACTTTATCAGAAAAGACATTCTCTAGACACTGGAACTGCCTCCTGCTTTGGGTAATTCTGTTAATACTACAAAAATTTGCTTCCCGGTGCGTTTTCAAGCATCCAGCTGGCGCCCAGAAGGGCGAGCTGAAAATAATGGTACAAAAATAGTTCACACAAATACACACACACACATACACACGTGAATGTGTCTACACATTCATTAATGTGCTTTTGCTAATGCGCATTACATTTAGTACCTCCACTGTGAGGCACTAGAGAAAGGCACATTACCCTATTTTACTGCATGGACGCACATGTTTTTTTTCTGTGCCACTTTCATGTGCATTAAAATAGGCTAATGCACATTAAAGTGCACGTGTAGACGTGCCCTGTGTGTATTGTATATAACACAGACACGCACACACATTGATTCACACTGAACGTTGCAGTAATGGTTAAGAACATTCATTTTTCATCTAACCCAGCTTTTCCACTCCTAAGTTTTTTTCTCAGAGCAGATAGCCGTTCACTTGCACATGCTTGTTTCCGTCCCAGTGAAGTGCATCTGATAAGAGTCTGGTAATTCAGAGAAATGGGACGGTGCCAATTCTGCGGTGACGTGAAACGGGGCTTTTGTCCCTGGGCTTGCTGGCGTTCAGATGTTCTTAGGCATGTCTGCCTCCACAGCCCAACATTTTTTGGAAAGCAACTGGTGAAAGGAAACCAGCAGGCTACAAAGAGAACAACTGAGAGGGACATGAAGAAATTCAGAATATGATGGCCAGTGATACAATAACAGCTGGTAGAAAGGAGTGGGGACACTTCCTTGTAAGCTCTACATACTATATGGCATGAAGGACACTAAGCAAGCAAACAAGTGAGTCTGCATGTCCAGGACCACGCACGGACACACTCGTGGACCCAATACCATAGATATAATGGGCCAGCATCTAGGCACCTAAGTACCTAAGTAAGATTTTATTCCACCCTGCTCAAGTCCCTGTAAACCAGGGGTGGGCAAGATGGTAGATCCGGCCAGCAGCTGAACTCCACTTCCCAGCAGTCCCTGCCCGTGTTGCTGCAAGCCAGTTTCCAAGGAGACCCCAGGAGCAGAAATGGTAATTGGGATCATGAAGGTGCAAGAGGTATCTCAAAGCCAGAGATGTATCAGAATAGCTTTGTGCCTGGAGCAGCCTGGAGGAGCAGCACTGGCTCCTCCGGGTGCGGGGCCAGGCTGTCCGTGGAGAACAGCCCCAGAAGCACTGGCAGGGCACATGGTTGGGCACGGATCAGCTCCAGGACTGGGATCTTGCAGAAGTGGCAGCATGGTGCAGAGCCAGGGCAGAGCTGAGATCCACTGCCTGTGTGCCCTTGCCCGGGCTGTACGGGCAGTGGATCACACCTCTGCCCTGGCTCTGCACCACGCTGTCGCCACCACAAGATCCCTGCCTGGAGCAGCTCCTCCATGGAAATGCTGTCATAGCCCCACCACTCCTGGGGTCTCCATCATGGGCAACTGGTACCTCCCGAGCTGGGGCGGGGGGTGGGCCCAGATGGCCAATAGTGGGGGGGTCCCCCTGCGGCCAACCGCTGACTGGAGGGGGGGTGGTCCCTCAGCAGCCAATCGCTGCTGGCACTTCTGGTTTCACAGCTGGCACTTCCAGGGAGTGCATGGCCGATCTCAGGGGGTGCATGTGCACCACATGCACCCCCTATGCATCACCAATGGTCTCCATGATAAGTGGCTGCAGTGACATGGGCAGGGGGCTCTGGAAATGGAGTCTGCCACAGGCCCTATCTGGACTTTGCCCACCCCTGGTGTAAACCCATGTATGCACCTGCTTTGGTAACACATTGTCATGTGACCATTAACACTGGGTTACAAAACAAAAGTGAGGAGAAGGTGAACCCAGCCACCTTTTGTATTAACTGTGTTTCAGGGACGTGATTAGGTGGAATAGCATCGCTCTGGATCCCCTAAAAGATGCAATGGAATCTAGCCCCTATTGTATCATCATTCAGCTTGGAAGTAAAGCCAATGGTATTTTGTGTATGAACTATTTCATGAAGGTTATGACATTCGTGGGACTTGATCAGGGACCTGGGAAAGCATGCTTTATATTCAGAAGCTTGTCCACATCAACCTCAACCATGCAGCTGGCCAATAAAAGATACGAGAGACAAGGAATGTTGTGGGTGATGTCATTCCTGCAGCATCACAGCTACAACAGCACTCCAACGCCGTTAATTCATCAATGGTACTATTTTTAATCAGTAATCTATTGACCAAATGGCGTTTATTTTTGCTAGTCTTTGACCAAATCTAGGGAAAGCAAAAGGCAATTTGATGAGCCCTAGTGAAATGACTATGACATTTAATTCATTGAATACTCGTCTTCCTGATTTTGTACATGATCATGTTCTAAGATCCATGATGACGGATGCCAAGTCTTAGGAAGAAAGAATAGGCAAGTAGCAATTTAAACCTCACAGACTGTAGACTGAATCTAAGTAGCATGTAATAATCGCAATAGCTTTTCTCTGGGCTCATTTAGCTTGACCTCTGACATGGACCTGTACTACATATGCAAGCAGTGCAAGTGCATGAAATATGGCAATAAACTCCATGCATCAGTTGTGCATTGTATCAGCCAGTAGAAAATGTTAGATTTCAGCTAATAAATACGAAACAGCATGTTAAACAGACGGGGGGGGGGGGGGCAGATGAATCCTGTGCTAGCTGCGCTACACGCAAAGGTTGTTGCTGACTAATTGAGTCTGGATGTTGTAGCTGAAGCCAGCTAGAATGGGGAGTGGATTCCCTTTACCATTACCGCTCTACCAAAGCACCTCAGTGGCCTAGATGTAGGCAAAGTCAACTCACTGCATCTCCGGTGCCATGAATTTATTCCCCACTTGCACTGAAGGCTGCTCCCAAATGACCCAGCTGTAAAATGGGTACCTGGCCATTTAGGTTGGAGAGCCAAAAATGACAGGATTCAATGCTAGACCCATTGCTCCTTATTGCGCCATTGGCTACAGAAACTCTAGCCCAATGGAGCATTAGGCTTGGGAAGATCTGTGAAACCTAAGTCCCTAAGCTGTTGTTCCTTAGACTTGCCATCCAGTGGTGGTGTGAAAGGTTTTGGGGGGTCCCAATCCAGATCCTCAAGGATATGTGCCTAGGTCAGCATTAGCACAAGTTCCAGGGAAGGAATTTAAGAATCAAATGGGGAGAAAGACTGAATCCCTTTCCAGACCCTACAGAGGGTTGTCTCAGACCTAGTTAGGGACACAGATGGAGAAGTGAGAACAAAGCTGACTTTGGCCTATGAACTGCAGTCTACAAGGCTCACTTTGGCCTATGAACTGCAAATCACCCAGGCTAAATACACTCTAAGTGTGTCCTATCCACTCCTGAAGGCTGTATTTTGGAGAAGCCCTGTGGTTAAATATCTCTGTGAGCTGCAGTGCCGCCATTGGGATTTCATTTTAGTCCAATCCCTTCTCCCCTGTTCCACCAAGTCTGCGGGAACCAGCCTTGGCTCTCTCTCCTTTTTACTGGTATCTTCCCACCCGTGGCTTACAAAAGCAAACTTGGAGTAAACCCCAGTGTCTAACCTAGCAGGAGAAAAGGCTGCAGGCTAACCACACGCAATAACCTTGCAAAGCAAAGGGGCACAATGTCTCATGAGGATGCCTGATCAGAGCTCATAGCTTTCAGAGAACCCAATTATCCTGGGCTGCTTTTCCTTGTGTAAGTAGTTTACATTCATTTTATGCCATTTTCTGTTCTCTGCCCAATATATCACCGGGCCGATGTATCAACAGAAGCAGACCTGCTGCAAGGAACTCCAGCACCAAATTATACGCCCCTGATTCATCCTGACAACAGAATAATTGCTGCATATTTCAACTGGATAAATACTACAGTGAAACCCCTCACTACTCCACGAAGGGGACTAGATAGGGAAGCACCATCAATAAAGATGAGTCTTCCTAAAAAAGAAGCAAGTAACCCTCACGCTGAGAAACAAAGAGAAGAGAAACTTTTCTTCCAAATGGCAGTATCTATGATGGTGGTTCTCAACCTTTTTCAGACCCTAGGCATCCCTTGTGAGAATCAAGGCACCTCTCAGAAAAAGCCACTTCTTAAGTTTCACTCTTCTTTATACAATGGAAAAAATAATAGAGCAATTCCCCTGTTCCCCCTACTCGGAAAGGAACAACACAGGTCAGGACGTGTTGGACACTGTGTTTCACTATTTGAAATCCCTGGGTTTCTCTTGCGAGTCATGTGTAGGTGTTTTTACACCTAGTAGTGCTAGTACTGATCTGCAATTACCCGCTGTAGGGGATGTCTATGGATCTGACTACAAGAGCCATAGAAAGTTGCCCGCTCTGCAGCTCTGCACCGTGGATTACACATTAACATGCAGTTCTACCACCTGCCCTTCGTGTCTTTCCAAAGACGAGAGAAAAAGCAACATTATGCACACGAATTTGATTGGGTGTCTCTGAAGGGCTAAAGGCCAACGCTCTCTGAATTGCTAACACGCAGCAAATGCCCTTTTCTCACTTGGTCAGGGAACTTTTTCCTCCCGGCAAGTTTAATAGCAGAAATGTAATGCCTGATTTATCCTGTCAGTTGTGGGGACTGCCAGCTGTTTTTAAGTTTCTCTGCGTTAGGATTTTGGTGGCTATTGCTTCCCCTATAGGGCTGTGGTTCCTGGGGTTGTAAGAAGGCGCTGGTTTAAAATGGATGACACGCATAGAGCCTTTCCACTGCTATTAATCTTGAGTTGGTCATAATGAGTTGGCTTTAGGAAAGCCTGTTTTGTAGGCCTCTTGGTTTACAGATGGGCAGGCCAATTCAGGTGCAGTTGGAAGCTGAAGGTTTATCTATAAACAGGGTGTATTCAAGTGTTTCCATGGAAATATTATCAAATATGCACACGCCCTTCCAATGACTTAGTGTTATGAACCCTGCTGCAGCAATCGTGAACATCTTCCGCATGTCATAGCAGTATGGTTCCCATTGCTGGTTCCTATCATGGGAACAAACGATATGCCTCACCAAAAACCTAGAGACACCGTCTCGAGAGCTAAGACAACCTTTACCTAATGCAGTTCAGAGCCCATGGCTGATGAGTCTAATGTTCAGTGTCAATACACGCAGGCAACGGCTAAAGAAGGGGAGCGACAGCTGGGATTAAACTGCAGCAGCCACGATTTAACTTACATTTGGGAATGAAAGAGGTGGACCTTTCCTGAGTGTACATGCAGCAAAACAATAGAATAGGCCTCCTCAGTAATTTGTACAACCTCCGTCGTTGGATATTTCCAAATAAACTTTGGATAGGCATCTGTATTGGGACATTTAGGAATCCCTGCATCTGTGCTTGTGGTTAGACTGGATGAGACCCCTTCCAGACCTATTCTGTGACCTGAAGTATGACCCATCAACCAACGCATGGCACAAAAGCCATCAGGCATTGGGTGGCAAGAGCATTCAGTGGTGCAAAACCAGAGGAAGGGCCATGCAGAGATGAAAAGCTCGGTGTCCTGTTCCACAGTCTCCGTGAAATGCTCTTGGAACGGACCACTAGCCTCATTTATCCTACTTGAGTCCCATCCCTTAGCTGGAGGGGATGAAAAATAAATCTAGGCATGAAGAAAACTGTTTGCTTCAATTCCTTCCGACAGTGCAGCCCTTTGTACATTTTTACTAAAGGAAACTCTCCTGCTTTGATAGCAGCATCCCAAACAGATGCGTTTTTACTGTACCCGCTTCCACGCCAAATGCAGCTTTTCCTCCTTTGAAGACGTTATGAGATTGCACATATCACACTCTTTCCTGGATCAAATAGCATGCATTTGTTATTCCACTGTCTATTTTCTGGAGAACAGACTAAAATGAATCAGACTTTAACGTACCCCAGGTCCCCAGAGACCTCAGAGGACATGGACAGATGGATAATAAAAGGATTGGGTGGGAACATGCCTCACTCAAAACAGTCTCAGCCCAGAGGGATTACAAATAGTCTCATCCTTAGGGGTCTGCACTCCTTCCAAGAGGTGATTTCAGCACCCTATTGAACAGGTCTCATGATAACATTACACAGGTCTCATAAAAATTGGCCCACAAAAGGTTTCATTTACTGTTGAAAGTCTATTTGAAGAAAGCAGCTGTTTTAAGCCTGTCTTGAATTGACAGGGTGCATCCGTCTTGCTTCTGAATGAGTGTTTTCTTTTTGTACAAGGAGCCCTTAGGCTCAGATGTTCAAAAGTGACTGGTGATTTTAGGTGCTGCACAGTTTTGAGCCATGCATCAAGTGACAGAGTTTTGCCGAAGGATGATACAATACTTCCAGTCCGCTACTCTGCAAGTTGTGGTTGTATAAACTAATGCTGATAACTAACTGTGGTCCCCCTACACCAGGGGGAATGGGATTGTGGCAGTAACCCCAGAAGATAATATAAAAAGACACAGACAGAAATGACAATTTTTGCCAGATCTGGCCCCTGAAATTACTCTACAGAAGTGATCAAACACAAGTGCATGGCTGCAGAGCACTTTAAAGGGGCTGGAAATCTGAACCCTTATTGCATGAAAGTTCAGCTGAAGGCACTTCAAAGTGGAGCGCCTTCGTTAACTTCTGTCTCTGCTTGCGGGGATCAGCTGTAAGTGGCACAGTTTTCACAATGGGAGAGGGGGAAGGGAGTGGAGGGTGCAGGGGGTGGATTCGAGCCCCCTTCAGGTGGGGGGGCTCCCATCTGCCCCACCCACATTGCAGCTCGGGAAACTCCAGAACGGACCTCTCTCCCCTACCTTTTTCCCCTCCCATCCTAAGTCAGCATGGGAGCTGGAGGGAGGGAGAGTAGAGCTAGGGGAAGAGGCTGCAGAGACATAGCCTCTCTCCCTGGGTCAGCTCCAAATTGGAGTTCAATCTGATAATATCTGTTGGGTTGAGAGGATCGGTCTAACTCATGCCGCTTTCTGTAAAACGCCATGAGTTAGACCCGGAAGCTACACTTCTGCCTTCCTGAAGTGACATAATTCCTTTTGAAAACCTCCCCTCCCGCCATCTCAGAGATCAAGGAAATGGTATCCCTGAGTAGGGCTGCATGGAAAAAAGCCACACACATTCAGTCACAATGAAAGGGTTGCACCCAGATTTTCACTGCCCCTTTGCATTTTTACCACAATACTGGGCCTGATAGTCCCCTAAGCACCAGACATCCATAATATGACCCCAAAAGTTAAAAAGGCGGTCTACCTAGTGGTCTTGAATCCTAAACAAAAGGAGGACATTCCACCAAGAAAGAAAACAGCCCTAAAGGGCGATTTTCTCTTTTGTTGAAGCAGCTGCTTGAAGCCTGGTGGCAAAACATTCATTTCTTCATTTTTTCCCCCTGACTGACACATTTTAGATAGGCCTCTTATAAGCTCAGCTCCATGAGGCAATGATAGTCTTTCAAGCTCCAATGCTAATTCTCCATTGTTCTTAATTAGGGAAGATATGGAGCAGACACACACAGCATTGCTTTGCTTGGCTCCCATTAAAATCCACTAATGAGGCAAAACACAAAAAGTGACCCACGCAAAGGGGAGGGGGGGAGGGTTTTAAGACAAAAAGCACCCCAAATGCTGTTAACTGATTAAAATGAAATGGTAATTTACATGGACCTGAGCATCAATTTACATTTCATGCTGATGTCCTTGACGAGCTGAAAAGCTGACATCACCGTAGGTTCTTTTCTTCTTGCAATGTTCTTTAAAAAAAAAAGCCATGTTTTCGTTAATTAAAGCTCATTCTGTCGTTACTGCTAGGCAGCGGTACCCTCTGAATGGATTGTGATATGCGTGTGCGTGTGTATGCGAATAAATCAGCAATAATGATATACCTTGGGCAAAGAATATTTTGGCAGCTTCATCTGTGCAAACGCGTTTCGCCTATAGGACACATAATAATGTGGCCGTCCTCCTGATGTTAACTGCAATAGAAAAGAGAATTTTATAATCAGGATTGTTCTCCTTTAAAGCAGAGAGAAAGTGTCAGGCAAGATGGAAAGGCAAATGCAACCATGTTGGTGGTAGTTTAAAACTGCAGCACAGTAATAGGTGGGGAAAAACAACAGCCATCCATCAAGCTGTCAGCGGCTGAGATTGTCAGAGTAAGTGTTGGGGCTAATGTTTGTGAGTAAAGAAAAAGGGTGACATTCTGGTGATGGCCGGAAGACGGCAAAACTACTGATTTCCACGAGGCCAAAATTTCCTCCCCCAGTCTTACAGACATATTGCTGACTACCACGGTACATTGGGGTCCTCATTTTTTGCAGTTCAGTGGGTCGGGATTCCTAGATTCCATCTCCAGCCCCGTTGCAGATTTGCTATGTGGCATTGCATAAGCCATTATCCTTAAGGATTTTCAGACAATCCGAGCCAACGGGAACTGAAAACCTAGCCTTTTATTTAGGTGCCTAAATACACATGGAATTGCCTCAAAAACCCTGGAATTGAATGTGGCATGTTTCTTTTTTTTTTTTCCTCACCTGTAAAAAGGGTCTGATAAAATTATCTGGCTCGCCGTAACGTTGTGAAGTTTAATCGATGTTTGTGAAGTACTTTGAAATCCTTGGATGAAAGGTGTTACTATCTATGTAAAGAATGGCGGTTCTAAGAGATCCTTTATGCAGAAGTTTGCCTTAATTGCTTTAAGTACAGTTTCCACCAAGATGTTTTGCCATCGTGGGTGTTTTAAAATGCTCTATCATTAGTTATTCAAAAGGAATTGTACACAGAGGTTAAATTCGTAATAGATTAAGAAAAAAGAAATTATCTCACATAACTTCCATCCATAATTAACTGATTGCCAGCTCAAACTGAGGAAAAAAAGCCCCCTACAAGCAAATATATTTGAAATTCTTCATTTCTGTAAATGAAGATTACTTCTAATGGGCAGTTAATTCTGTTCCTCTTTCAGGCATCCAGAGTTCAACCACTTAGATTTTAGAGGATACCATTTCAATGGCTAAGTAAGACACGCTACATCTAAGCCCTTTCTATTTTGCCGTTCCGATCTCAAAGCACATCGCAGTCATTAACAAATTAAGCCTCACAATGCTCCTGGAGACTAAGGGCAAACTTGGAGGGAACATTTCCCTTCTTAATTGAAATGCAGCTACCTCTGGGATGGAACAAAGCCTATATTTAACTGCCTATAAAACACAGCACAACGGCCTAAGAACGGAAACGAAACACAGTGAAACAGAAGACTTAGCCAAGAAGTTAAAAAGTAATTACTCAGAAAGGGATCTTGAAAAAAGCACTAGGATTAACACGGTTTTCGTTACCGTATATCTCACAGATGCGCTCGGAACATCAAGGAGAAGTCACCTCCAGCATCTCGGTGCTTATACAACGATACTGAAGCTACCGCATTATTAGAAGATCTTTAAGTATTGAGTCAGCCGTATTGCTACGACCACGATCCAATTCGAAATTAGTGGAACTCTAGACCTGTGGTTCTGAATCTTACGGCAACCGTTGGAAAATGCCAGTTTGAGCTTTCAGTTGTTTCTTGACTACTGAAACAAAAAATGGAGCAATTCCTGTTGCAAAGGACTCAGAAAGACCAAAACAAGTCAGAAGGGTTTTGACACGTTGGATTTGTACGTGAAGCCTCTTGTCCATTTGTTTTATTTTATTCCAGATGATTTTAAAGCATGCCCAACCAGAGTGCTGGAGGCCACGAACGGGAATTTGCGCACCTAACAGTGTTAATATTGCATGGCATCCCACAGCATCCTTATAGGATCTCCAAGTGCCCTAGGGCGCTGTGGCACACTGGTTTAGGCTATTGTTTCTGGCTCTGCTTTCATGAAAGCTAGCACAATTGCAAATGGTAGTCTAGACACCGCACCAATGTGCATTTATACTTGGGCCAAACCACACATGCTTACGCCCTGCAACAAAAGTCAGTGTATGCAATTAAATAGTATTGATGGTCATGTCCAAATGAGCATGGCCAGACACTTATGGCATGGCCAGAATGTATTTACGGCCACGTCCAGGCATGTCTGTGATGCCACATATCACACATTCAGCTGTTCTCTGTGATGCAAGGAGCAGCATAGGGGTTTTTTTTTGGCCTCAGCCTCCCCTACCCCACTCGGGGTAACCTGCCACATGCCAGAGGGCGTGTGGCACAGGTGTTCCCCAGGGACAACGAGCGGTGGCACAAGGTGCACTGCCACCAGCTGTCCCCGGGGAACCAAACATCCACTCTTGCCTGGACGTGGCCTATGATTGCATTAGTCAGCCTGAGCTAATTAGCAGAGTCAATCTGAGTAGTACACAGGCAGACCCTGAAAAAGACAACGCCTCCACTTAAGCAAGCCAGAAATATCAAATCTTGGAAGTGCAGATTGTTCCTAGCTCCTCTGCACTGTTTCCCCCAGCCCTGCTACTGAACGGACAGCCAGCAGCAACAGAGTAAAGCAAACTGCAGCAGTTTGGATGCATCCTCCGGCTCTCTCCTGGAACAGAGCTCGGGCAAATACAGCTCATCTCCATCTTTCGCACAATCTCCGTGGTGGAGGCATGACAATAATGGCTGATTAATCCCCCAGCCCTTCCTTCCATCTCCCTCTCCCTCTCTTCCTCTCTCAATAAAAGCCTTGATTGGTCTCCTGCACTTCTGAGAGCGAGCGAGCGAGGGACATGCCAGCTTGCAGCCTGATGCCATAGGAGCGCCTCCTGGAACGCGTGATGAGGCTGCCTGATTGCCAGTGCGGATGACTCCGGCGCGTATCCTAGATGCTTCAGGCAGGACCTGCATGACCCCACATTGATAGGATACTTGAGGCAGAGTTAGAAGGAGCCAATTAGCATTCAGATGGGCTGATGCTCTTCCCAGCACTACTTACAGGGACTCAGGGTTGTCAGGCTGATTGCATGTGTGTTGTAACTTCTATACTCATAAAAGGGGGGCGAGAGAGGATCGTTTTGGTTCAATAAGGGAAGTGGATGATGCGCACCTGGACAAACACATAATCATCCTGGACAATCAGGGAGTTGGGGTCAATGCAGCCTGGGAACGGCTTGCTCCGGGTGGCTTCCGTGCAATTCTGCACCCGGCAGGTGATGTATTGAGCATCTGCAAGCACAAGGATAGAAGTCAGTACAAGGAAGGTGATCGGCACAGACTCTCTTTATTCCCACTGCATCCGATGCCATCTTCCCACCTTCCTTCTCCCCAACCTGATCTGACCTTTTGTTTGATTTTTGTTTCAAACGATCTTAAAACATGCCCAACCAGAGCTCTGGCAGCCAGCGATTGTCCTTTTGTATTGCGAACATGCCCAAAAGCTCAGATCCTGAAATGAGATCCCAGTGCCCTAGGCGCTGTGCAAACCACAGCACAGCCCTTGCCCCACAATGAGCTTACAATTAGTAATGGAAATGAATCTAAATTAAAGAATGAAATATGTGGTTTAGGGGAAGATGGAGTCATATTTTTAGCCATGGGTGGGAAGCACACAGCGTGGCTGTGTTTCTGTGCAACGCTAGCCCTATCGTACCCTTTACTCTGCCCCTCTTGGGACCAGCGGTAGCCCAATCAGGTCCCCAGAGTGAGGAGGACAGACCCAAAATCTCTCATATACTCTCTTGCGTTGCAAAGTGCCATTCCAGGACTCCAGGACTGCTAGGGGAGTGTAGACCCCAGGTCTATCCCAGGCAGCCTTGGCCATTTTAGCCTGTGCAGATAATAGAGATGGAAAGGCTGGAAGGCCCCCGAACCAATGCCCAGTACTTTGCCCTTTGGCTTCTACGTCCCCAGCAATGGCAGGGCTGCTCAGCTTTCGCAGGCACCTTAAGATAAAAGCCAAAGTATCGTGGCCATTTTGCTCTACGTCCAGCCAGCAGATGTGGTTCAATCGCGTGAGATGATACTCTGTTTTACGATGGCCCCGGAGGTAGTAGTGTTCCTGCCCAGCGGTGTGTAATACCTCTGCCTCTGCACCGGTAAATACTTAACCTCACTCTTAACCTTACACACACGACTATAATCTCTGGGTTCAACCAATCTATTCATTGGCTTGAACTTAAGATTGTCCTTGAGCCCATGCAGAAGCAGGACCTGTCGCAGTAACGGAGGGAGTATAAAGGCGGTCCTGAAAGACCCTAAATTCTTTTGGACTTTGCAGCTCCTGAAGTGACTATAACAGCTTTGCTATTGAATGGCAAAACACGGTAACTCTTGGTTTGGAGTGATTATCACATGCCCTGCCCTGCCTACCACCCCCACAAATTACGGCACCGTAGGAGGGTACTTTAACCAGAGTGGAGAAGCATGCTCTCTGTTTCATATTTAGCTCAGTTAAGCAGCTGTGGCTCATTTGAGGGCAAAGCTCATTTCCAGCAAGGAACCTTTTAGCAACAACATTGGCATGGCAGAACCTCTAAATGGTATTTCATCTTGGCGCTACATCTAATAGTCTTCCTCTTTGGAGTAGCACGGCCCCTTGCCTGGTATAATTACATCCCTCTGATCAGAGAAACAGAACATTTTTCATTGAAATTGAAATAGATGGGATTTCATCAGTGCCCATTTAATCTTTATCTAATTAAAATCCATCATTTAAAATGTCTTTTCCCTTTTTTCCCCCCCCCCAAGGAGGTTGACTTCTGCGTAAAAGGGCAGACATGCAGAATAGCAAATCTGTGGGTCCGGGTGAAGTTAAAGGAGGAATGAATTTGGCCCTGCCTTTGCAAGGCACTTTGAACGCGTAAAATGCAAGTATGATCATCAGTAAAGCGTATAATGCTTTGTAGTTCTGAACCTTATTACAGACGGTTAATTAAAATAATCCATTCATCTTGATCGGAGACCGGTTTCGCTCTGGGTAAGATGAGTTTCTTTCAGTCTGCCACGAGGGGGCAATCGGAGCCATGCGTACACATTAACAGTCTCATCCTAATGAAGTTGGGAAAGCTCGGGGTCATTTCGCACAGTCCTGGTAAAGTGAGAAAAATTAAAAGGGAAGATGGAAGAGAATCTGCACCGAGATTGGGGCCTTCCTCCCTTACAATCATGTGATACAAATCTGAGGGCTACCCTGAAAGCCACAGAGAAAGAAGAGATAGAAGAAAGGCAATATATACTGGGGGTGGGAGAAAATTCCTCCCCAAGCCCAGACTGAGCCATTAGCTTTGATATACCCATGCCACCAAAGACTGTGCTTCCTTTCAGGAATAAGAACAATGCCCACGACAAGAGCGTTTTGGGGCTCAGACCCTCGATTTCCAGGCCACTCATTCTTTACTCCTCGGCTTTGCTCACAAACTCTCTTGGAGGTAACGGGTTACAAGTCTCAGGAGTCCCTGGAGCGACGTTGGTCTCCCTGTCCAAGGGTAGGGAGCAGAAGTGTGAAATGTTTCTGGCTCAGAGCATCACTGGGCCGGTCTGTGAGTCTGACGGGACGCCACCCCCTGTGCAGCACCCACATGGACAGGGCAAGCGTGCACTGGACCCCGAGGCTGGCATGGACTACATGCTGCCAGTGGTGCATGAGCTGGATCTGCTGCTACCCATGGTGCAGTGGGTCCAGAGTGCAAACTAAACCAACCCCCTGTGCTACCTAAAGCATCAGGTCCAGCCTGCGCACCCTGTGCTGGCTCTGTAGCATGTCCTGCCAGCCCAGCCCAGCCCAGCCCAGCATGCTGTGCGCATCACATGCCGGTCACAGAGCTTTCTGTGCAGGGCTGGCACAAGCGTGAGCTGGACACAGCACTGCAGATGGCTCTGTCTGGGGTGCATATGACATGTGGGTGCATGCAGCCCACACTTCACATGCAGCACTGGGTTGGTAGGTAGCATGTGGAGTCAGTCCAGCATCCCAGGGGCTGGATCCTATGGCTTCAGGGGCTGCAACTAGCCTGCGGGCTGTATATTCGACACCCCTGGTATACAGACACTACCCGGGCAGTGTAACTCTTGAAGAAGTTGCATAGAGAAATTATATTAGAGAGAGAGAGAGAGAGAGAGAATGGGGTAGACAAATATCCATCTGGGATGGTCTACATCAGCAGTGCCCACCAGTCCCGCAGGTGAGGATGGGGCTCCAGGGGTCCCGCATTGCCTCTCCCCGCGTGGGGACTGGGCTCCAAAGGCCTTGTGCTGCCTCTACCTTGCCCTGCGCGCTAGGGTCAGGTCATGCCAGACGACATGGTGCCAGGAGCCAGATCTGACCCACAGGCTAGGTGTTGAGCACCCCCGATCTACGAGTATTCAACCCGCCTCAGTGCAGGAGGGTGGCCTCGGTGATCGGTTGCAATCCCTCTGCCTTGCCACGACGGCGCGGTGCGGCACAGCAGCGATCGTGCACGCTCTCTGATTCCAAACAATGCACACCCCGGGCTGGCTTGGCTGTAGGTGCAGCTGTCAGATTTGACAGGGGAAAACTAAATGCTTCCCACTGCCAAATGCTCCTAGCAGTCCATAACGGGCCAAACCTCGGAGTCATTACTTACGCTAAATGCCCGTGATCGTCAGGCTAAATTCTGAGATGCGGTCTCGGGTTTTTTTTACTGCAGCAAAACTCTCTTCTGCTTGAGAAACTGAAAATAAAGGAAACACTGAGCTTCATGCAAAAGGCCAATCTCTTCTCTTTCCTGGGGCTTCACTGTGTGAACATTAACACGCTGATTTCTTTTGGCATTCAATTCCTGGGGACTTTTATATGATTCCATAGGAAGTGCCTTGCAATTTAGCATTAATTAATGTCAATTAATGTATTCGGTTGCTAAGCTCTGGAATTAATTTCATTACTTTTCCCACACAGATGTTTTCCCTGCCATAGGTAATTAGGACATTATGCTTCTCATTTCTAGCATCCTTACCTCCAACAACAGCTGCTGCTTTTAATATACAATAACAACAAGGCCAGGTTGTGCCTAGAGAGAAGAACATAGCAGTTGCCATCTTTCATCAGGCCAGTGCCCAGAAGAGTGTGAAAGACTCTATCGAGTTCAGGATCCTCTCCTTAGAGCGGCCCAGTACTAAAGAAGGTGCAAGAAACCTCGGGAAAGGTCGGGACGGAAGAGATGTCTCGTGAGAGAAACCCAAGACGATAAGCCGTTGAGGTCAAGGGGACGTGTGAACTATTGCTGTTGCGCAGAATCTGCATTTAAGAGCCAAGGGAGAAGTTTGCTGAGCTGGATCAAGTCCTTCTGGCCGGCTCAAGGGCGGTATGGATGGAGCTGAAGGGAGGTGCGTTTATTCTCACTGGTGTGCTGGTGGTCCAAGAATGGGGAAGGCGGACGTTCCTGGAGGGATGTTCTCGGAGCTCCAGCTTACCAATGTAGAGACAGAGTTAAACCCCATCCAGAAAATGGCCCCCAAAAGTCAGTGGGAAACCCTGCTGTAGGGTGTTCCTTGGGCTTATACTTCAGTTCTGGATACCTGATTCCTAATTAGGAAGGATTTTCATAGGTGCCGTAGACATTAGGGCTGGAAGGGAACTCATGAGATCACCGGGCCCAGACCCCTGCCCAAAGGGGCAGGAAGTCAGCTGGGGTCAGATCACCCCAGCATGATCAGCATCCGAGCGTTTCTTAAAGGTATCGAGAGCAGGTGCTTGGATCACTTCTGGGTGCGGGGGAGTCTATCTTGGACGGTAAAGAAGTGTTTTCCTTACATCCAGTCCAAAACGGTCTTTTTCCTGACCTTTTTGACATTTTTTCCAACCATGAAGGCAGCTACGGGCCGGAACAGAGTGCCAGGAAAGGTTGTATAAGACAGGCACTTGTCTGGGATGGTTTAGACGGGAACGCTTCTGCCTCGAGCAGGCGGCTGGACTAGACGGCCTCCCGAGGGCCCTTCCAGCCCTACTTGTCTATACCTCCAATGCCCATGGAAATGAGTAGATCAGCATCCATGGATTTCATCGGAGGTTGGATCCGGTGGCTGGACAGCAGGGAGCCTGGGGGGAAGCGCTCGGCAGTCCGCAGCGTATGAATGTAGCCTCGTGATGCAGCGGAGGCAGCAGCCAGTCGCTTTGGGGTGGGCAGGGGAGGTATATTCATTTCACACAAGGCTCAAGCACCCTGTTGGAGAGGGGAGGCTTCCCCAGGACTCCCCAAGGAGCAACCTCATTCAATCTCCCCCTCCTGAGACCTCGCATGGCTTCACGAGGGGCGCTTGCTTGGAGACCCCGGCTCTTCTCCATCCCTGGCTTCCCACGTGGTCCGTAGCATCCTCACCTCTGGGAACTCCTTCTTTCCAGTCTGGGGAAGGAGGGAGCATTTCCGTCTTTTAAAGCAGAGGGGTATCCGAGTGCCGGCTGTCTCCAACAGCACAACAGCCCGTAGTGTGTCTTTCCAATCCCCTGTCCTCACTTGGACTTTACTTTCTCCTCCTTGCAACCACGTCTTTCCTCCTCGTCTACCCTGGGACCTTCTCCCTCTCCTGCTATCCCCCTGCCTCGTTGCCTTGAAGGAAAAAAAGGCATACAAGATACCCTGCTATGGGGAAGTATTTACAAGACTGCATTACAGTAAAGCCTGCCCACGCTGAGCGCTCTTTGCGGGAACTGCAAGCTAGAATCCAGTTGCCCCTGCCATGACATCTCGCTAACCTGATTTTATCCCCATGGCTCCACTGTTGTATTGTACAGCGACGCTAGCATTTCTTCATTCAACAAATAAGACTGCTACTTGCAGTTTCGACAGGCAGGATACCATTAGAAACACTAACAACAGGCATTGTGCAGGGCAAAAGCTGACGGTCAGAAAGAGATTTCCTCTTGTCTTCTCCATGGCAACCTATGTAGGGCACTAAGGGGGTCTCTGGAAGCGCTGGCAACCGTCAGCAGCCATGCCCATGGAGTTATTTGGGTTTGCCTCCATTGTGACAGCAGCAGGTCTCAGGGAGGATGGGATGGAGCACGTCCCACCCATGTCTTGCCCACTTGAGTGCTGATGCACCCCAAAACGGGGAGTTCACCACTGAGGCCGCTCCAGGTTCATCCCCAGCTGTTACTTTTGAGCTTTTGGCTTTTAAAGGGTCCAAGGGCAAGTGCCAGGGCTGACTCCACAGCAGCCTGATGGGTCAACATCCGGCTCTATAGCACATCGGCAGGCTCGAGTGGACGGGGCAGCCTCAGTCCCGTCCTCCATGAGACCGGGCTTTCTTTGCCCTATACCCGTCTCTTCCAGAGCACCGACTCTTCTGCACTTCCTACCAACGCACCGCACGGAAGAACAGAGGAGCGAAACCCGGTCATTAAAAACTCCGGGCCAGATTTCTAGCTGCTGCAAAGCAGCATACCATAACGATCAACACCCACTAACGACCTAGCCCTCCGTGTGATGAGAGAGCAGCAAAATTACATTTAATTTTTTTTTAAAAATCAATATGCAAATCAATGCACCAGAGGAAAAAGCAAAATAGACAGAAATGCTCGTTAAATACCGACAGGCCAGAATTTTCTGCCACCGCATCACTGCTGTTTTGCTTTTTCTCCCCCTTCCCTTTCTTGCTTCGGTAGATGATCAATTGGTATCCAGCCAAATAAATGTCTCTGTCACACACCCACCCATATCAAGGGCTGGTCTTCCAAACTTCAGCTATGTAAATGATCGCTGAGCTACTTAGGAGTGAACTTCCAGTGGAAGTGTTTTATTCTAGTAGGCCAATTTACCGCTTTGCCTGCAGGAACTGTATTAGTATTCAAATGAACTGCAGGCATTCATCTCTCTCTTCTCTGCAACCAAGTGACGAGGTTTTGAGACGAGAGTTTACCCTAACAGCATTAACTTTGCGTATGAGGGTGAGGGGGAAGCTCCCACGCTCTCATGCACATCCACTGGGGTGTCCCAGGATGCACTGGGGTGTTTGATCAGATAAACCACATTGCCCGGACAGACTTACTCAAGGCCACACAATGACCAGGTGGGAAAACAGGGACCAGAATGTGGTTTGCCTGATTCCTATAGCTCCTGGGCTGCCATTCAAAGCAGAAGTCCAAACCACATGTATTATGAAGCCCAGAGGAGCTAATGCTGTGCATTTGGGATGCAACCTTGTGTGTGTGTGTGGGGGGGGGTCATTCCAAACCAGCCAACTAAAATACCCCTGATTTAAACATACCCTGAAACTGTAGCACCAAACCCCCCCAAAACTTGAGACTTTTATCTATTTTTGGTCCTTTTATGGGTCCGAGCACTACAGCATCTCACAACCTGCAATCCAGTCCTTCTCACAACACCCTCAGAGACAGGGCAGTGGCAGCATCCTCACTGCACAGGGACGAGGACAAAGACAGGCAAAGGAAATTGCCCAGGGTCACAGAGAAAGTCAGGGGCAGACCAAGAAAATTAACCCCGGGGCACTTCATTTCTCAGTATATTATTTGGAGCTTTTCTTAAAGTGCCAATTCCTCCATTCATATAATCAGGTGAAAGTAAATCTTCGGTTTAAAGAGAGGCATGTGTCTGACCCTTGCTCTTGCAAAGAACAGCACGAAAAATGAAACCCTAAAAGCTATGACACCAAAGAGAAGATGGCAAGATGGTATTTTCATAGACTTACAGGGTGGGAAGGGACTTCAGAGTCCAAGCCCATCCACTAATGCAGAGTGCAGTATTCCTAAAGAAATAACAATATTGTTTATAATATTCAAATAGTTATTTTAACACATTGCATGATTTTTTTAAAGCCAATCTCAGCGTGGAGGGGGGAGAGGAGTTCAGCACTGGACATAGCAAAATGACTTTATTTCTGCACTTCTTCATCACAAAGCCTGTTACAGGGACCGAAATCAGGGTCACTTTTCCTTAAAAAGCGCACACCAAGCCTCTCAAAACAGATTTTGTAATTAAGTTGATCACCTTAATAAAATTGCACATGGGAGTAAGAGGGGAGGAGCGACAGAAAAGCAGCATCCCTGCTGGTGCTTCCAGTGAGAAATCATGAAAGGGGTTAACACACTATTCTTGGGGAGGGTCGCCATGGAAAATGGACCATTTTGCATTTAGTTTAGCGCATGAGATTCCTGACTTCTACAACTGAACTGGATAATGCACTGCAAGAAAGGATCTGCAAAAAGAATAAATAAATAAAGGCCTGGCAAGTTCACCTAGTAGTTTTCCCACCCTCGTGTCTCTGGAGACTCTCTTTGCTTGCCATCCAGCTATTCTTCTGCCCCAAATCTCCCGGCTCCTCCTGCTGCCGGGGTGTCAGGATGGCAGGATTACGCCCTTGCAAATCCTGCCTGTGTTTATTTGGAGGCAGGCAGAGTGAGATTCGCAGAGCACAATGGGGAAATGCTTGTTTAATCCTTGCTCTTGTAGAACAAGGCATAAGCCTGCTCTGCTCACGAAGCATAACCCTTTCGACAATCGCTCCAGACAATGGGAAGCTGACTGTTCACTTGGAGCCTGCTCCAACGCTGGGTAAAGGATGCCGATGGAAATCGGAGTACACTGGCTCAGGCGCTGGCGAGTCAGTGCTTGGGGGCACAGTGCTCATATGGCTCAGTGGCTAAGCACTGGGGGCAATGAGAGGGGCTTGAAGGGGAGAAAGGCAATGCTGCCAGCACCTCTTGTTGTTTAGGAGGAAGACTCCCTGCACCCAGGCAAATGCTCAGACCAGGTTAGCTGATCATCCTAGAGCAGACGAGCAGCACAGCTGCTTTTGCTGCAGCCCTTCCTGGCCTGACCGGGCACGTGTCTCCTGGCAATGTCCCGTGTGCCTCTGTTTGCTTGCAGGAGGAGAATGGAGGGGTTGGATGGGGAAAGTCTGCGGCAAGAGCGAGTCCTCCTCTTAGGTTTTTTAGATATTCCTAATGCAGGCAGAAGCATGCACACATGGTCTGGATGTGCACAAGGTGCATGGGGCACTTTTACCTGGCCATGGCAGCAGCACCCTGGTTGAGACCCACCGAGGTAAGGTGAGGCAGCATAACAGTTACGGTGTGTGCACTGAGTCCTCAAAGGCTGAGAACCACTGATACAGAGATACATGCTACTACCAGGCCACTGCCATCATCTTAAAAGACAAAGGTTTGTTTTCAGGAGAGGGCTGTATTTGCCAAAGAGGGGTTCTGGACTCTGGATCCCAAATGAACAGAGATGTCTAAACCCCAAAGAGGAGGGACTAAAGGATTCCCTTCCATGCGGTGCATGTCCTTGCCCCAGTCCCATTTTGGAGTATCTGTATAGTATCTGTATAGAAAGCATAGGTGCCTATTCCAGGTGCCTGGACAACTGCCCTAGATCCCCTGACTCTCTTTAACTAGAACTCCATGAGCCGCTAGTTAAAAATCTTAGCTGGTTTGTCTGTTCTAGCTGGTTTCTCTGCTCTTTATGAACTTAAAGCCCAGCCAAGATCCCCTAATGATTGGGCACATGACACACTTAACACTGGTGTAAAGTGCCCTTACATTGCACGTTCATTCCTTGCATAGAGTATTGTATGGTCTTTGCACTAGGTTGCAATAAGCTACAGCAGTGTGAGTGCACATATGCAAAACCAGGGGTAAAGCTACACCAGTGTCAGCTGACATCAGTGTAGGTTTCATACGTCTGCTTTATCTTGGAGTTGTTGGTTGTAGCTGTGTTGGTCTACGGACATAGACACGGTTCTTTGGGCAGATGTGTGATAGCTTTTATTAGACCAATTATATAGTTGGAAAAAATGGTCTTTGCAAGCTTTCAGGCAATCTATCAAAGACAAAAATACCCAGTTACCTGTGGGCATGCACTTCTCAGAAGTCCACTTTCCCTCCAATCTCTCAGTTCTAATCCTCAAAGGGAATTTACAAAACACCTATCGTAGATGATCCTATGAACTTAAATGATCATAAATCTACTGAATACAAAAAATCATGGACTAAATACAGACATTGGATTTACGGTGCACAACCTGCCTGATACGTGGTAACCTGTCTGCATTTTACCAGCTGCATTCTATCACCAGTTCAACATTTCCCTTCCCCACCTGACCTGTCTCAATCCTATTGTCTCCCATCCCTTTCATCCTCGCTGCCACAGAGTTGCATTTTCATAGACCTGAATTTTGGCCTCTATTCTATCCAGGAGAGAGCACAAAAAAACAACAGACTTTTCCTATGTCTGAAGAAGGGTGTTTGTACTCAAAAGCTTGCAAAGAACAATTTTTTCAACTATTTAGTTGGTCTAACAAAAGATAGCACCTCTACCCAAATAACCTTGTTCATCTTGGAGTAACTCATTGGGAAGCTCCCAACTGGAACAGGATACTCCTGGCTCCTGCATCATCTTGTGGCAAATCTCTGTAATAGAGCCTACAACCCCCCAGGTACCCCAGGAGAGCTGGTTATCTGTTCACTTGAATTAACCAGTGTAAGTTAACTGGTATATAAAGCCAATGCAAGCTACATCAATATCTTATGTCTGGACTGCAAAGCTTGTAGACCCTTCAAGGGAACTGTAGTTGAATTTTGAGCAAACCTGGATTGAGCTTCAAAACAATATATCAACACATTTGTGCCTTGCCCTGCAGTTACAGAAAATGACTTATGATGATGTTCAAGACTGAGAAAAATTAACTGTTGGCTTTGACCTGCAAACAGGCAAAAACCTGTGGTTTCTTCTAGCTTATTCTGTTGGTGAGATTCTGCTTTCATGCCAAACTCAGTGCAACACGGGAGACAAAGCAAGCAAATGGAAATGTAAGATAAGGTCTATATGAACTTCTTCCAACTGGAAACACAGCAGTTGCTTCTGTGCTGTTAGGCATAGTTTGGTCTAGAGTGGATTTATACCCTTGAGGAGAACTAATTAAATACACACATCACTTTGTATTTACTTGGATTTTAGACAGTAGATCCAAAATGTTGTACCCATTGGTGCTCTATGTAATTTAATCAACCATATTTAAAATGTAAATTAGATCAGTTAAGCCTCTATATAAATCATGCCCCCCAACCAACTCACAAAAATGCCCCACATTTAGATTATCCATTCATTTGCCCACCCTCCTTCCTTGTCTCCATGACCAAGCAGTGGACAGCACAGAGTCCATAACATTAAATAACAAAGATCACAGGCAGGAGTACCTCCCAGAGTCAAAGGGCCCAATGATCCGTCTCCTTCCATTTCGAGGGGTCCTCACTTCATGCATTGGACCGGATTATGCACAGTATGAAACTGAAGGCCAGATCCTCAGCTGATGTAAATCAACATTGGTCTACTGACATCAGTGACATGACACAGATTTACATGAGCTGAGAGACTTTTATTTTTTCCCCTTGTAAACCTTTTCCATTATGTACATAAATGCAATAAATAAAAACACTAAGACAGACCATAATCAGAAAGCAGAGACACAGAGCTATTGGTATTCCAGCAGTGGATAGCCAAGGCGAAGCCTGCTGATGATAAATGCTCTCACAACCCTGCCAAGCAGATTGGCTAACACCTTTCTATAGTGACATCTCTACTCTCTATCACCCGAAGCTGCAGCTACTGTATTGCTGAGTTTCTCCTGGAAAAGATACAGGGACAAGAATGAAACTATCTTGTTAGTCGCACACAGGTCAGCCGATTTTTGCTTAGATCCTGTTTTCTGCCTGGTATTTCCCCCCCTCCTTTGTTTTGGCAGGGATACTTTTTCCAATTAAATCCCTTTATTGAATTTTTCACCCTTGGTTAGTTCCCAAAGATCTGACCCTTGCAAAAAAAATAGAGAAATGATTTATAGATTGCAACTTTTAGGCTAAGCCCAAAAATGCAGCTTATTAAATCCTCATCCCCTAGGCATTGCATTTGCACATTAACCTCCTCCCAGGTAGACAGGTCTGCTTGCTGCTCAGAGAGGTATAATTATCATAGCTGGGCTGGCAGGTTGGTCTAGTGCGGTAGATTCCAACACCACTTCTGACTGGTTCATGAACCCACTTTTGATGCAAGACATTTTGAATTGAATTTCTATGGGCTCATGATTAAACTTGTAAGTACTGTGGCCCCACTTGGGGGCATGAGTCTTAGTTTGGGAACGGATAAGCTAGTGGTTAGAGCAAGAGGATTCAAGCAGCGTGGGATATATTCTCCAGCTTGATGATGATGGTTTACCACGTTCCTATGGACAACTCGTATTACCTACCAAATGTTGCTCATGTTTCCAAGTCCCACGTTTCCACGTGCTCTATTTGCACTGAGACAATTCTTATTATTACGCGAAAACAATGAACTGGAAGAAAATGCAACATGGTACCTGGTTTTGAGCAAGGAACACTCTTGAGATATCATGGACTGAATACACCCTCAAAAGTGTCATGACAAGAAATTAGCTCCTTGTAGAAACCCCCTATAGCATTATATAGTAATGAACCAAATTCACTGCAGCTTCCAGCAATGCTGATGATCTCCATTCAAAACTGGTTCCGTGAAATTACTAGATAATAATACAGGTTTGACATGTTTTGACATTTGCCAGAGAGCCTCCAGGATTTTCTGGATCCAGAATTAGTAAGAGTTAGAAGGGCAAAAAAAAAAGGGGGGGGGCAGAGGAGGGAGAATTAAAGGCATTGAGAAATGGAAAATTCTCTCATTTTAATAATAATGTAATAATGTAAAATGCAGCTAAATGGAACGAACATTTTACAGAGAGACAGACGGACAGACACAGCAGGTCTGTGCGAAATTTCAATTAGTGTTTTGTTTCAAAGCTGTTTCGACGGGTTTTGAGCTCGAAATGGCAACATCAAAATGAAAGAAAAGGCTTTGAAACAGCTTCAAAATGAAATGAGAGCATGCAAAACATTTTGAAAGGTTTGAAATGTTTTGAGTTTCCAAGCAGCCCGGTGGTGGGAGGCAGGGGAGAGCCAGGGCTGTGCTCCCGCCGCCTCTGCCCACCAGGCTGAGCTCTATGGGGCTGGTGGACTGCAAACGTGGGAGGAGTCCAGCACATCCCCAAAGCCTTCTCAGGGGTGCGGGCCCCCAGATCTGCACGCAGGATGACAGGAGGCTGCCGGCAAGTGCTACGAGTTTTGCTGTTAGCAGTTCAAGGTAGAGTTTTCCTGAACTCCCAGCGCCTATCTCCTTGAAACTCGGCAGGCTTCATGCCCTCAGTAGGGGCTCCCAGCCCTTCAGTGTTTCTTTTTTTTTCTGAATCAGGCAACACATGACAAAGTTATAGGCATTTTCCTAATTCCCCATTATAGCCTATGGGCAAAACGTTGAAACGCATCGAAACAGTGAAACCGTTTTGACAAAACGAAATGGAACAGTGCTTCAAAATAGAGTGAAATGGCAGAACAGAAGTTGAAACAAAGCAGTGCTGTTTCTCATAGCCCTGATAGATAGATAGATAGATAGATCTATATCTATCTAGATAGGTATAAATACACACTCACGTATATATATTATTTATTTCAGCAGTGCCCTTTTAAAATTCATTTCCCCCAAAAAAACCCTCCTGCTTTTAATTCAAAGCAAATTAAATAAATTTGTTGTCTTGAAATGTCCCTTTCCTAATGTTTTCTGGGCTAAATTCTGCTTTCAAGGACACAGCATAAATCTGGAATAACACGACTGAATTTGTCAGTGTAACTGATGGCATAATTTGACCTGCTGGGGTTTGTTTGCTGTCTTTTCTCTGTTTGTTTGAATTTTTTTATGTCCATTTAATATGCCATTTAAAAGAAAAACCCTTAAATGTTGCAAATCTGTTTGTTACGCTGCAGTAAAGTAGTTATTTCTGGGGAAAGCATCATGGGATTGAAATGAGCACACTCAGAGCAATCAAAGGCCTGAGGCAATCCAAAGCTGCAGGAAAGAAGCCACAGGAACATTGTGCGGTGTCTGCGAAAGAATAAACAGGGACAATCCTGGGAGTCCAGGACCAACAGATGGAGCAGGGGACCTGGGAGATCTTATGTCCAGCACATGGAGCTAGAAACAGTGAAAAGTAGCTCCATGGTAGCATGTGGCAGTCAAAATGTCAAGCCAGTCCACAGCAAAATACAAGAAATGCCAATGCTCTTTGGAAGCGAATGTACTTACGGCCATCTGCTGTCTTGGCTTCTAGGTGTACGAGGTCTGGCTCTTTACTGGAACCCATCATGGACCTGCAAAGAAAAGTTTGAAGTGAAAGTGTTTAAATGAATGAACTCTCAGATGCTGCTGCCCTAAACATTTACTCCAGAGTAGAAGAACTTGCTGAGGGAGACCTGCATCCATTGTGACAACTAAAAGCTAAAGGTACTGAGCATCAATTCCCCTAGCATTCCCAAGGAACAAAACTGGCTTTTTAAGGAGGGTTGATGTACTTCAGATAGTTGAAGACTGCTATTGAGGGGACTGAATAGCAGTCTTAAACTACCTGAAGCAGGGCTCAAAAGAGGATGGAGCTGGACTGTTCTTAGTGCTGGAAGATGACAGGACAAGGAGCAAAAGTCTCAGGTTGCAGCAAGGGAAGTTTACATTGGGTATTCGAAAGAATTTTTTTATGCAGAGGGTAGTAAAGCACTGGAACAAGTTACTCAGAGAGGTGGTGGACTCTCTGTCCTTGGAGGCTTTTACGACCCAGTTAGACAAAGCCTGGGCTGGGATGATGTAGTTGGGGCTGGTCTTGCTTGGACTAGATGTGACCTCCTGAGGCCCCTTCCCCCCCTTCATTTTCTATGCTTCTACAAGCACATCTACACATTGTGCTACATTGCCGAAGTGATGCACTACAGTGACATAGTGACTACTTGCGTCTACATGTTATTGGCAGCTACTTTGCCATAGCAGTGTGCTCCCACACGTTAGCGTGCCTTTACTGCGAAGTAAGGGCTAAAAATAACCATGCACCACGCATACGGCACAGTATGGGCAGTTGCCGTCTCATGTTCTAGCACTTCCAACAGGAAGTACTAAAGCGCAAAGCACAGCGCAGTAACAATGTCACCACAGGGTGACATGTAGGTGTGCCCAATGATTCTCCTTCCAACACCCTTAGCTCTGCCCTTATTGCATCAATGCTACCCCTTTATGGAAAATGTGCCTGTGTCCTTTATTTTAAGGGGGTAGGTGGTAGTATTTCGGTACATAGCCTGTGAATGCATTCTGGATTTTGATTGGTGGGGAATATTTCAGTCTGTAGCATGTTGGCATGTCCTCTGTTCTGCTTGGAAGGTAATATTTCAGGGTAGGACATGTTGAGATACCCTTGGGTTGATAGGGTACGATTCATTACACGATGCGTTCTTGCACACTTTCCTTTGATTGGCTGGATGTGCTCTGGTGATTTAGTGCTCATTCACATTTCCCTTTGACTGGCTATAAAATTGCAGTCATTTCTCCAATTCAGACCTTTTATGTCCATTAATTTAATTGACATCCTTCATGATCGATACTCTGTCATTAATTAAAAAAATATAAAAAGAACCTCCCCCCTCCCTTTTTAGATGTTTTATTGCCTCTAATCGAATAAAAATGGTGTTGAGTTAATAAAAGAGATGTCAGTCTGGCTGGGAAGATGATTGTTTGCTCACTTAAGTAGAAATAGCAGCATATAGTATTCAACGCTGTACATAACCAATGTACGGATAAAGTAAGTCATTAGTGAAAAAGTCCCACTAGATTTTTAGCACTGGTTCAGACAAATCCCTGGACCAATGGACCACTAGATTCATGTCTGGATTATAGCACTGCTTAGTGTGTGGGAATCTGCATTAGGTCTGAGGGCACAGACCTGCTGTGAGATTTGAAACCATGATCTTTGATGGAGAAACGAGACAAAGACAACTTTGGCCATCCTCATATCGCTAGGTTAGGATCTAGCCTTTCAGAGTGCATGGACCATTTTCTAGATAGTAGACTGAGTTATGTATGAATGTGAGATTGAAAGGATAAGAACATTCATTTCCAGTGATCGACAACCCTGATGCTGCCCCATCCAATACGTCATAATTTCTAAAGAAATCAAAACTGAGGTTCGGAAAGCAATGAAGGGCCTAATTCAACTCCCGCTGGCTGCAATCAGAGTCAGCTCCAGCCCTCAATCATCCACAGCTTTACCTAATAACCTTTATAGAAATGTTAACAGCAACAAGACTGTTTGTTCTGATTAATACTGCGTTATGCATGATGAATCCTGTTGCAAATTCTTTTACTCGAGAAGTTTTTTCCTTTGTTGGACACTGAAGTATTTCTGGAGGGACTCACATCATGGCTGTTCTTTCAGAGCTAGTGGTACTCTCAGCCTGCTCAACGTGTTCAATGAGCTTCCAGGAAAGGCAGACATTTTCTTGCAAGAAAAATGACCTTGAGGCACCCAACACACCCATTTTAATTTCTTCCTCTTGCTTACTGGAACCAAGGAGAAAACCAGTTGCCATTTAACTATTCTGTCTTCCAGCCACAAAATGATCTAGGGTTTAGTTTCCCACTTGGAAAATGCTTTATATCAGCACCAGGTCTCTGACTACCTTTCAACCTCATGATCAAATCCTGCCCTTTTGGATATCAGCGGAGGTTTGGAAATTCAGTTAAAAGGGAATAGGATTTGGCTCTTAAGGAAAAAAGACCTCTAAGGGACAGAGCACCTTATTCATGGCCTGACACACACCCATGAGAGCACATTCAATCCTGGACAAAGAGCTCGGTTATGATTCTGTTCTACATACTTGAATGCTCAGCCTTTGCATGGACATACAACACGGATGCTCATTCAACTGAAGGTAAATTGCCCTAGTTAAAGTCAGACATGCTACAATCAGGTGCTTTGTGAGCTTCCTCTACCTGGTTTCACCGTATCTCTGTCCTTGCCTGTAGCACCACTCCTACTCCAATTCTTAGCAAAGACAACTAATCTAGACTGAGTTATGCAGTGCAGAAACATGGGAAAAGACCATCAGAAGTGTCTTTGCCAACTAAGCCAGGATTTGCATGAAAATGTTCAAGGTCTTAAGGCCAGTTTACAAATGTCCCGCTGCATCAAATCCCTAAATTTAGCAAGCCAACTTTTCTGAAAACTTTGGCACTGTTTAACCTGACCCTGGGTAGAGTCATGCTAGTGTCTATGAGACTGCAATGGGTGCGACTTGAAGCAGGACTTGACCCACTCTCCCAGTGATGGAGAGAGCAAAGATACCTGCAATAAAGCTTATTGTGAACCTTTAACCAGTCTGAGCTGAACACCTTATGGGCATTACTGTATTATCTTCACATAGCCCTCTCAGGCAGGACGGTGCTGTTACCCCCATTTTATGGCTAGGCAGACGAGGCACAGAGAAACGCAATGAGTTGCTCCAGAGGAAGCAGGAAGTTGGCTGTTGAACTCAGACTTCAATCCAAGCTGCTAGAGACTGGTGTTCTTTCCACTGGATCATTCTTCCTCTCTCAACCCATAATTATTTTAGCTCTGAGACGCAACATGTCAGATTTAGCACTGAAAGCAAAATTTTACAGCCAGGCATAACAAGGAATAATAAATGCCAAAAGACAGGCAAGTTGATAGACAAAATATGCTCCATTCAATAGATGCTTTCTAAAATTCAAGTTTAGAAATAAACAGACCAAATCTAGCCAGCGTAGAGTTATTTATATCCAAGAGCTCAGAAATGTGCTTGGTTTTTCTCTCTTTTGCCACCTTCTCCCACCCCATGAGAGAGGATGATATTACTTAACAGATGCTGTAAAATTACTTAATCCCAATACAAATAAGTCAGGATTCACTGAAAGGATAAAAACCACAGCAAAACAGGGCATGTTTGTTATTTTTGATTAAGAAATACAATTTAGTGCTGATTTATGGATGGGTGGATTTTAGGTAAGATAGAAATGGAAATTTTCTGTGGCTGTATATGATAATGCACAATTTTCTGTGGCTGCATATGATAATGTATCTACACGTGCACATTTACTGTGCAGTAATGGAAATACTGTGCAGTACGGGCGCACGTCTACAAGTCCACCCCTGTACTGAACAACAATACGGCACACTGCAGTGATATGTGTGTAAATTGGATACCTGCATCGAATTTGATAGTGTGCAATCTGTGAGTGTAAACTTAATATTTGCACCTGATACCTGCAGTATCAAATTTACACCTGATTAGTTGCTGCACGGTAATGTACATGTAGATGCCTTAGTGTGCATTCACACCGTGTGCCTGGACTGACGCGGGACTAACTTTAGTCACAAGTAAGTCCACACACAGTGATAATGTGCTTTAATGCCTGCATGTGTAGATGCCAGCCTATTCCCACTTACTGAGCAGTAAATTTAAAACGGCATAAATGCACATGTATTCACACCTAATCATGGATTTTCCCCAGCCTCATCTTTGGTGAAGTTTAAGTGTTCTGTGTTTTCTTAGAAGGATGGACATGCAGCCTTTCTTCAATGCAGACAAAGGTTCAGAGAGGTGAATAACTTGCTCTGGTTGTACTGCATCAGATTAAGTACACTTTGTGGAGAACAGACAACAATATCTTGTTAGCCATTTTGTCTCTTCCAGCCCTATTTGTCTTTGATAATATGCTTATCCACACATGCATGCAGCTGTTGCTGGCATCACTACCCTGCACCTCAACTCTTACTTCATTTTTTACAATGGAGGTCTGATACCTCCATTGCTCCTTTGTATTAAGGTCTAGATGTTAGAAACAAACCTGCCAATTGCCATTTATTCGTTTAACTATACTCCCTATTCAACTCATTGAAAACACGAGCAAGATTCCCCTGGACTTCATTGTCCTAGAGACAGGCTCAAAGCAGCTTTGAAATGGTATGCCTTTGATTTTTTTTCCAAAGACGGATAGACAGATAGATAGATAGATAGATAGATAGATAGATAATATTATGGATATATATCCATATACCTACATACATATATGTTTCTATACACACACACACACGCTCCTACGTTCTTTCTGGTGTCATTGTCTGAATGTAAAAACCTCCCAAAAGAAGAAAAATAAGTGCAAACTATTCAGAAAACCTGGAGAAGTGGGAGTGCCAAAGGGACCCCCTCCAATGTTCCCTGCCGCCTTTACAGAAAATGCTTACATTATGAAATGCGCAGGCCCACCAAGGTCATTGATTTGACGGCAAGCAACCTAGGATGCGGGAGAAGCAGAGTAGGGGAAAATACTCCAGAACATCCCTGTCACAGAGAGACAGCACAAAATAGAGGAGGATGGTACCAGGCATCGAACAAAGGTGTGCTTGTGTGTTTCTGCAGTCACTGTTTGACCTCCTCCTCTACTCTGACTGTCACATTTCTAAAGAAAAAAAAGTCTCCTTTTGTGTGTCAATTTTTGGTGCCTGGGAAATCCAATAAATATCAAACTATCCAGGGTGTTTTACTTAGTGTATTTTTTGCCCACAAGTATGGGGCTGGGGACCAATGAAGGTTCAGTGAGTCAGCTCACTCAGCCCTACAAAGAAAAACAATCAATAAGGTACAGAAAACATCCACGTTTGGTATTTCTTAACTTCCAACACTTCTTCTTAAACAAAAGCAAGTATGAGCTTGCACTACTAGTGGGAAAAGAGGTAAGGTCATGGGAAGACAGATGGGACAACAGTTTCACGTGTAGGGTGTTTTCATGTATAGGTGCTGGAATGAAAGCACAGGACTGATTTTCAGAGCCTAGCAGAGGTTTGGAGGAGTCCATACTTTCTGGAACTGAGCCCCTGTAAGGAGCCTTGATCTAAGCATCCAGAAATTGTGGTATGCCAAAATAAGAGGCCACTTTTGACCATGCTGCCTTAAATGGCTAAGATGAGGGACCTGAGTTTGAAAATTCCAGCATCTGTACTTTCAGCTGAGCACACCTAGAAACCTCTTGTCCTTTTCATGCATATATGCCAGCCAGAATTTTGATTTTTTTTTTCACTTCTAAATACTAATATAAATACAAATACCAGGATGCTAGGATCCTTGCTCAAGCCAATGTTAACAACATTGAGCCAATGATTCTCAAGCAATAACTTCACTGGACTGACATTGTATGCAGATGCCAGACTCTTGACTCACAAAGAAGTGTTTTCCTCCCAGCTCAGTGACAGCCTGAGATCTTATGGTGGCAGGAGAAACGCTCTAAAGATACAATGGGCGCGTCCACACATGCAAGCACGTGCACTTGCAGCAGCTCAAATAGAAGCAGTGCAAATTTGAGCCGGGGCTTTTTGCCTCAGCGCACATGCTTGGACACGTACTTTGTTGTGGAGCTAATTGTGCAGCTTGGGGCAAAATAGCCCTGCCTGGCTCCTCCCAGATCTGTATCCAGGGGGAGCTAAAGGCTGGGGCCAGCACCTGTGCTATCCCCAGCAGTATAAAAAGCTGCCCTGTCCCGGCCGCATCCATGCAAAATGCTGCCCTGGCAAGTAGCTCAGGGCTACTCACTCTCCGGAGCTTCTGGGGTCCGGCCACTTGGTACCTGGGGACACTACCCTTTGTACCAGTTGGACTGCTGCATCAGACCTGAAAGTCCCCTGTACCCTTTACCCACTGAAGCAGTCTGGCAGTGGGGGTGTTGCCTGGCTGTGGCCTGCTGCACACCCACCAGATCCAGATGGGGACTGCACAGCCAGTAAAGGCATCTGCCCCTCTGGGCCAGCTGCCAGTGGGCTGTGGCTGCAGAGTTGGCTTGTGTGTGGCACTACTGCCATATGTGCCCCCTGCCTGGCCATCTGGGCAACTATCTTCTGGAAGATGTTCCCAGTATGGTGGCCTGCTCTGAACTGCCAAAGCATGTCCTCCTGGCCCCAACTGGCCAGGAGGTCAGACACCGCCAGCTGGGTCCCAGGTGCCAGCTCTGAGCAGGCTGCTCTGTCCGGGTCTTGCCGCTGGCCTCCCTCGCAGGAATTCTGGTGTTCTGTATTTGAGAACTGAAAAAGCCCTGATAAAAGAATCCAGAAGTCACTCTGTAAAATATCCCCAAAGCCATGTTTCTCTACAATTAAAACAAAAGACCACTATATCTAGAGAGAGGGAGTGAGAGGCACAGAGACAGTGATCAGCTGGGCAATTTTCTATTTATATAACAGGCAGGGCAGCGATTGTGGGGCATGGGGGAGTGGGCAGGGCTGGTGGGGGTCCCCCTGCAGCCTCCCCCACCCCTCCACTTACTGGCAAGAGCCCAGGTCCTGCTCCCTGTGGCTGGCATGCTGCCTGCCCTGTAAGGGTGCTTCAACATTAACCAAGCAGCAGTCTGTTTTGAAGTAAAGCATCTTGTCCTGAAAGCAGAGAAGCGAATGGAGAAAGGAAAGGGAGAGGAATCCCAGCCCGTTCCAATTCTCCACCACCCTTATACTGAGCAAGTTCTTCCTAATCTCCAACCTGCATTTTCTTTTTTGCACCCTAGCTGTTTCTTTGCGTCTGTCTGGGACAGGACTGGGAGCAACTGTCCCATCTCCATCCTCTTCATCATCACTCCAGGCATTTGATGACTGTTATCAAATCGATCTTCTCTTCTCCAAACTAAATAATCCTATTTTTTTTCAGTCTTTCTTCATAAGTTATGTTTCCCAGGCCTCTAATCATTTTTGTCACTCTCTGCTGGACACTTTCCTGTCTGTCCACATCTTTCTTGAAGTGGGAGGCTCAAGACTGGACACAATACTCCGAGTGAGGCCTCACCAGTGCTGAATAGAGCTAAAAATAAGAACCGCTGGATACTAGTTTCCTTTTATTAACCCAACTGTGTCATAGACTGAAAAAATGAGGGGAAAAAAAAGCACATCAGCACTTGTATTTCAGTCCTACCCATAATTTTACCAAGCATAGAATTTTAAAATTATTATTTTATGCTGCAATAGTCTCTAGTGGTCCTAGCCACAATCAAAGGCCCATTGAATTAGGGGTATGGAAAAAAAAGAGCTGCTGCCCTAGTAAAGTTACACCTAAGAAAGTGGGAAAAATAGGGGGAGGAAAGCAATATAATTATCCCCAGGGATCTTAAAAATCTGTTTGCTGTGGAAAACATGGAAAAATGTAGAATTTGCATTTTTACAGAGAATCTTTACAATTGCCAGGGGGAAAAAAACACCTTAATGAAAATGAAATGCTGGCTCCCCTGTAGGAGCCAGTAGTTCTCACGGCTGCTGCAGCAGATCGCTGTGGGGAGAAGCTGCCAATGCACAGGGAAGCAGCCAAGATGACAGCCGCCCCCTTCTCCCACCGCTGTTGCCAAGCCGAGAGGGCTGCCCATCATGCGGCCCCAACTCTCTCTGCCAAACAGTGATGAGAAGTGGGGACACATGAATGGCAGCCCCCTCGGACAATCAGCTGTGAGGGCCAAGGATGCCACTGGGATCCCGTGGCAAATCAGCGTCGTTAGGTGGGGAGGCTCACTGCAGAAAAGCACACATTTTTAAGAATTTCAGGTTTTTTTATCAGGAAAAAATAGGATCCTTGATTATCGCCACTGTACAGAAGAGGCCCCTTCTAAAGCCAGTGGTGGAAACTGAATCATTGACTCAAGTGAAGTAAGGATTTCATCCAGAGGGATGACTTAACCTAGATAAGGCAAGTAATAATGAAGTCAACAACTGAACCTAGAGTCCAACCAAGAAACGATGCTTTTTCCCTTTCATGAAGCAGGACTTGCTCACGCCGCAAAGGCTGACTTACAGCCCTTGACATTTACGCCTTTTTCAAAGGCTGAAATCTCAGGTATACTCAAGTCAATCAGGTTTTTGCCATTTCCAAGCATTTGGGTCAACATAGGTGAAATCTTGGTTGGATGGGACCTGGGTGGGCATGGAGCGTGAAGAAGAAATGCAACTGGATAGTCTGGAAGACCTAATTCCAAATTTCATCTTTAAAACCCCATGTATCCCCCATGCCCTCTTAATGACAGACTCAGGTGACTATTAAGCTTTTATTTCTTGGGTCACTCTGTCCTTAGCAGCATTATTTCAAGATGGCTCTGCAGAACTTTGCTTTGGCTCCTCCGCATCATCCTATTTCCATTTCTTGAGCAGTCCCATGTCCTCCTTCACTGAATTACACAGGAAGGGTAATTATCCGTAACAGGCAGGTGGAAAAAGAGAGCTTGTTTTCTAAGATCCTTACGCTGAAATTGTCCTATGAGCATAAATATTCTAACAAGCTTTACCCTGTCACAATAGAGTCATAAAGTTGCTCTGTTCAGCACACGATAATGGCTTTGTAATTCAATTATTGGTAGTATTTGTCTTTGGGGATTTATCTTCCTTTAGCCTCAGCACTCATGTGGATCCCTTATCATAAATCTCACCAATGCAAAGCCAGCTCCTCTACTGTCTCTAGGGCACATCTTGCCATTTCTTGTTAAAAACTTGACAGCTTCTTCTGAACTGCTGAATGGCAGGTGCTTGGTTTTGTGTGTCTGTTTTAAGACTAGAAAAACAACAGATGGAAGCAGATGCCAAAGCTAAATACATATATGAGGTGGAGGGGGGGGTTGAATGCTGATGGTCTTATGGTTTCAGGTTTGCAGATGGGAACCCATAGTAACGCCACAGATTATTCAAGAATAAAAACATGGTTGACTTAGCCAAGTGTACACAGAAATGATGTGGTAGCACCAGACACAAAAACCCAAGTGTCCTGATCTCTAATCCATTTCCCAGGATCGTGGAGCACTATCACGAAGGGCTTTGCTGTCCATGCCCTGCCAAAGCAGCAGAAAATGGTCAATGGCCCATTCATGGGACCAACGTCCTTCTCTGGTTGCCATCCCCATCCAACTTCAGTGCCCCTTCTTGTTTAAAAGTCTCCCTTGATTTTATCCACAGCCTGACATTGCAACAGATATCCAAACAGTCCGTGGGCTGCTATATCTTAGATCCATCTGCCAACAGTCTCCAAGCAGACCATGGGTTTGGTGGGTATGGTACTCTGTCTGCACCACGTCCCTGACGTGGCCATCCATCCCACCTCTGGGCTATAGAGAGGAGGGTGACCAAGAAACAAGCTTGGAGATTTTCAGGCTGCCTTCATTCCCTTTGCACCACAGATTCTGGGGATGCAGAATCTCTTCCATGACCCTGAGAGGTAGGAAGGAAACCCTCTGGCTCTTTGATGGTAAACAGACATCTCATTTGACCCGGACTGGTTGTCCTGGGTTATGACCCAAATCAAAACAAGAGCAGCCACGAGCCATTTACACATTTCACCCTTCCCGGCTGCATTTCTGCTCCTTTGCCAATAGGTAGCCAGTGCACAGGCTTGTCCCTGGAATAAACCACAATAACCATATGGATGTACAAAAAGGATATCCCAGGAAAAAAAGTGTGACTGTATTTGGCATGCTTCCGAGGGACTTGAAGCCAGACAGGGGATATGTCTGTCTGTACGATTCCAGGAAAAAGGTTTTCTTCCAGGACAAATGCTAGGTCTATTCATAGCCACCTTGTTCAGCCCTGATCTGAAGGAAGAGCTAATTCCATCCCCCCCGGACCATCTTGTACAGATGGCTCTATGGACTCTGAACCTAAAACCTGTCTAGTAATGGAAACCCCCAACTGCACTGTTAGCATCTTGCTCTACTCCACTAGATTTGTTTTTTGTAGACAGAGGAGATAAAATGGACCCCCCATCCTTCCCCCTAGACCAGCGGAGGATCTGCCCATGAACATTTCCCCCTAGCAATCCTTTCTTCCCAGCTGCAGCTCATGGCAGTTCGTTCCCACTCTTGTGGTCACCGAGTAATGGGAATAATTGATCTCTCACAGCTTTCACCTGTACAGCTAGATTGCGTTCACTCAGTTGCTACATTTCCTTTCACGTATGGCAAGAGCAACTCAAGGGGCTTGACCATCTCCTACTAAGGTCTATTTAAGAGAAGAAGGAAAGACCTTAGGCTTACGTGGTTCTGAAAATGGACCGCACAAGTGCAATGATTTGATGATTGCTACCAAACCAAGCCAATCTGCTCCACTGCTTCTGAGATAGCAACAGACAACATAGATATTGCTTCCCACAGCCAGACACGCGCACCTCGAGCCCTTTGCAGGCATGTCTTTTGCTCTTGCAGGTACTCCAGACAGAGGCCCTGGAAGTCGTTTATAGGAAGAGTGCAAAGTAAACCACATTTACACAGTGTGCTACTCATTAAATATACAGCAGAGAGAAACAGTGAAACCTTCCTGGCACGCATTCAGCCAAGTTAAGTTCACAGTCAAGCTAGCTAACTGCTTCATCCCTTGAGGCTTGCCCTTTGCAGGCGCATGCTGGCAAATCAGTTTCTTCATCAAAAGCCTGAAGAGGGTGGACCCTCTTGGGCCCGGGGTCAGAAGACCAGGCTCTGCTGCTGAGTCACTGCAAGATCAGGTGCTGGAAACCCACCCACAGAGGCAGAGCCTATGGCTGCTGGTTCGCACTGGAGGGCTGCGGAGCTGGAGCTACCAGAATATTGCTCTCACTTAGGTGGAGTGAGATATACTGATATGCGCAAGTCGGTACAGAACAAGAAGTACAGACGAACCAAATGTGAATCCCCTTCCTCAGCCTCTCACTCCCAAACTTCTTCATCTCCAATTTATCATTCCTCAACTTCCAGGCATGGAAAACCAGATTCTAGGACGGGGGATTTAGAGCCGCCAGGCCACCAACCCATTTTAGGATAATACTGCAATCATTATTATACTCCTATTTGAGGCCAAGCTTGGTTCATGAGCTGGGTTCGGTTCAAGCAGCTGTTACCTAGCTATATTACTGCTTTATGGGGGCTGATGGGGGGAGGAGGTTATAGTCTGTGCTGAAATACCCAGAGTCCCCTATCCACAAAGACAGGCGTCCTAATGCCTCCCCTTTTGAGGAGGCCGTCGGGTCACAAATTGCTGTATGCAGCGAGGATCAGGAGACTTGGATTGCCAGACCTGCTGCTTGCTCGCCAGGTGATCTCTGTCACGTCTCTCTGCCTGGTCTGCAAAGTGGAGACAGGCAGGAGCTTTGGATCTGGCCCTCTCAGAGTTCAACATCAAAGCAAACCCAGCGGGTTTGATCATCCTTCCCTCGGTAAATATGTGTGCTCCCTCCTTTGCCTCTCCTCAGTGGTGTGGATATGCCTCACAAGACACAGCATAAATAAAGTCCTAAGTAACAGAGTGAACCGTGGGGGCTCCTGTAGACTGTGTGCATCTGGCAGGGGTTAGGTAGGAACTTGTGGGTACTAGAGGTTTTTTTTCACCCAGCAATGAAATAACTTGGGCTCTTCAATTAGTCAGCACTGCTGACTGGAACAGATGCTGTCTGGGTCACATCAGGAGGCAAAGTTATACAGAGATCACTGACTTGCAAATGGAAGATGCCAAAGCCATGAATATTGCTCTCTGTGCATTTGGGCATGAAGTTCCCTTTGGTAGCACTGGCAACAAAACTTGCAAGGGGATATAGAGAGAGATTTTGCGCTCCCCCTCAGTACCACAGCACCTGACTGCACTGCTCATCCATCCCTGTGTGTCATTTGCCCATATGTTTCTTTTGCCCTAGAGACCCAGCCAGACTAAAAATATCAGCACTGGAAGAACAGCCTCTGCCCTGGGGCTCTGACCTTCAATCTGACTTTCCTCCAAATTCAAAATCCAGTTGGAAACCAAATGTGTGTCATTAACTTTGGCCAGCGGTTTCATTCAGGACCCCTCAGAAGCCCTCATCAGTCCCTCTGGCACATGCAAGTTCGATTCATGTATAAGTCATGGACTGTATCTATTTTTAATTATACTTCCTGTACAGTCCAAATCATCCGCTGTGGTTTTGTGTTCTATCAAGCGAATGATTTTCTGGATGTGCTGTTGTAGTGTGCTTTGATTGGCATCTTCCCTATCAGCCTCCAGCAGTTGCCCCACAGTGTTGTAAAGGTCTTGTTCAGCAACGTGTGGTATCTTTTACAAACAATCCTGATTGCCACGCCAATTCAAATCAGCTCAGCCCACCTGTGTGTGCCTGCGGATTTCACCCAGCCTAAAGCTGGCGAAAGCTGTGAGGTGGCTTACCAGCCTACCTCCAACTGCTTGACTATAATAGAGATTTTAAAAGCTGTTACCAGGCTTTCGATGCTGCTTTTCCTCTGATTGGCGGCTGCTCTGGGGATCTCTCTAACAAGCAGAATCAGGACCTTTTCAAATCAATTTGTTGCTGGCCTTCTAAAAAAATAAAACTCACTCAAAAATCTGCTTTGAAAGAGCGTCCCTGGTTATACTCATAAAGGGAGCAAAACCAGATGCAGCTCTTTGGGTGTGTCTACATGTTCATTTAAATTTACTGCGCAGTAAGTTACTGCGCAATAAGCGGGAATAGGCTGGCATCTACATGTGCAGGTGTTAAAGAGCATTAACATTGTGTGCGGACTGACTTGGAACTAAAATCAGTCTCAAGTGAGTCCACACACACACAGTGTTACTGCTCAGTAAGGCGTCTGCATGTGCGTTACAGCGCAGTAAATGATCAGGTGTAAATTTGATACCTGCATGATGCATGTTTAGGCTCAAGTCAGCATGACTCACCAAATTTGCTGCACAGTACAGGTGTGCACATGCAGATTCAAGCCCATACTGTGCAATTATTTTGGTTACTGCACAGTAAATGCGCACGTGTAGACGCACGTGTTTGTCTACCCACCACCCACGCACTTGTCTGCTTCTCTCCTCAGATCCATCCATACCTGCATGTGCATTTTCTTTTATACTTTCTTCCACTCTCATTCTCGGACTTTGGTTAAAGTTAGACCCATAGGAAGTGTCTCTGTTGGAGTCAAAGCAAGCCCTACTTCCAAACCAAGTAACGCACAGGGATCCTTCTCTAAATCTCAGGCAGTCCATAGCATTATGGCTGTGCTACCTCTACTTGTCCAGGAAGCTCTACCATATGAACCTATCATTGCATGCATTGTCTTCTCATCTTTCTCTGAATCCAGTTCCAAGCTGCCCCCCACATAGTTCAAACTCTCTGTGGAATCACAACATCCCATGATTCATCTCATTCCCACTTGTATTTCTGCCCTCTTCCACCTCTCTTCCAGTGTCTTCGTTCTCCCCATAGCCCCCTTGCAGAGATTCTGCACAGACCCTCATCCTTCAGTCGGGGTGTTTTATCTCGCCGCTGCTGTTCCATTTATATAACACTGTTTTGCCTCTCTTGAGATGAGTCACTTTGTTACATAATTTGGCTTTGCCCTGACCTTCCCTCCCATCCACAGCAGACTGTTCTGCCAAACTTTCTGTAATTCTGTGCATTAAGGCAAGACATCTCAAGAAACAAAAATGAGAAAGAAATAGTGAGAGGTAGAGAGAGATCTGGAATTTAAGCAACCCTTTAATTCAGGTGGTACTTGGGGCAGAAATTCAGGCCATCTATTCTGAAAAGAGGGGTGGTTTGTGAAATTGGGATACAAACCTGGGGTAAAATCAATAGAACTTAAATACTAAAATAGGAGTTAAGCATCAGGGCCTATGAAAAGATATGTAAGTGGAGGCCAGCGAGGTTACATAAAAGTAACAGAGAATACAGTTTGGCCCTTGTGGGGAGTACTTAACCTTGAATTGCCTGATCTTGCAAAGGCGTTGGTTGTGTCAAAATAGCACCGGGAACCATGAAACATTGAGATCCTCCCATAACCTAACTTGTTACTCATCCTGGGGTAAGCTCTCTCCCCAGTTCCCACTCTTCTTGATGCGTTTAACCACCCATTATACCCCAACAGTATTCCTTCCTGAGCATCTTCAGGGCTGTTTCGTCGTCTTCCCATTTCTGAACCCTTGATCTTCCTGTGTTATGAGGAAGCACCCTGGATATGGCCACTCAGATCTGCATTTCATAGATGCACAGAATTACAGAAAGCAAGGGTTGGAAGGGACCTCGGGAGGTCACATCTAGTCCAACCGCCTGCTTGAAGCAGGACCAGCCCCAACTACATCATCCCATTTCACATACTGATTTACTGAAACTGGGTCACCAAGCCCCACTAGTTCCAATTTGACCTTTTGTGCTACGTTGGGGTTTTTTCTCCTCTTTTTCCCTGATAGAAATGTGGACTATATATATTACAAATTGCTTTCCAGCAAAATATTCAGGACCCAAACATTACAGTCAGAAACCAAAGCCTTTTGACACAACATAGCACTGCAGGTGCTTTATGCAGCCAGCCTTCTATTTTAGGCCACGCTTTCTGATAGGGCCATATTTCCATACTTCATCACTGTCTCCTTTCTATGGGAAGGAAAGCAAAGTTATAAGAAGAGTCCCCAGGTGTGGTGAGATTTAGGTTCTTACATAAACTCAGCTTCTTAGATAGAATCATGAATTTATCCCTAAAACAGTCACGAAATATAGAAGTATCCGCCCTCTTTTGGCTCTGTTTTTGCAGATAAGAAATTCCCAACCCTTCCCTTGTTCTCTGGTTTTGAGCTGTTCTGTGCCTCCCCCCTACCTGATATCTTCCTCTCTGGGGTGACATTACAATCCTTTCTACAACAAGCAGCCTGGATGTCAGAACATGACTTATAGCTGCCGGTGGAAGCATGAAAACGGGGAACAGATGAGCCCTGAAGAAAAAAAGATCCCGCTTTCATGCTAATGACTCCTCCTAATGAAAGAGAGGACGCAGGAATACAGAGCGCGTATGATCTACAAGCAGCCAAATTGTCTCTAAATAGAACGTGTTCTCCAAGTTTTACAGGAAGCATCAGCAGATTTTCTTTAAAGTTGCTTTTCTGTGGTTTAAATTCCGCAGGGGGCTTTCAGGTAGCAGCTGAAAATAAGGGGAAAAAGGAAATTCTCTTGGAAAGGTATATAAAAAAAGGCAGAGGGAAACATGGCAGTGTTTTTTTTTCCGGTTGTATTTGCAGACAGAACCGTGTCTCCCAGAAAATTAGCAGATCCTAGAGTAGACCGAGTGTCCAAGGACTATTTCAGTGAGGGGAGCAGCAGGGCCAAATGGCAATCAAACATATACTGGTCACCAATTAAGAATTTCAGCCTTGCCCTTGTCAGCCACTCAGTGCTTTAAAAGCCCGTAAAGACTCCCGAGGGTTCCTTACTTGTCAACCCAAGGTTTAAATAACTGTAACCTCAAGAGGGCCTAAGGCCGTAGACGAGTTTTGGTGTCGTGCCTTGCGGACTAAAAGGAGGAGGTGAGCAAAGTGGATTCAAGCTGCTATTGTACCCCACCACTCCTGGAGTATTTCAGGGGTGGAAGAGACCCTAGCACAACTCTGACAGCTGCTCTGTTAGGATGCATCTCTGTTCCCACCTGGGTCACCCCTGAGAAACAAGCATCACTCACCCGCTCTGCTAAACTCAAGCCCAGGAAGTTATTGGTAGAAACGGCTTACAGGGGTCTGAGCGCATCTCCCACCGAGTCTCAGAGCAGTGCTCTGCCATGTGCTCAGGAGCGTGCAAAGCTGTCTGCACTGCCTAAGCACCAAGCATGCAGAGGAGGAACAAGTGGGTAGGGCTTGTTTTTCAGTGGCAGTCCCAATCTCCGGAGGATGCATCTAATGAAGTCAACCCTATGTTTACACAAGTTGATGCTACACATTTAGATTTAGTTATTCTATAAGTTGCAAATCTTATAAAGGGATCGTGTTTTTTAATATGGGCAAGACGGGACCTTGCCTTGGAAATGTTCCTTCCTGATCTACTCCTGTCCTTGGCTCACCTCCTCAACTGAGCTCCAGTGGAGTCCTTGGGGAACATCTCCCTGTGCAGGCTCAGTGGAAGACGGCTATAAAGTGACAATTGAAATCATAATCAGGGTGGTTAAGCCATAATCACTGGCTTAAGTCTGAGGCACGGTGACCCTGTCCAGTTCAAAAATGGCTGATAAATGCCCAATAACAGCATGATCAGTTAAATCCTAGTTGACTGACCATAGGGCCAGAGATGATGTGATGATGGATTGGTGCTTGTGTTGACCATTCTTCATGCCATTGAGTAAATAAGGAAAAGTCAAAGGATTGTGAAAGGGTGGACTGTATTAGGTGTCTTGATGGGAGTCAAGCTGTTGCGGGGTGGAATATGTCCCAGTGCACTGGCAGCATAGGATTATCATAGAGTTCAGCTACCCAAGTTACTTCAGCATCTGTGGGGAGCACTGCTACTGAGGACTGGTAGCTATGGGAGTGGAGTGGGGTGCAATGTGACACAAGATGCACTGTAACATGCCGTTAGGTATCCACTAGTTTGCTGTGCAATGAACAAGCTCATACAGGGACACAATATTCTGCACCTGAATCACAGAGTGGGTACATCTACATGTGCATTAATGCACTGTAGTTACTGTGCATTAAGTTTATCACCTGTAATAACAGGTACTGATCCGATGCACAGTAGCACTATTTTACTGGCACTAAGGCACAGTAGGCTGAGCATTAGCACAGCTTTTGCCATGATGAGCTAATGCACAGTAGAGTTAGTCTACTACACTTTTAGTGTCTCATGTAGAACCCACTGAGAACCAAGAAAGAAACAGGTCTAACATCTTGAAATACTCAGCTCAATTACATACATGCAAGCCATAGTTTTTCTAGTAGCATGTCAAAGCTCTAGGAAGAAAATCTGGCCATATATTTGGAACCTAGCAAGCAATTCTCACCAAGATGACAATGTATGAAACAGAATGAAAGTTGGCTCCTTCTGCCTTTATGTTATTTTTATGAGGATAATAGAAGCAGAATTGAAGTAGTAGTAGGCAACTGTTGATCCTTCTGGATCATGATGAGTGCATAAAAGGTCACCAAGGTCTTTGATGTGTATGCTTAAGCATGAGTATAAAGGAACGGAGGCTGCCCAGACCTTCCACCCCCACTTTAGACCATTGCAAAAGTATCCAAAGGCCAAACCAAGTCCAGACGTGGTACCCCTATAGCTGTAGTTATATGTGCATCCAGGAATAAAACCCAGGATATAGCAGGCAAGGTTTCTACTGCTGAACCACAACAGCAGGTATAGCTTAAATACACTAAAGTATACCAGGGCATCTCTTTCCCCATGAGAGGGCTTGAGGCTTCTTCTGTAGTTTGCAATTGTGAAGAGATTGGTGGGTGTTTGGAGCTTTATTTATTCTCTTTGTTATTCAAAAGCTTCTGGTGCCTTTGAAATTCCTGGTTTTCACACTCTCATCTACTTGGCTCCCAAAGGAGGCCTTCAAGGTTTGAGTTCTGCAGAAAGGAGAATTCATCATTATCATCATTATTCTTATTGCAGGTGTCCATCAGCTCAATATATGATAAACCACTCTAGTGACTAATGATGGAAAGACTTCAAAAGGCTTGGAGTGCAGACAGATAATAAGCATCCAAGAATGTGTATGTTCACTCAAGTGCTCTGAACCTCTGAACTTCTACAATTCAGGCTATCTTCCAAGTTTCTCATTGCTTTCTGATATTTTCAGGCCAGAAATACCATGGGTAAAGATGGTTTTGTGATATTTTGAAGTATTCTAATTGCATCTGGAAGCTAGAAGGGCAGGGATATGTGAAAATACAACAATAAAATGGGAAATGCTAAGTCAAGATTGCAATATTTTCAGCAAGCTCCAGTTTCTAGGAAAGAAGAAACTTCTCAAGGGGCCAAATTCAGAGTTAAAGTGTAAGGCAATACAAATTATATCCCTCGGACTGGATTTTGCTTTAAATTAAGTTATTACCTCCATATTGAACAGATGGCTTTATTTTAGATTAAGCAATTTGCAAACCAGGTACATACGGCAAGGTTCTTTGGGTAGATGTGATCTTTTATTAGACCAACTAAATAGTTGGTAAAATGTTCTTTGCAAGCTTTTGGGCACAGCCTTCTTCAGGCATTGGGAGACTGCTGGTATTACATATTCTCCAAAGTAGAAAAAAAGTTAACTTACAACAAGAAGTCTGTGAAAATGCAAATGGCTCTGCAGGGTAGGTAACAAGTTCAAGGGAAGTACAAGAGAGGAAGGAAGGAGGAACCAGAACAAGGGAAAGGGGGAATATAAATGGAAGAAAGGGAAGAAAAAAAATAAAGAGCAACTTTATAATATCTCCAAGGTTGGTGTGGTAGTATTTTTTATTTACTCACAACATGGAATCATAGGCAATGGGCCAGGAAAGTTTGAAAATCACTGCCCTACATTTAAATTGGTGTAACTGAGAGATTAGACTGACCCTTATATAATAGTTTAAGCTTCTCCTTGAGTTTTTTATCTGGAATATTACACAGGCAGGAAAGCACAAAAGCATGTGACTTACTGATCTAAGGTGCGTTTACACCGAGGTTTATGTAATGCTAATTGCCTGTTGAGAGAAGGTGAGTAGAGCATTTTCCTGTCAGTGCTATTACAATGCATTCTGTTGGGTAGGCAATGTATTGTTATGGAAAGCAGGTGCAGTGAAACCTGCCTGAGACTATCATCATGTAAGGAGGCATTTGTGTAACAATAGTACTCTGTAAATAAGTGGTGGATGAATCTAAAAAGGCTATGAGTCAAAATTATGCTGAACAAAACTGCTGGAGATGAGCAATCTCAGATTTTGGGGAAGTCTGGACTTAGGTCCAAACGTAAGCAACAGAGAAATCTGCAACTCCATGCCAGATTGAAGCCCAGGCAAGACCATTCATTTAAGAGATTGTGATGTATTCCAATTATATGATAAAGGGAGGGGGCAACAGAAAGACCTCGGATGGACAGATCCATGAAATTAGGGAAGGCAAAGCTCTAACTCCAAATTCAAACTCCTATCTACATCAGAGCTTTAGTAAACTCTCTCCCAGCTAGATAGTTGGTACCATAAAAGATATCAGCAAAAATATCCTTACCTCTTACATACTTCCTGGACTCTCACGCTAAGAACAGACAATCAAAAAGCCTGAGACTGAATTGATTCCGTTTTTTCAAGTTAGTCTAAGATGCATAGTTTGAACCGATAAGCAAGTGAACAGACATTCACTGTTGATTCTGGAAATGTAGGCATATGTCTGCAGTGGCCCAGACCAGAAGCCAGGGGACACTAGAGCATGCCACCCCGCTCTACTGGAGCAAACAGCTTGAGCCAAGGCTAGCACACCCACTCTGCAAGGTGGGTTTGCAGGGAAGAGTTAAAGTATCCTGGGATGCCAAGGGAGCATGAGTTAACTTGAATCTGGCGGGGATCTGGGACAGAAATTCAATAAACCAATTCAACCCAATTCAGCTAAATCTGATAGTACATCCATCCAGGTTTATTTTCAATTGCTTTGGGCCATTTTGAAAGAACTTTATGTGCACTAAACTTTGTTGTTTTACAGATCTGAACCAGTTTCTGATACCTCATCTTGGTCTGTGTGTCATTCCTGTCCCCAGCCCCACATTTATAACAATCTTCCAGCCATATTGCATTCAACTGCAAATATGGTGCCCAGATATATGCAGATACTTTTGGCCTTGAACCTGAACTAGAATCTCAGAGCAGGTGTTTAACAGTGCACAGCTCGCAGTGATTTACAATACGAAGTGAAGAAGGCTGTGTGTATAGTATATGACAACATTGGTCAACGATAACCCAACCAACGATAACCCAAGCTAAAACCATAAGTTTTCCCCACAGGAGCTAAAGACCCTGGGTGAAATCCTGGCCCCATACGTCAGTACCAAAAGTTGGATCTTCACGCTTGATCCTCTACTCAGTCCTTACTGAAATGACCAAATGACCAGGCTTAACTTGAAAGTTATTGTGTCTCTTTATTAGGCTACCCTGAGCTTGCGGCATGCCCACAGAGAAACATAGGAATTCAACCAAAGATATGCAGCCTCGCCTCCACCTCTTATACAATAGCTGGTTGTACCTTACAAAGCATTTCCCTGCTGGCAAGTATTATTTACAAATATCATTTGCCTAAGTTAACAAATGGACTGTGCTCTAACAAAAGGTTATTTTAGCAAACATCATCCAAGATTTGCCCCTCTGCCCTGTCCTGTCAGGTGTCTTCAAGATCAGTTCACCCCTTTATCTGGTTTCCCTCTGCTGATAAGCATCACTTGGTTGGTCACGTCCCAGTGTGTGATCCACTTTGCTCAGGCCAACTGTAACACTGATCACAATGAGTCTAGGATGTCATGCTATGCCCCCAGCTGGGAGCAGCAACAAACCAATATCGTCTATGTGTTGGGAACAAAAGGGGAAACATATCCTTTGAACTGTGAGTTACAATAGCACCGCAGGTGGACATGACTCTTTGCAGCAGTGTTCTGTCTTCTAGAATAGATGCTCAGACTAAGGGGATGGGATAAAATACTTCCTGGTATGCTAGAATTTCTTATATTTCAGGCATGTCCAAGAGCCTCACTTGTAGACTAGGACCCCAATCTTTTGGTGCCATACAAACACATAGCAAAAACAAAAGAGATGATCCTACCTATTAACCTCAGTACAAAGATTGAGGAGCAACAGGTTTGATTGTGTGCTGGCATAGACAAAGACCCTGCTAAACAAAACCTTGTCTGGGATGATCTAGTTGGGGATGGTCCTGCTTTGAACTGGAACTTGAACTGGATGTGACTGCCTGAGGTCCCTTCCAACCCTCATTTTCTATGATTATATGATTGTTGGCCTCTGTCAGCTGTTCTTCATCAGCTCCAAAGCCTTCATTTGGAAGCAGTGCTCAGAATAGTGTGTGTGACTGTGAGTGTATGTGTGCATGAGAGCAGACCGCAAGTATCTGAGCAAGAATGTGAGCATGAGTGCAAGTGTGTGTAACACAGAGAGAGAGAGAGAGAGAGAGACACGGATAACGGTGCTGCGCTCTTACCAGTAGAACCTATTTGGTGCAACTCCCTCGTGGAGAAGCTGCCATCTTCTGCCAAACTCCACTGAACTGTGTAACTGGAAAGAAAGAGAGAAACAAACAAACAAGAATCAAATGGATGCACGAGGATAAACACAGGCAACAGAGGAACTGGACCACAGCCCATTTGGCTATTGAGAGGCAGCCTGGTTTTCAATGCTCTGGGGCACAGCCTGTAAAGCCACAGTGGGGGTCCAGGTGAATAGCAGGGCTTACACTGCAGTAGGTGGCATTGTCCAGGCCCTTCCATGGCTTTAGAACAGCTGTGGGAAGGGATGTGCTGCCCTGCGTGTCAGGAAGTGTAAAGGCCACACAAAAGATGGCGTGCAGACATAGAACCATGCTCTTCACTCAACAACAAGGTATGGGTAGATACCACCTCTGAGGTTTCAGGGAAATGCTTGAGAGAGAGGATCCATTGTCCACATACATGCATTTGCTGGGAACCCATCATTAAAAGCGTGCTGAATGTCACAGTTGCTACCAAAGCATACGGACTATAGCAAAGTTGCACAAGTGCCTTGATTCCTCACTGGTGAGGAGGCATCTGCCCCCCCCCCCATTTGTTGCCCATGCAATACCAAGATTTCTCATTGCACAACAGGATTGTTGCAGAGGGAAGAGAGCTCATTTTCTCTAGATCCATCTGAGATGTCGAGATATGTGAATTAGTCCCATCTAACTTTATAACGCACCTTGGGGGGATTTCAGGTTCATGAACTTTATGCAAGTATTGTTGTCCTCTCCTGCATACAGTGTTTTTGCTACACTGGAATGAAGAGACAGCTATATACCAGTTCGAAATGCTCTCAACTTCTAGTAGGAGGTGGAACAACTACTATTATCACTGGATGCTCATGGACATTCAAGCACAAGAGGCCAATGATTTTCAGAGGAAAAAGTACTTACACAAGCTAAAGGAAATTTAGGTTAGATATGAGGAAATAATGTCTTTTAACAATACAGTTGGTTAGCAGCCATTGGAACAGGTTACTAAGGGAGGTTCTGGAGTCTCTGTCTTTGGAGGTTTCTAATAAATGGTTAGACAAATGCCTGTCCATGAATGCTCTAGATCTACTCAGTCCTGCCTTAGAACAGGAGATGAACCAGATAACCTCTTGAGATCCCTTCTACACTTCCGTCATATAGACAATTGCATACGCTATCTAATCGCTGGTGATTTTGTATGCACAGAGCGCATCTACACAAGACACTAAATACGCAGTAGACTAAATCTACTAATTCTATGCATTTGCAAATGCCATGCTAACGAGCTAATGCATCATAGAATTAGTCACTAATCCTAATGCATAATTTAGCACATTGTCACTAAAAAAGTGTGTGCAGGCACTACTGTGCAGTAGCTCCAGTTACTGGGCATTTAGTACCTGTTATTACAGGTACAAAACTTAATGCGCAATAACTACAGTGCATTAATGCACATGTAGACGCACCCATATAGTTGCAAATGGTTATGGTCATATGTAACTCCTTGTCTGCTGTTATCAGATAATAAAACTTTCCGGGGGGGGGAAGGAATTTCCATTTTTACTTTCATCCTGAATGTACGCTTATGCCGTGTGCTGAATTTACAGAGAAGGTAGTTAGCTATGTTAGTCTGAAGTCAGCCAGAAGGCGGGGCAGATATGTACCATTATAGACTTTCTAAGATTAAAATGCGTGTGTATATGTGTGTGTATGTACACAGGCACATATATACATGTATACACACACACACATATTTGTGTGTGTGTGTGTGTATGAGAGAGAGAGCACATAAGCTTTTGTGAACCCAAGTTCACATCATCAGATGCTGTGAAGGGACAGCATAGAGCAGAGGATAAAGTGGAGTGAGTGATTCGAATACAAAGCAGGAGGGAGAGGGAAGGCGGAGGGGGAGCGCTCTGAGAGGCAAACAAGCAAAGACCTCATAGGAACAAAGGGGTCACAAAAACGAATCTAGGTAATGGGATAAGACTCTGTGGTCCCTATTTAAACCATACTTAACACAGCCCAGCTGAAGGAAGATTTCTTGTTCTAAAATTTGCTGTTCAAACCAGTGTTTAAAATGTTTCTGCCTGAGAACAGCAATCCTGATGACAGCAACAGCGTGTCCAGGGAGGCTGAACTGTTCTGCCATAGGCTCTCGTGTCTTTCTGTAACTGAATTTCCAGCCACAGGTCATAGGTAAATGTAATGACTTATCTCCAGCCTCAGAAACTGCAATGACACCTACCTCACCAAATGCTTCAATTGCCTATCACCTGGATTTCATTCAAATGTGAGGCTGAAGACCTGAGCATTTACACAGCGGGGGACTTGACCCAGTTCAGCAATGGATAGCGCATAGGTCTCCAGTCCTCTACTAGGCAATGAGGTCCAAGTACTTGCATCCTAAAGAAAATTTCCACCAAGAAGTTTAGAGTGGACAGCTTTGATTTCCCCAGAGATACTTATATTTGGCCTCACTGCTAACTAGATGGTTCATTATTAACTTGTACTCTGAAAACTTTGGTTTCTCAAACATACTGTTCTCCAGCAAACAGCACGACACCCTTCCCCTTGCGCCATTACACAAAAAGCCTTCCAGTGATTCAATCATTTTATTTTTTAAAAATCCTGCTAAAAATCAAACCAGACTGAGAAAGGTCAATGCAAGGAGCATGCTTGGGTTATTGCAAACATGTTGATGTGGCCCAGAGGAATAAGAAATAAATGGCCTTTTTTATCACATTTTTAAAACCAGCTGCTCTCCTTAAACGTAATTCTTGGTAGGGCAACTGAAGGGAGGATGGGCAAGTCTATCTGCCTTGGTTTTGGTTTGCTTAACTTTAGCTTTTCCATATGGAAACTATGAGAGATGCGAGATGGAGCAGCACTTTTTTTCTGGCAGTTGAGCTCTCTTTCACTGGCTCCACATAATCGCTAGGTAGTATTTGATGGTCGTCCTCTTCCAGCTTAGCCTGAGGAGGAGGCCCAGTGTCTTTTTTATTATATGACGCTATTTCAGGGCAATCAACAAATGGTATTTTATAACAAATAAAGACAATTCTGAACCCTTCCTGTGTCTTCCATGGATAAGTCATTATTAAAATAACAGAGGCAAAAGCACTGGAAGTGGGAATCTTTCTTTTGGTACTAAAGAGGCCAGGAGGTGATGATGACTCTTCTGGATGGTTTGAAAGATGCTCTACGTATAGTACTGGGAGTTCAGATATCCGAGTTGTATTCTGATCTCTTCCATAGATCTCTTACACAAGTTTGGGCAGTCACAAACTGATGGGTGTAAGTCCCAGAAGTCTGTACCCTGGGCAATGGCAGTGCAGGGGCCAGGGCAGGTGCGAGTGGCAGCAGCCGTGTCTGGGCTACCAGCAGCTACCATGCCAGTGCCCACCCAAAGTGGGCACCTGGTGTCCAGACTGCCTGCTCCCTGTGAGACTACTGCATGAACTCTTCATGTCAGAGATCCTGATTTTAGAGGCAGGGTGGACCATACCTCCTGGAGACATCAAGAAGCCAAACGCATTGGTGGTATCTATTTAAAAAATTGTGAATCTTGCAAAATCTTTTGAAACATACTTGGGTGGGGGGAAAAACAGATTATTTTACTTCTTTTTTCCCTTTTTCTATTCTTTTTTAGTATCAAGATTGGGAAAAAATAGAAGGAAGAAATGGGGGGTGGGGAGAGAAGCAAAAATGTAAGGGGAAAAAAGGAAGAAAGAACTGGGATTGCCATTTCAAAGACTGTCCATATTTTCCACTTCTTACGTCGTTTGCTTGAAAACTGGAAGATTTGAAATGCATATGAAAAAGCATCTTCGTTTGAATAAAGGACAGATGGAAAGAGCCTCTCACAAAATGACTTTTGCAATAAAAATATTGTTTTGAAATTTAAAAATTGCAAAAGTCGAACACGTTATCTTTTGTTACATGACATTTCAAACCCAAGTTTTCCAGCCGACTGCTTTGAGACCCTGCAATAATGAGAGCTAACAAAGTTCACATCATTATTTTCTGAAAGCAGATTTTTTCGTACCTATGCAAAGTCCATCAAGATCCGTGTCTTAGGAATAGCTGCGCAGAGAGTATTGTCAGAGGTGCGTATTTGCAACTGAAGCGGGATTGCAAACTAAGAGTCAGACAATAAGCTTTTGTCAAACCTTCCTGTTACTCCCAGTGTTTTTTCCCCTTTTCCCTTTTGCCTGTAGTGATAAATCTGGTACATGTAACAAGTTAACTAGTTAATTAAATTCAGATCATTTGAAAGCCAAGTTTCCTTCAATTAAGGAGAGGAATCGAAGCACCTTAACCAATGGCCTGGTGTTTCATTCCCTTATACAAGTCGGGTGTCGGTATTTCACAGAGAAAGACACCCTACATGGTAAAATGGGAAGACCTAAAGTAACACCACCCAAGAAAGCTTTCTTTTCATCTTTGCCTTTCAAAAGAAAGAAAGAAGTATTTAGTGGCTAAGTTTGACTTTCACCAGATATGATACTATGATTACATCTCTCTTCAGACAGCAGTTATAGTGTTTGTCTGAAAGAAACCTTTTCAGCCTCTTCTTTGTTGTAATAAAAACTCTCTCTCGGGATTTCTTATGAAAATCTCATCCTCACGGTCTCTTAAGAGGGGATGTTTCATTTTCTTTGGGAAGCATTTAATTTTGATTTAGTATTAAACACAAACGAGGTAACGTTGTTACATTTTTTTCTAGACACAAATAGAAAAAGACCCGTTCCCCCCACCCCCAACTGTAATGTAATTTTCTCTCTGAGGGCCAAATCTTCATTGCTTTTATTTTGCTCCTACTCAGACAATATTGCTAATGAGTGAGTACAAAGTGAAAACTTCAGAAAGAGCAGGAACTGATTTCCCAGTCAATGAGGTTGCATCCTATCTAGATAATTATATGGTCTTCATCAACTTAATACATGAACATTTCACAATCCTACTCATTTTTTTTCTTCAGAAAACCCCTATGCAGCACAGCGAGCTAGCCGTGTATCCGCGTATCAGGCACCGAACGTTAGATGACTTCTCAACACCCGATTTGTAGAATTTTTTCCCTATTCTTGGCCAAAATTTTAACATTTTCCAATTCATCCTGGATTTAAAATGCCTGAATCTGGGGCCTACATGCAATTCCTCCCTCTGACTGTCTAAACCAGTTATTCTTAACCAGAGCGATGTGCTACTTTGGGATGCCGTGAAATCCTTTTAAGCCTCCTGTAAGGTACTGCACAATATTAGTACTGTTAGGTGTGCAAACATCTATGTCTGATTCACGAAATAAGCCCAGAGATTTATCCCAGATTTAACCCAGAAATAGGAATCCATAGTGTCATGGTCTTTTTCTTTAGGTAACTGCAGACTTGTAAAGAGTAAGATTTTATGAAATGTTCTGAAAATGAAATGTCCTCTCTGAAGAGACTAGGAGGATGAGATTTTCATAAGAAATCCTGAGAGAGAGAGTTCTTCTTACAAGGAAGAAGGGGCTGAAAAGCGTGGTATTGTCTGAGTAGCAGGGCATGGGTCTAACGGAGGGATGGCATGAGTCTAGAAAGGCTGAGACCCAGGCTGAATATTAGGCCGCCTGTACACAAGCACGGGAGGCTGCTCTGACATCCTGGAACTTCAGGGTGTCGGAGCAGACTCAATTAATTAATTAATTAAGAGTGGCCTCCGCGCTAGTGTACAGGCCCCCCCTAACGTTCAGCCTAGTTCTCTACCTCAGTCCTCACCCTAATATTCAGACTCGTTCTCAACCAGTTCATTGAGTTTGCTGGACTGCGGCAATTACCGCACTCAAGCAGCCTCCTGCGCCTTGTGTATCCATGTCCCCACACTTAAAAATGGCAGCAGGGGCACGTAAAATAAAGTTCATCAAGCAAGTTTTAGTTCAAGTGCTCCTGCCGCTATTTCTAAGGGCAGGGATGCTGCTAGATGAGATGTAGAGGTGCTTTAATTAAAGCGCTGCCCCCCCTTCCCCACCCCTGGAGCACGTGTAAAAGTGCCCTTGGGCACTGCAGCTCACTTCCAGTCTCAGGGTTTTTTTTCATGTTTAGCTCTTGATTCCTGACCCAGGAATACACAAGTGTTATACAAAGCTACCCCGATGCACAAAAAATTAGGCCAGACACAAAATAATTCTCCTATGAATGCCAAATTATCTGGATGGCTTCACTGGTGACTGTGGCACATCTCGGCTGCCATTCAAATATTAAATATTAAAATTTGGCTAATAGTTTTTATGTGTTAGACTAAGATTCATGCTTTAAGTACCTTATTTGCCTGGGCTGTGTAGGCAAGTGTCTCAATTGGCGTAAATCACTATAGCTCCACTAGCTTAATAAAACTAAACCAAATTACCAGGTGAGGCTCTGCCCCCGTATTCAATTTATCTGTTATCCTCCTGGTTTTGTATTTTTGTTTATTGGCCTATAAATGTTAAAGTCTCAACAACAAATATTTCACAAAAGGCATTCAAGGGTTTAATGTTCTCTAGGCACAGGCCTGTTTAATTCATGTAAATCTAATCATCTACGGTATGAGTTTATGCCCTATAGGATGCTGCCTGCCCATCCAGATTTGACTGAATTACAGGTTTGAAATCTTCCAACATTATCATGTGCCCTCAGGTTAAACCAGATGAGCTGTGAGCGGTTTTATAAAGAATTGGAGCTTAGGAAAGTCAGGGTATGCATGTTAATCACGTTGTACTCCGTGCCCCATGTCTCCTATAGGAGCACTGAATTTGCCCGATGGGTCAGAAAGTCCGTATTTCATCAGAAAAGGCCCAGATTTATGACTGGAATAAATTAACCCTTTTGGGTACTGGATCTTGCAGCATGCCAAGCGAAGACCCTAGATTAAAATTTTACTGATGAATACAGGGTTTGTCCGAATGAATCTGAGTCATCCTCCCTGCCTCCCATCCATCCATCCGGATGCATATAATACATCTGATCTCCCCTCTCCGCCTGCAAGTTGGTGGTGGATTCTGTCCACTCTAGATGCACACGGCCCACTCCACCATGCTCCTCACCTCATGATGTCCTAAGTACGATACAGAGAGGAAGAGCTATACTCTCTGCACTTGACCTTGATGCAAGGAATGTATGTCCACCAAATCCAAAGCATTTAATAGTCAACTCCTGTTGCACGTCATGGTCAAAGGTAAGCCTTCCAAAACCTGCCTAGGCCCTTGGTCATCTTGAGAGCTGTCTTCCTCTGCCCAAGAAGCACTTGTGACACTTGGAGTCCCTTGGCCAACCCTATCTCTGTTCCAGCTTAACGTTGAACTATCCCCATTATGGACGATAAGGAGGTGGCACAGGGGTCTCACATTTCAGGGGTCAAACCTATTTCAAACCATTGAGTCGTAGGAAGAGACTTATACATGGACAAATTATCCCCCAACTGCTTACTTGGCAGGCTGCTTCTGCCTTCCTCTGACACATCTGACCCTGGCTAGTGCTGGGGACAGAAGACTAGACCGGCTGGCCCACCGTTCCCAGCCCAAATGGCAGTTCTCACGTTCTTGCTAAGTCAACAATGGCACACGTCACATGTCTAGGCATTGATGTTATCCTGTCAGCTAAGTAGGATAAAAACTACAGTACAGATGGACCACTGAAGTTTGGATGAAGAATGGGTGGTTGAGACTGAATCCAGGATTTGACACTATGATAACCAGAGCAGGTTCAAGGACAGACAGTTTCCCCTTGCTGTGGACACTTTTCCTGAAGAAGCTATAGCAATACACATTTTCTAACTTCCAGCTTCCATGAAATCTTCCTTTGTTCCTGTCACAAACAGATCTAACCACAAGAGCCCATGCATTCATAAGCTCTAACCTGAATTTCTTACCACGCTTTCTCAGTCTTGATGTAGACAAAATACCTACCTTGCAATGGGATTGCGGCCTCCACGGGGAATTGGGATGCACGGCTCAAACCCATTCCAAGTGCCTTGATACGATTCCTAGCTGCCCATTTCTTCAACTTCATCTAAAACTTTCTCCCTCTTGCATGAGCTGCTTAAGTTCTTATATATGTTCTCAGGGCATTTTTTTTCAAAGGGAATCTATTCACCAAACCATTGTTGTATTTAAAGTGGAGTTTACATACAATAACCCTTTTTGCAAATCTATTATGCGATTTTAGAGTTTGATTCCTGATATGCAGCACAAAAATACGTTGCACAAAGTATCAACAGGATACAGATAACTGCTCTGGAAGCTTAAAATGTAAACATAATAAAGGCAACATGAATACAAACGGTTCTGCTTCCAGCCGGAACAGTATAATTCAAATAAAATCAGCCGGTTCCTGCATCTTATTCCCATTCATTTATACCAAATAAGTTTATTACTAGTATATTGCACATTATTACCACCTTAGGTGTATTTGAATGAATTGAACTCTTTTCATTAATGCTTTAAGCATCTTCTTAGTGTCCACTGGAGTATTGTTCAAATATTTTTCATCTATGAAGAAGCTTTCCTGGGACAAATCCGATGCGTCCCAAAAAGCTGAGTACAGCAGGACAGATTCCACATTTGTTTCTCTTGAATTGTTCCCTTTATTTCTGGCACACTTTTTTCTTTTTAACAAGGCCCCAAACTCTCGAAACAACAAAGTTCCTCTCTCCACTGCACAGAGCTCTTTCACTTTGTATGTAGTCTGTAAAAGAGGTGGATTTGGGCCCCTTGTCGTGTGCCTGGTTTACGATAAGGACCCAGCTGTGGCACGCACGTAGACTGGTTTAAACATGGCAGAGCCCTGTCTAGGATTTGCTCCCCCCACCCTCCCAACCCTGCCCTCCAAAGGCTGGAAGCACGTTCTGTTCACTGCCAAGCTAAACGATGCCATGGGCTTTCTGAATGCCCGTACCACGAATGGTGCATGCCCCCGGAGGCTGGGGGGCACAGCAAATGCCCGCAGGTGGCGGCTATGGTGGTGTCAGCAGAGACGTGGCAGCGGGGAGCACCTGCAGGCAGTCGCGGTGGTGTTGGAGGTGAGGGGGAGGTAGCGAGCACCGACCTGCAGACACCGCCGGCAGCAGCAATTCGTCATCGGTGACCATCCACAGATGCCACCAGTGGTGTCGGCAGCGGGGAGACGGGGGGTGGCGAGCAGCAACTGCCCGCTGCACCAGCGGCGTTTCTCTCAGGGGGTGCGCGTGCACCCGCGTGCACCCCCTACGTGCTGCCAGTGGCCTGCACCTAGCCTTTGAACCCAAGCGCACAGGACCATTTGTGCTCAACAACACTTCAGCAATGTGGGTTTTTGCAACTGGCTGCGAGACGCGTTTGTGAAGTTTGCTACTGCCAGCGGGCTCGACCAGAGCAAACGATGAACCGCAGGCACCACCTGCCACGTCCCTGCTCAAACGGCCTGTAAAGTACAAGTCCCACTGGAAAACCATGGGCTTCCAGAGGGATATTTCATCATCTCCCCTCATGCTGCTGCCACATCCACTCTAATTGCCTGGTTCCTTAATGGATTTAAATATGCATGAGATGAGACATTAAATATGATGCTGAATGATTTTTCGAGCACTTTAAAATGGTAACAGTTCATCAGTCACATCATATGTAAGCCATCAGTAGATTTACCAAATGCCTGGGTGTTTACTTAGCCAATGGTGGAGGGAACAAGGGGGAGCGATAAAGCCTCGAGATATCTATCATTCTGGAAGCCAGCGAGCTCTGCCTTTCAGAGATTGCCTTCCCCTTTCCGGCTGATCCCATTTCTGATTCTTCACCACTACCGCAGTGAGTGATGCCCTAAGAAAGGCTCATAATTGCCTGGGTACCCTAGGACACTTGCACAGCAGAGATTTCCTTTGCATGTGTGTGTGCATGGCAGAGATAAGGGGCTGGGGACAATTTCCTGCATGTAGAAAAAATGTTGCTTGCACTGCCCCATCTGTCCCTCCCCTTCTTCCTTTTGTTTTCCTGATTCTTCCTCAATAGTCTTGACATTTATAGGGAAGAGCGCAGCAGCTGGGGTTCAAACTTCACCCCAGTTTGAGCAGAACGCGATGCGAAAGAACCAACCCATGCCTGCAGTGCGGGAGCCTGCGTGTGTCACAGCAAGACTTTAAAGCCATTTCCTTCATTCACAAATTTTGAGGCTAGGTCATTAAGTCAGAGCCCCCTCAAAACACCGGCGGCAGAATTTTAATTAGCAATACCTGCAGTGGGTGGAATTACTTTACCCTAACCTTTCGGGAAGCCACCTGGAGCCCGGCAACTTGTAGCTGAGCGAGTCTGTCTCGTGCATGGATGCCCACCCTTGGTTCAAGCCTTCTGAGGAATGCTGAATCCGGCGCCCTGTTGATGCGAATGACCTTCCCTGTTGCGGCCTTGCTTTGCATGACCTGTAACAGCGTTTGGCTGCCTCTGCTTTCCTTTGTGTTGCAAATGCCCTGGTTGGCTGTTCAGCAGTCAGGGGACTGGCGTGAGAAAAATGAATAAAACAAATTGCACTGCAGGTGGGGAAAACGAAAAACCTGAAAATGTGCATTGCCCTATTTTGGGGGTGCGAAGTCAGTTACTTTGGTAGTGAAACGGAAGGCCTTTCTTTGCAATATTTCCCCCCCCCCGCCATGAAAATTTAAGGCAATATTTGCCGAAAAAGCAAACAGCTCATTTCTACACAATTCAGTGTTTTCCTGCACGTGCGCGCGCGCACGGTTTTTCATTTAAAAACAAATTAAACGGTATCATTTGCATTATAGCAATGCTCAGGGGCTCTAGGGCCTTTAGGGCCCCATTGTTGCTAGGCATTGGGATGGGGATGAACAGTTTACAATCTGAATGGATGAGGCAAAGAGGTCAGTGGGGAAATAGAAACACGAGGAGATGAAATGAGGTGCTTTCAGATTATGCAGCCAGTCAGGAATATATTTCCTGACTTCCATAGCAGTGCCCTGCCCATTGAACCAATCTGCCTCTGAGAGCATGTGGTTAAGAAGTCTTTGTTGAAACACATCGAGGTCCATAAGCGTTGGCATCACTTGAAGGACATGAGATATTCCCTCACTGGCTGCACACAAACTCTCTCATAGCAGTGAGCAAGCAAATCCACCATGCTTCACCCAAGCCCCTGGAAGGCAGACAAGTGCTCTTGTTCAGACCGATGAAGATGCCGTGCATGCGGGTTTGCCTAAGGACAAGTGAGTCAGGGGTAAAACCGGTGACTGTTACTATAGAGGAGTCTTACCTGCTAGGCTCCTGATCACACAAAGCATCCAAAATGTACATCTTCCAGTTTGAAGGGCCAGGCTGCCACAGGCTCAGCAATTTGATGTTTTGTTCCCTTTATTTTTATTGGTTATTCTTTTATAACCATACGCTATTTGTTTTATTTCTTTATTCTAAGTTGTTTCCCAGCGTACTGTGCTTAGTGAGGTGTGGATGTACTTGGAAGGCGTGTTTTATAGCCTGGTTTGCACACTAGTTTATGGCCAAATTTAAAGAAAGATATAATCTGACAGCTTTACCCTCACTGCTGAGCTGAGATGAAGTGAACGACTATGAGGAAGAAGGGAGAAAAAAAAACAGCGGCAAGATGAACAATCTTCTTATCTTTCCCCTATTCATCTTCAGAATATAGTACAAGCCTTGGCTAGCCAACTCCTGATTGAGTTGCCTCTTGGATTATGACCCCGTTTGGAAAAATCCAGGTCCGTGGTGAGTGCATGTGTAGCTCAAGTCCTTCTACCTATATATATATATGTTTACAATGACATAGCTTTAATTGTAGGCATGTCACACGCACACTTGCACATGCGCACACACACACACATACACAAAGCAGTCTCTTAAAACTATGGGCCACAGTTTACAATTTGTTTTAAGGAAACCTTTACATACCTAAAAGACATATTGGAGACTCCAACAGACCCTCCAAGATCTTCTGAGATATTCTATGTACTCACTCTGCAAATACGGTTTTCATCTTTAGCTGCATGTGTCAAAGGTATGCAAATGTAAGGGGTAATTAGTTTGGCTGGGCACCCTACTGACTCCCATAAATATTAAAAATAATAATACAAATAAGAAACATAAGCCCAAATGCCAACCATTACTTTGTAATGTAATCTATAATACCTAATGTCCCCTTCCTTCTACCAAACCCATTGCCCTAGTTCAGTGATTCTGCAACGGGGTGCTGTGGCACTCTGGGGTGCCTTCGGGTCCTTTCAAGGGTGCCCTGGGTTGCCACACAATGTTAGCACTGGGATGGGGGCAGGGGGAGCCAGCAAAGGATCTCTCTCCAGCACCGTGGCAATGGGAGTGAGGGAGGAAATGGAGCTCCACGACCTGATACCATCCCCCTGAGCAGAGATCTGTCCAGCTGGGCGAGCCCCCCACATGGCCGGGCTACGCTTCACGGTCCCACCCTGCCATGAGTCAGTGCCTCTGACCTGCTGGGGGAGTAACGGGGGCATAGGAACCAGGTGGGGGAAAGCTGTAGCATTGGCCCCCCACCAGCTCGATGACAACCCAGGGGTGGGACCAGCCCTGCTCAGGCAGAGCAGAGGAGCACGGGCACAAGCTATCTGGCCCACCCTGCGAAAAGGGTTAGCAAGGAACCACAAAGCATCCTGGGATGCTGGAGGACTGAGTCACAACTTGAATCAGGAAAGGATAAGGAACAGAAGTTCAATCGGTTTAACCTAAACTGATTGAATCTGACCCTACATCCATCAAAGTCTACTTTAAACCAGGTTCTGCCATTTTGAAACTAAACTTCTATTCTATTTGCACCAAACGTCGGTGCTATTACAGGTTCAGACCAGTTTCCAAGCACTTGTACTGGTTTGTATGTCATTTCTGTACCTAGATAAAAATAAGTGAAAGCAAAGTGCTGGTGTTTTCTGAATGGGGCCTTCAGTCTAAGAAGGTCGAGAGCCACTACCCTAGTATATGGACACCCTAGAAACATGAATGAAATAACCTCTTCATCTCTGTGAGGAATATAATTCTATTTCCCCCTCTCCTGATTTTCCACATGTGGACTGGAGGAAGATCACAGGTGTTCTTGCCCTGGCTTATGCAGGAAGCCTGCTACCCAACTAAGATCAGGACCCTAATCTCCTCTATCCCAACCAAGGTCCTTGTCTACAAAACTTGGTACTATTGGAGTGATGCTGCAGCTGCAGGTGATATATCTTTTAGTGTACCCACTGCATGGCTGGGATACACAGAGACATGTTTTCCAAAGCAACGTTGAACAATACTCTGCATCGAAATCTAACTTTATCCCAACCGTTCAGTTAGTTCAGTGAAAGATACCACCCATAAAAATTCTTACTTCTTTCACGGTCAACAAAAAAACAAGCTTCATTTTCCAAGAAGCCACATGTGGCACTTTTCTCCAGGACCAAAGTCATGTCAAAGAAAATAGAGAGCTGAAATCACACATTTAGGAAACCAAGAACCTTGTCTGCCTATGCCCTTAGATCAACATGGCTACAACCTACACCCCTGAAACATTTAGGAACAGCAAAGCAAATCCCTTCTGTTTAGAGGCACCTTTTGAAGCTGGGAGCCTTGCTCTTCACAATTTCATTCAAAATAGAGGAAGAAGAGGCAGGGAATCTAGGACGATTATAAAACAGCTTATCTGCTGCTGCTGCCGTCACTCGACACTCAAGCACCTTTGCATATCCCATCTAAGAAAAGCAATTAGGTATCTTCCAGTTAGCCATGCACATGTGATTTGCATTGTCTGATCCTGACTGTGTGTCATCACTGCAAATAGCTCCGCTGTTCACAGATGATTACTAGCCATTGTTTCCGTGTGCCCCATCCATCTGAATGGCAGGAGATATCTCCCCATGAGGTAGGTGGAGGTTTCTCCCAGCCTCTGATTACATAGCAAACCATTCTTTAAAATTATAGAGGAAGAAATAAGTCATGCTCCCATCAAGCAGTCCTTACCATATGAACAAGTCGATTAAACCTACAACAGCCAAGGGCACAAGACCTCCAATGAGCTCTTGTGTCTCTAACAATGATCTGTCCTGTCTGGAGTTTAGTTCTGAGTTTGTGACTTCTCTTCTAGAGAAAAGAGAGAATTAGGCAATAGTTCTACAATTACGTAATAAGAAGCAGCCCATGTAACTACAGTCTCTCAGGCTGGAACAATGAATGCAATCATATAGCAATTAAGCACAGACTCCCGACAGTTTACTGCTCCTTTTTTTCTTCAAAGCTGACAAGCAAATGTAATGATTGTAAAAGCAAGCGGATGCCAGCCTTGGAGACCTACGTCCTGTACTCAAAGAAGAGGAACAGGAGAAGCAATGTCAGTTTTCCCGTGTTATCAGCGCATTCGGTATCGGCCCCTGAAGGACGTGCCGTTCAGAGGGAAGTGGCCCAGTCTCTGTGTGATCATCACTATCAGTCAGTCTCTGGTCCTGTGCGTGTCCCACGCTCATTCCATCTCTGCCACAGCATGAATGTGCACGAGTCCCAACAGGGATGGAGCCTGGGGATGCGGAAACCCAATAATGCCAACTCCCATGAAAAAAAAAATCATGAAACTCCTGATTTCCAAGTCAAATTCACTCTGACTCGTGATCTCCTGATAGAGAGATCAAATCTTGGGATTTTTTTCTTCTGGCATGTGTAGGAAAAGGGACAGGGGGAGAGGGAAGGAATAACTGGGGCAGACTGAGTCTGCCCTCCTTCTCTCTCTCCCCCCACCCCAGCTCCCTGCTACCTCCTCCCTCCCCCCACAAGCGTGCTCTTTTTTGATCCTGGAAATACAGTAACCCCACAAAATAAAGCAATGGGAATGGCTCATAAACCAACTGGACTTCCATATGAAATAATGGAAAATATCATTTGCTTATTGGAACGAGGGACCTTTTGTCTCCAACAGTCTGCCTTTCTTGCCATATGGGGCCATCTACTATAAACCCATTGGAAGATATTGTGTGTTGTCTAATTCAGGATCTTTACTTACTCTAGCAAATATCCTGACAGAAATTTATTTTCCAAGTATCTGTTATTTCTACTGGTGGGATTTACTACTAATAGCATCAGTGATCTTCCTCCAGTACTTAACATACTATTATTACACCGTAATTGCAGCCCATAGGGCCCCAAACACTCAACGTATTTGAGACCACTTTGACTTGCTGGCAGACTTGAACAGGGGTTACAAGGCAATACACAGGCAGATCCAACATCCCCTGAATATTTAAATGTAAAGCATCCAGGAAGTATTTTATCCTCTACTGAAATGTAAACTCCTCCAGTGGTGTGTGGTTGTAGCGAATGCATGAGACAAGTGCAGAACACAGCATTTGATGGAGACTGCAGTGGGAATTTAAGCAGACAGAAGGTGTTTACCCAAAGTTTAATTCTGGAAGGATACCAGATTGCAACCATGGAAGGATAGTTGTTTTGTGCCTAAAACTGTGCTGCTATTCCTACCATGTCCATGAGCATCTGTTGTCACCTTATTGTGTTAGTGTCCTTCTGCCTCAGTTTTCCCAAGCTGATGAAGACTTACATTGCTGCTTCACACAGATGCAGAGGGGAAAGAAAAGCATTATTTGGGGGAAAAAAGAACATAGAAATCCTTGGATGAAAGGCGGCAGAGAACTTTAAATACCCACAATACTTCAAGATTTGGACTGGCACAAGCCGTACAAACAAGCTATCCAAGCACAATCTGTCCGCACTTCCAACTCCACATATTTAGCAGACCCAGTTCTGCATAATCACAGGTTTTCAAGGCAGAAGGGGCCATTAGATATTCTTGTATGGCCCACCTCTACACCATCAGCCATATATCACTTCACCTTGTTCCCCGGGTATTGTGCCAAATAGCTTTGTTTTTCGGTTTTCTTTAAGACAAACCTACAGTCTTGATTAGAAGACATCAAGAGATGAGGAATCAACCACTTTCTAAGGTAGTTAGTTCCAGCGATTAATCCCTCTCACAGTTCAATGCCTGTGCTTAATTTAAAGTTGAGTTTATCTGGGCTTCATTTTTTTAGCCACTGGTTCACGGTATTCATTTTTTCTTTAGACTCCAGGGCCACTTAGTATCTAGCATTTTCTCCCCAAGAAGACATCTTCATGCTCTAGTTACATCAACTCCCAACCTTCTTTCCGATGATAAGGACCAAATTGTGTTCCTTAAATCCATCACTGTTAAGAAACCAACAAATGCCTCAGTTTGTTGCGTGGCCACCAACCGTATGAAAATCCACCCTGTCAAGGTGTCTCAACTTGGAGGCAAATCTTAGGGCATATTAAAGGAGCCACAATAACTTCCATACTAACAGAGCTAAACAAGAAGAGGAGTTAAATATTTTTCCCGTTGGACAATTAACATCTGGCTTCAAACATGCCAAGAAGCTGGAGCAAGAAGAACTGTGTATTTTGGGAAACAAATGGCAAACGTCTATTTTATGCACCAAGAAACAGCATTGCATTGTTCACCGAGTACCGGTGCTGACTAGCCTGGACCATTATTAAGGCTATAAAACAGAAAATGCTGAAGGTCTGCAAGCATGGAGTACCTGATATTTTTGGTCTGCTGATAGCTGGGAAATCAAAAAGTAGAAATAATATTGTTTCAGGAATGCTTCATACTTGAAGCTCGGAGCAGATTTTGAGTAGACAGCAGTGGCATTGCAAAATGAAGAGGCATATGAAGGAAAAAAACAAATAAAGTGCTGGATTTTTTAAATGCTGTTATAACATTTCTTGTCAAATCTCGTGACAAGAGTTTTGTTGGATTAATTTTGGTTTGGATGCAAGTCATTTAGCAACATCCACAACGATTTCTGCAGCCATCTGGGGTTGCTAACTATATGCTTTTTTGCCCCAAATCAAGTTCCACGTTTGGGTACATTCCCTCAAATCTTGGTTCTCAATGATTCGATCCCTCTGGGTACAAATATTTAGCAAACTTGACATCCAAGGGTAAGTTCCCTATTTATGGTCACGTATATGCAACCACCGTTTTTTTGCATGCATGTAAACGAAGGCACAATTACTGTGCATATGAAAGCCCTCTGAGAAAGGCAAGCTCAAAATGTGTCATTTGGCTTTTGGGAAGGGAAGACGAGGAAGCCACAGGGTTCATAACAGGTCACAAAGGCTCCTACCTTCTGATCTTGACTGTAGGCCAGCACCCAGTCTTCCTGCTTGGGGTGGAAGAGCAGGCTCTGGATGTAAAAGTTGAGCCGGTACTTCTGGTAGGTGGCCCCTTCGTCCGAGCTGATCAACAAGCTGCTCTCAATCTCCGGGTCAGTCAGCAACATAATCTACATGGATGGAAAAGATGAGGGCACAAGGGTAAGAGGGGCTGGAAAGAAGAGTGTACCACTAGCCAGAACTTCGTGAAGACCTGACGCAAGCTTCAAGGCCTGATGAAACCAGGCTAAGCGACGCAAGCGGACTGTATTACAACACACCAACTGTGAAAATAAAGCAATATATGACAATAGTCTATGCATACAGGACGAATTTAAACAAAGACAAAGGGATCCCTTAGGATGAAGCGCACCCTAGTTATACTCGGTTCATATTAGCAGTGGCTTCTTATGATCAATAGCTAGAGCCGAGCCTCCAGCACTCAAATACAGACTATGGTTCATAGGCAAAAACAGTAGCTTGTTATCCTCTTTCTGAAATAGTCACCAGAGGGGCAGTTTATATTGGGAAAACACACTGCATAAGCAAATTTTGGCTGCAAGCATATAAAAAAAAAATTATTCTTAACGGTGGGATGTGTTAGGATTGTGGAAGTACCTGCACAGAGAAGATGACAAGGGGTTTAATGCCTGAAATCTTATAACCCAGCCCTTGGCAAGGAACAATCCTGAAATGGCAGGAGAATGCACTGATAACCTGCTAGGTCCTGTCCATCTCTAATTTCCTTGATACTATGAATTATAGATTCAGTAATGTATCAAAAAAAAAGGGGCTTTGCCTAGTGAAGCTGCTCTTTAGTTTAATCCAAGAGTGATCATTCTGGAAAGGCAGCAGATAGATGCTTTGCCATTGTAGCCGTAACTTCTCCCCATCAATTAATGCTTTAATTGGTCTTAGTGCCGATGAATTGGAGAGAAGTGTGAATCTATCCTCTCCTGCCGCTGCCTGGAGAAATCATACTCTTTTATGCCTGAGCTCTACAAAGAGAATGATTTCAGGCTGCCAGCAAGAGACAAAACCAAGTTAGGAAGCAACAGAACAGGAGGCACAACAAATGGCAAACACACAACATTTTGACAGACACACATCTACATCAGCATTACTGCTCCAAATCACTCGTGTCATTTTTTGAAACACATCTTTTACTGTCTCGGTGCACATGGCAGCTACAAATCAGCTACCCAACAAACGCAAACTGAAGGGAGCCGCACACGTGGCGCTTCCCAGAGCGAATGCAGGCGTTTCAGAAGTCCTTGCTCAGCTGCCTCCTCCACCCATCAGTCACCCGGTAATAAAAGGCAGGGAGAGCCAACTAATTACAAAGCAAGATGGGGGAAAAAAGAGGGAGAGGGCACTTAATGCACACAATTTCCTAACAGGCAATTATTTATAAGATAGCATAAACCATCTAGATGGACACACAAGACAGATACATTATTTTAGCTTGTGCAAATGTATGTATACGGCACAGAGAAAACGGCCCTGGTTTTCTGGAAGGCTGACAGCGGTAACCCTCTGGCAGGAGCCGTTTGTAGGCAACAGCCTACTTTGTCAGATGCTAGGAAGGGACCTCGGATGAGGTAGGTTGCTGCCTATGAGCAGCTCATGCTTTTCTGAACCAGCTAGTCTCTAAGGTGCCACCCTGCCCTGCCTTCTGCCTGGCTTCAGGCTAACACGGCTAACTACCTCTCTCCTCAAACCATAGGAAACGTACGGCCGTCTGGGTGCGAACCGAGCACAGGACCCAGAAGGCAAGGATGCTCAACCCAGCTCTGCCACTGCCCTGCTTGGGTGAACTTGGGCAGCTCCCTTGATAACACAGGAAAAACACTCCTGATCTCATTTGCAAAGCACTTGGAGTTCCACTGATGAAAAGTGCTTTACAAGAGCATTTAAACCTATGACATGCATTAGGCATAACATTTTGATGGCTCCTATGCTAGCAATTTTCACATTAGCTGACGTATAAAAGGTGTTAGTAATCAAAATGCAAATAAAAAGATGATCTGCTGTCAAAGGACCAAGTGAAGGAACTTGGCTTCTCCAGCCATAATTAACCATGCTCTCTGCGAGTCCTTATTTCATTCCCCCTACGCTATTTTTGAGCTAATGCACCGGTGGTTAATATTTACAGGATAAATATAGAAACAAGGGAAAATAATTTTCTAGTCTTTCGTGACTTCCCTTTACCTACAGCTTGTTCGTGCCGGTATTTGAAAATATCACAGAACAGCACTAATTGTTCTAAAGCAACTGGAGCAGAAAAGAAATGCAAATCGATGGCCTCGATCCCAAGCTCGCTGAAGTTAATAAGAGTCTTTCCATCAACTCAGTCAGCCCTGGACTGTGCAAGGAGCGCTGTTAATCGCGATGAGTCAGAGGTTCCCACCCTCCCGTCTCCCCTCCCAACTCCCACGATCCCATCACTGTAGTCGAGCACTTTGCCGGTTTTAATGCACGCGTTGCCACAAGGGGAGTAGAGCAGTGCTATTATCGCTAGGACTGACCCGAATCGAGGAGGCAGGCAGCTGATTTCATGGGCAAATCGTGGGGCCAGCCACCATTTTTGCGGGCCAATCGCAGTGCAACCCCCATGCCTCTGGTTGAAGGGCCCCAGTGGTTCCGCCCCTTGCTGCTGATTGATTAACTGATTGATTGATTGATAGGGGTGTCCCTAGTGCAGCTCCACCCCTTGCTGCCGAATGGTGGAGAGAGGCAGGGTCAGACAACAGGCAGTCTTCTCAGCCAATCAGCAGTGAGGGGTGGAGGAAGCAGCCATCTTGGCTGCTCCCCTTCATACCTGGAGTCCCCCTCCTAACCCCGGCCGCCTGGGCGGCCAGGCCACAGCAGCCATGAGCACCACTGCCTCCCTCTGGGGATCCAGCATTTTATTGTAGATCAGGTTTTTTTCCCCTGCAGATTTCCCAAACATTGCCCAAGTTTGTGATTTCTGCAAAATCTGCGAAAATCGCAAACGGAGTGGGTCCCTATTGATCACCATTTCACAGCTGAGGAACTGCAGCTTTGAGGACGTGTCTATACAGCTTTTCTCCTGGGCTCACCGCTCACAAACTAAGCACGACCTACTTCCTGCCCACCCCCAGGAGCATCAGAGACTGGCCACTGAGCCAAGCAGTCAGCTCAGAGCGGTCTTGATTTAGCAACTTTGTGTGCTCAGAGTCTATCTCAAATGAGAAAGAAGGGGAGCGGCAGTAGGCTGCTCCTCCGTTCCCTCATCTCCCATGAGCCTAAGTCTGATTGAATGGGTGGGGGTCCCGATGTCAGCGGTAAATCTGGCTATAGGGGAAGCCACATAGACACGGTTTGGGCATTTGAGGCCCAGATCTTCCAAAAGCATGTAGGCACCTAACTCCCACAGAAATCAAAGGAAGTTAGGTATCTAAAGATCTCCAAGTTTGGGGGCCCTGGTGACATTTTGATGTCCCTCAACTCATGCTAGTGCCCTCAGCTTTGAACCATCATGCCTTGAGTTGCAGGGCTCTGCTCTCCTCTCTGCATTGCCGCACACATTGCAAAGACTTAATTCTGAGACAATAGAACGAGAAAGAAATTCATAATGCGACTCTTTTAATGTCACCGCTGTTCACACAGAAATCTGAACCACAGGCTGCTTCTATGGAAATTTAAAGGCAAACTTAATTATGGAATATTTCCATGTAAATAGTCAAGAGTTAGAAGTGCAAAAACAACAGTTATTGCATAAAAACCAGAAAGCGTAGCAAGTGAAATATCAGTTGGAATTGAAAATAAACATGTTGATCTAGATTTGTTGTCCAAGCTGATTGAAATGTGAATGGCATGAAAAGGATGGAAAGTACATTTGATTTTTTTTTTTTAAATATTTTATGCTTTTGATAATATAAGCAGGCTGTGGAACAGAAATCAGAATTCATTTTGGACCAATATAGGACCAATTTCGGACTCTGGTATCCTGTTAGCCATTGATCTGATGCAGAAGCATATATTAATAATAAAATAAATGCAGATGCATTGCTCAGGATAGGAATAATATCAAAATAAAGCGAAGTTTAGAAAACTTGTCATCATGACTAAGCTGACCTTTCACTAAGGATCTTAGGAAGCTATAGCCTATATCAGGGGTTTTCAAGCCGTTTTAAGGACTACACCCCTTCTGGGTACGCTTTTGGCAGAGCAGCGGGGAGGGGGGTGATGGTGGCCAGACTCGTAGCGGGGTGGGGGAAGGGGGCTTGCATGCAGTGGTGGTGCAGGGTGGTGGACAGTGGCAGTGGCCACCACATGCAAACTTCCCACCCCCTCCACCCCCTGTGTCCAGCCAGCCGGGTGGCACACGTGCAGCCCGCAGAGGGGAGCTTCTGCCCTTGCCACCCCCTGGCCCTGCTCATGGGAGGTGACGGTGCAGGATGCTGGGTGGCACTGCTCCATCCCCACCCACCAACGCATACCTCCTAGCCCCTCTCCAAGTACCCCAGAGGGTACGCGTACCCCCAGTTGACAACCCCGGCTGTATCTGGATCCATTATTCCACCAGTGCCCATTTCATGCTTGCTTGCATTTTCCTTCAAAACTCCCTGTATTGTCCACTTGGGTCATTTACACTGTATGTTGACTGAGAGAAGCACGCCTTCTTGTTCTGTGTTTGTACAGCACCTGACACAGTTGGTTGCCGGTCTTCGGCTGGGGACACTGTTCCTCACTTCAACACAAAAAAATGCTTTAGATGGTCTGATGCAATACGGGGATTCTGTCTTTCACATTTTTGAGCATTTCATTTTCAATACTTTCCGATCCTATTCTTGTAAAACCAAGCTATTAAAAGGTAATTTCAAGAAGAGTCTCCCAGACCTAAAATCACACGTGCAGTGAGGGAGCTCTTTCTTGGAACAGGCCTGAACTGTTGTTTTCTCATCTAGATTGAGAAGTGAGGGTAAGTAAAGACTCATCTTCCCCCAGCAAAGGTAATTACTCCCTGTTCAGACAAGTATCCAGCCGTGATCAGAATGTATTCACTCATACTGAGCACAGTGAAAACAGGCTGCATTTACTGACACTTCAGCTGATTTCCCCCCTCTTTTTCTGTATAGAAAAGTCAATAGAGTCAACACGTGTTCTTGCAACCAAATGCAAGGTCTCCATTAATCATCCACCCCCCGATGAGGGAGAAACTTTATTTGCTTTTCCTAGAGGAGATGAATGAACACAGGATGCAGCGTATAGATTTTTAAACACTTCACACACATCCTTTTTGGTTCGATTGTCATTAGCTAAACTCATGGCAGACTGTCCAGATCGTCTTGGAAAATTAAGTGATTTTTTTTCCCCATATCTGTGGTGTAACCTGGACTGGCATAGAAGAGGGCTCCTTGGTAGGGCTGAGGATGAATTCTAGCCATTGTGTGTCAATAAGGCAGTAAATACTCAGGATCACAGTGAGTTATAAGGTTAAACTCAGTGGCTGAGTTAAAAGCAAGTCTATTGCTGGTATAAACCACACTTCTTTCCAGTTCCTTTCATCCCCTGTTTGCATGATTATTCTCTCACATTATTGTCTCACAAAGACTAAGACCGCTGAGATGAACATGGTGAAATGCAAGCGTACGCAAGAGAAGAAGAAGATTTGACTCCACTGGACCCCATTACTTACCACTATCCAAGTCACACCTGCATACTCCATTTCTTATCAGCTCTGGAAGTAGTGGCCTTGTTACGCCTTACGCCGTGAGCCGCACAAATGTCAACTGGTGTTAGTGCTAGCTTTGAGTTTGGAGCAATCACACCACCTTCAGTCTAGAAAACTCATGGATGTGCCCCATCTGCGTAGCTGGGACTTGCCATAGAGGTCTGGTGAGCAGGGGCAGGGCTAGGAGCTGTAGCTGTGAGGGGCCACAAAAGGGCTGGTGAGACAGGACAAGTTTCTATCCCTGCTCTGTGGGCACGGGTGTGAGAGATCCTGGGATACTGGAGGGCGTCAGTTTGGGTGGCACATCTCCTCTGCATCTGCATCTCCTCTGCACCTTAATGAAAGAGGAGCTGGGTAGTGTGGATCAGAAATTTTCCTGCCCTGCAGTGGCATAAGTTGAATACCATAAAGTGGTTTTAAGTACTCATTATGCACCTTAATGTGAGGACAATCCAGGGGTCAACACCTCCAGAAGCTTCCCAAAGTCGCCGCATAACAAGACCCTAGGTCTCCTGAACATAAATAAGTCTAAGAGAATTTCAATCAGTGGTGCTCACACAGCTGAGAGGGAAGCCAGATAACCCTGTGCACCACGAAATCGTCCAAAATCAGGTCTTAAGGATGGACCTGAGTAGTAAACAGAACTTGTGTTGACAACGACACAGAGCTGAGTTTCATCTGTAGCATGAGACTCGAAGAGAGGATTGTAGCAAGAGAAATAGCTAACAATAAGATTCAAGCACACACGTTTGGATGCAGAATGGAGACAAGTCAGAGCAAGCAAATACTTAGGTGATGGCAATTATCAAGAAACCTGCTGCAGTTTGGAGTAGGCCAATACTTCTAACAGGGCCAAGGTAATAAGTTGTGATAATGGCAGATAGATTTGATACAGAAATCTCATTGCTCGAACCCACGTGTGAATATTAAAAGAGAAAGAGAAAACAGAATCAGTGAGCAGGGCTCATACAAGTAGCCCTATTATGTTCAGTGGGACTTTGAACATGAGTAATGTCATCAAGATTTGGCCCCTAAGGGATGCTGCAGAGACATAAAATCAAGTTAAGAACTCAGTCTTAGCAACTACTTTCTGCCCTCGAAGTCCCAGGACAGGGACAATGCTGTCACCCCCCTGCTCTGCCTGTGGCAATTTTTGTGTTTTAGGCATTGTGCTTGGCAGCTGCACAAGAGTGTTGTTCCCAACCATTTTCAGAAGAGGTTAGACAAACACTTCCCTAGGATGGGCTAGATAAGGCCATCAGCAGGGAGCTGGGTTAGATGAGCTCCTACTTTTCTATGACTCTATGTTTCTAAATGACGCAGCCAAAACTCCCAGTCCAGACATTGTTTTTATACCCAACAAAAAATACTTTTTGCAGTGTTGTTCCATCCAGATGCGGTTCGGAGGATAACCCAATAATTGCATCAAGAAGCAATGCGGTGTTTTATTCCTGGACGTTCCTGGAAGCTTGAAACCTGCAAGGTGGTGAAACAGAGAGCTGCAGCAATTGCAGAGTCCCAAATGTCCCCAAGATTTCTTTTTAAAGGCATCCTTGTGCAAGGGCCTGCTCTGCAATCAGCTCTGAAATTACTGGAATTACCATATTATTATATGTAAAACGTTGAAGGTCACGTCACGGTGCCAAAACGCCTTGGTAACTGAATGTATATCACTGTGAACAGGCGCAATTCTCTGCGTGAAACCCATTTATAGCCGTTGTTTTAAAGGCGCTGCAAGGTTCCTCTAAATAAAACTGCGCTTGCAAAAGGGCTCAATTCACCTTCGGTCTCAAGCCACAAAAGATCTCCGGCCAACACAACTTCTCTGGAAAGTCCAAAGGTAGCCTATAAATGGTAAGAGGTTACCATCTATTTAAAATGTTAGCTGTTAAAAGGCAAGAGTTACGATATGACGAGAGGTTGACATTCATCTTGCCTGCACCTATGAAAGATGTGAAGTTCATTGGCCGATAACACAATCTCTTGTCAGCAGAACAGCATGTGATGAAGGGGCATCATTCAGGAGAGAGAGAAAAAATACTTATGACCTGCCAATACTTGTGAAGGCTCAGATTCTGCAATGTTCTTGTGCCTATGGAAGAATAGCAGGAGGATTTTGTTTTTAGGGACTTGATGAATGTTGATGTGAAATAAACCTCTGGATAATGGCTGAATAAAAATTGCCATGACTGTCCCATGTTAGTAAAGAAATATTTCAGGCAAACAAACAAGGACAAAAACAAAAAAATCCCCTTTTTTCTCCCAGTTATTTGCAGCAGGCTTCCAAAATTGTTTTCCGAGAGAGGGAAAGAGTGGCTATGTTGGATGCGAACATAGGAATGATAAAAAGATACAGTGAATATAGCAATGCAGCCCCCCCCCCCTGCAAAACCCCCTGAAATATTATGCAAATGCCCCTCATCCAAACTTCAGGCAGGGGCAGATACAGCTACTTCACGAAGGCTGTTGATTGGCCAATAAGGAGAGCCCGTGATTTTGAATTATAATCATCAAAAATTTAGTCCAGTGACACAGCCCTTCTTGCAAGAACAAGAGATTGTAAAATGATAGTTCTCTTGGAAAAGGTCTGGATCTCTGTTTGAAAGAAAGCCAGAACAAAGGCAGGACGATGTGGAGAAGATTTTGTGCAAGGCACTAGCTACTTCACACCAACTGTCTGTGTGAACACTTTCATCTGCGGTGTGAACGTACAGTGTATCAGGTCCTGACAGTAACGGCCGGTGTGTTTGGTCTCACTCTCTGGAAGATGCAAGGTAGCTTTACACATTTGCTCATATTTAGCACAGGAACACAAGCAATTATGGAGCATTAAGTGCACAATCCAGCTAACCTCACAGCAACCAGTTTTATGCCATCCCTTTTATGTGTATCAAGTGTGAAGTAACGGACTTTACTTTCAAAGACTATTTGGTGCTCTTAAGCCTCTAAGGGCGTTTGTACACATCACGTTTTTTGCCCTTTCTTGTGCTGCAATCTATTAGGCACCTAAGTGAAATGGATTTTCTTCCACCCTGCTTGAGTCAATGAAAAACTGTTAAGAAAGGTGAGGGGTCCTTTTCCTCCACGCTGCTTTTTTGCAACTCAGTCTTAAGGGTCAGATGATGGTGCGATGCAGAAGTAAATGCATGAATGGCTTTTCAGGATCTGAACGGGTCCCGGTGGAAAAGCAGTACACCTACGTGCCTAAGTCCAATTAGGGCGGTGTTACACGTTACACGTAGACCGTGCTAAATGTGTGGAATGCTATGTGGTGTTACCTTTGAATGCGCTGTGAGCTGTTGCATAGACTTTTCCACCGGACAACATTTTCTTGGGTCAGAGAGCCCCTTCGGCTGATGACCAAAGAAAGTTGTTGTGGGTATTACTCTTCACCTAAGTAGCTGACAACTTAATCAAGGAGTTGTACCGAGTGGTACTGAAGTCCGACAAGCGGTGAGGGACTCCGTACCAGCTATGAACTGACGGGCCAGAGCACTGACTCCTCTGTGAAATCCTATGGAATATGAACTTTCATTTCTACCCAGGAGACCTTTTATAATCTTTTCTCCAATGCCTGATGAAGGGCGTTTGTGCCCAAAAGCCTGCAATAAAAAAACATTTTTTTGCAAAAATCTTGTTGCTCTAATAAAAGACACCATCTCGACTACAAGTCCTGATTGCTTTTCCAATTGCTTTTTCCCCTAGACCAATAAGGCTATAACCTGGATACCTGTCAGAGGGCACTGCACACACCCAGAGGCTGGGTCATTAATGTAATTAGTGTGTGAATATGAACGGGAGAAATGGGCTGTTGCGTAGGACTGGGTGTTACTGGTTATGAGTTTTTTCTGAAGCAATAGTCTCAAGTGTTTCTCGCTTTGAGCCAGGCCATAATCTGCTCTGAATAACCGTGCTTCCCTCTAAGTGGAGCTGTCTTCTCAGCACTAAGTCTTTATTTTGTTTGCTGTTTTAAATACTAAATTGCTTGGCATCCAGGGTATTTACAGTATGACAAATCCCAGCCCTCCCAGAGAAGGCAGCCAGTTCCCCTATAGCACGGCTCAATTCTTAAAATAGATCCCTCTCCTTCAAGGTAGCCTTTAACTAGAGGGAAAAAACAAACAACCTATGTAGTCCCCAAGGTTCACTCTATAATTTCTTTCTTTCTTTTTTAAAGTAAATAACACTCAGCTCCCACTTTTATTATTCAAGAACTGACTAAAAGCAAGGATTCTTCGCTTTCGCTTTGTTGTTTTTGTGTGTCAAGGAACCTAACCATTTTGCAAGCCCTGTAAAAAAAAGAAAAAAGAAAAAAAGACTTATCTGCTGTATCCTAACTAGTGCCAGAACAGCAACGCAGCCTTATGCAAAACAATAGTGAAAACAGCTCTTTGACTTATCACATTGCTTGTTGCACGGGGTAGCAGACAACACACGTAAGCTGGTTTGACTGCTGCAGCGTTCATGTCCCTACACTTTAACCTTGTTTGGACTCCTGGGGTGTGTCTACATGTGCATTAATGTGCCATAGTTATGGTGCAGTACGTTTTATATCTGTAACAACAGGTATTAATTAACGTGCTGTAATTGGTGCTCTTGTGTAGTAGCGCCGGCGCATGTCTTTGACATGACGCTACTGCACAGAAGACTAATTCGACTGTGCATTAGCACGGCTTCTGCCACGATACACTAATGCCGAGTAGAATTAGGCTACTGCACTTTTAGCATCTCGTGTAGACCTGCCCCTTTGAACTTTAATCTTTATTTCAGATTTTAGGGGTTTATTATCCGTACCCTGCTGACAGATAGAGCTCCTGTAAGGAGTTTTCTCTGAAATTACTTTCAACCAGAGCCTCATCTTATCATAGCTTGTTTTCTTCTTCCACTTAATTTTCATTTTGTTGTGTCTAGGTGCCTAATTACACAGCAGGCTTCAAGGAAGAGAGTCATCTGTCCCATTCCTATGCTAACCAAAAGAGAAACATATCTTAAATGTAATAAAAACAGTTTCTCCAGTTTCCTTGCCCTGCCATTTCTTGATTTTTTCTCCAAAAAAGGTCTTAGATCCTTCCTTCTGAGTGAGCTCTAATAAAGAAGATACTTCATCTATCAGCAGCCAACCTCCTCCTGCCTTACTCTCTCCCTCTGATCTTAAACTAGTTCACTATTTCATATGCTAAGACAGTGAAAAAGATTAAAAACTCGAAACTGTACCTATTTTAATAATGGGCTGTGTTCTCTGGATTTAAGAGACAGATACACCATTGCATTGCACTGCCGCTGACTTGCCCATAAATCCAGAGAAGATAAAACTTCACTCGCCAAGCATTTGTCAAGCATGAAAAAAACTGAAAGAGAATGGCATCCGGTATTTCCTCCAGTTATGGGCTAACTTGCTTTTACTGTGAGATTGTTTTATACAGCACTTTTCACTTGATTAAGTTTCTGTGCAATCTGGGTTTATGTTCCAGTTTATTTTCTACCTAAGAGGATTTTTAACATCTTGCATTTGTCCTCATCCTGAAGAAGGGCGTGTGTGCCCAAAACTTTGCAAAGAAAGATAATTTGGGGGTGGGATTTCTTAGGTGGTCTAATAAAAGGTATCATCTCAGAACCAAGAGTTCCAAAGTTTTGCTTTTCCTTCTGTGTAGTATGGGGTCATTGCATGGCCTGCGGTTAGGATCTTGCTGTGCTAAATGCTGTACAAACACAAAGGATTGGTACAGGCATTCAAAAGCCTAAGGCAGAACTGATCTAAGTTATGTGGTTTTTCTGTAAGTGGCGTAGTTTAGGTCGGTAGTGAATATAACAGACATTCACCCTTTGGTAGCGGCACGGGGATATGAGACCAGGTTCCTGCATTTTAAAACAAGTCTATGCATGCCAAACTTCTCTTCTGTTATGGGTATAGACCAGTTTCTGATCACTTATACCAGTAAAAGTGTAATGTCCATGTAACCTGGCCATAAGAAACAGACTCTGGTGTATAAACTGAACACACAAGACAGGAAGTATCATTCCCTTACTCTACAGACAGAGAACAGAGGTAGCAATTGCAGTTGCTGAGGAAATTTTAAACATCTGACTATAAACCCCAAGGCTGCACAGGGAGTTTGTAGCCAAACTGGGAATGGAACCCAGATGTCCTAAATCCCAGCCCAGAGCTTTAATTACACCTTGCTTTTAACAAGTTTGGCTTGAAAACTGATGGCACAATATGGCCAATTTAAATGATATGCCCACTCCTGGAAATAGGGTGGCATGCTATGCATCTTCATTAAGGAATTTTTACAGCCTCCGTTGTGACACAACACACGCTGATCGAGATTTGTACTCCTATTTCACAAGTGCATAAACAGATGCACAGAGACTCAAAGGAACAGAATGAAATCCATGCCTCCGTTCAAAGGGTCAGCCCCAGCACGAGGCCCATACAGGCTTACGTGGGACTTGGGAGGCACAGGGGCGTTGCAGTGGTCTGAAGCACTTGGATGAATTTTAGCTACAAAAGGTTAGTAGCCATGAAGAAAACAATTCAGAAATCTTAGCTCCTAGTCACATAATATTACACATAAGCTACAGAAACAATCAGTTCCCGGACAAGAAATAAGGAATGGCAAAGCTTCTAATCTAGCAGTCGGGGAAGTTTTGCAGTCTTGCGCTGGACCAACCCAGCTCACGTCCCAGGCTGGCCCGTGCTCCTAACCCAGCCTGCTGCCACTGCTCCCTCCTGCCTAGGCATAGCATGGGCAAATCTCCCTGCCATGCAGCTGAGGCAAAGCATGGACCATCCCCTCTCGCGCCCTGGCTATGGTGAAATACGGGCAACCCCTCCAGCCCACAGCCGCAGTGCAGTGAGTGCAAAGGCCCCTGGCTCTAAGGGCTGGATCCAACAGCTCAGTATTTTTCTAACCTCTTTTCTTGTCTGTTGGAATCTCCTTGAAATCAAATTCTAGATGCTTATTCCTCTATTTTCCATACTTTTTGAGCTGAACCAACACAGCAAAATCAAATATCACTATCTCTGTTTACCACAGTCACAGAAGAAATAACTTTCTGCCGCGTATTAAATCCCAAAACTTTAAACATTTTAGAAAATAGTTCCCGGTGAGCTGAGCATCGTACAGTAGAACCTCCTCAATTTGGGCTAATTTGAATTATTACCAAGTATTGTATTATATCACCAACCAAAAAAGAAAGAAAGATAAAAAAAATTGAGCACAGTAAGAAAAGCAGAAAACCTACACCATAAAATTTACTTTGCTAGTTAATTCTGGAGAATGTGGTTTACTTTTAATTATTATAATTTATAGCATTCCAGCAAATGTACTGTACCATATTTAGCAAAAATAATTACATCCTAGTAATTTAAGATCCTTCAGCACTGAAATCCTTGATTGTATAGGGAGGGAGATCTTGGTGCTGTAGAAAGGGAGGGAGAAGGGAATATGTATTAGCTTGGTTCTAATGTACTGCTTTGTTTCCCAGTAATGCATTACATTAAAGCATCTCTAAGCACTTCCCAAGCATTTATTACTGATTCTTCACAAAGACCTGTTGCAGAGTAAGGGAAATGAAGATGAGAAGACATTGAATACTCTTTTACGGCTCATTCAAGAAATCAGTAGCAAAACTAGGAAGAGAACCTACGGGCGCATCTACACATGTGCTTTAATGCGCATTAGCCCATTTTAATGCATATTAAATCAGCACTAAAAACCTCATTCTTTTTAGCTAATGTGCCATAAAATGGGCTAATGCGCATTAACCATCACTTTAAAACCACGCACAAGCACCAAGGATGCTCCAATGCACTGGAATTGCAGTGTGCTAGGGCAGACTCGATTAATCGTGTAGGAGCAGACTCAGTTAATAGAGTCTACTGGAGCACGGCACTTGCTGCACACTAGCAGCCTCCTGTGTCTTGCACATCAGTGTCCCTGAGCTTAAAAATGGTGGTGAGGGTGCTTGAACTGAAGCTCATTGAACGGGGTGCCCCTACTGCCATTTTTAAGCGTGGAGAAGCTGATACAGGAGATGCGGTGTGGTGGCACTTGAACTAATCTAGTGCTCTGACAGCTTTCCATGTCACGTATATCAGCGTTCCCATGCTGAAAAAAATGGCAGCGGGGCGCTTTGAAATAAAACACATTCAATGTGCTTTAGTTTTAAATGCCCCTCTGGCATTTTCTCAGCATGCGGATGCTGATACACATGACACATGGGCTTTTTTAAGTAGCACCACTTGCTAATTAAAGCACCCAGCACTGAGTCCCAAAACACATGTGAAAATGCCCTACGTATCCATTGTAGGATCACAGTAGCAACCAGGTATCAGCTGATTGTGTTAGGCACTGTGCAGCCACATATCAAGAGATAACTTCTAGCCAAAGAGACGGCAGCCTGAAAGTCAAGACAAAGAGAAAAGGGGGAAAGAGGATTGCAAAGTAGTTCTTGATCCCAAAGTGGGACAGTGACAAAGCCAAGAAAAAAATCCAAACATCCTGGCCTCCTGTTTCCCATGCTAACCATTCAGCAACCTAGCTTCTGCCTACAACCCCATCCTAAATGCCATTGAGACTAGATGGCCTGCTCTAGGCCCCTTCTGACCCTAGGTACTATGATACTATGATGAGAATAGACTCAGCACAGGACAAACTTAATGCAAATAGCTAGCCTAGGTTCAGTACATGCAGACATCACTGAGTTATGACAGAGTTCAGTACCGCTAGCAAAATGTAAAGATGGATGTGCTCGTAGCAAGGCAGCTAAGTATTGTGTCGGTCTTACCTTAGCTATGGAGAATCTGGAATTTATAAGGGCTGATAGATTCTTATTCACAGGAGTTTCCAGTCCATTTATTTTTATGAGGCCTCATAACCACTCAACTCTTTTGATGGGTCTCTTACTGCACTCTTTGGAAGGCCAGGCCAAAATCTAATAAAGCTCATTATGGAGGAGGTTTTCCATGATGTTCATGTTAAAAATCCATGTTCTTAATCTTACACCATTTCTCCTAGTTATGTCCCTCTCGTACCATCCTATAATAAACTTTCTTCTTGTTCGTGCAACTCCCAGATGGTTCATTGTCATCATTTTGCCAACATACCTTGGAAACTTTCCTGACATATGACTGCTCCGCTGGGATTCTGTGCCAGCGAGAAGAGAGCCTGAGACTTGTCTAGATAGTCCCATCCCACTCCGAGGCATCAAAAGACCCACAAGTTCTCTGTATGATCCCTAGGCATAAGACGCAGTACAAAGCCTCCAAGAGTTTCTGCTCCAGATGGTAGTATTATTCTTGGCAAAGTCAGTCTCGCTATTCCTCTTTCATCCATGTCTTTCACAGCAGTTGTTTTTCCTAGAAAACCTTCTGCTTTCTACAAACGTTTGAGAATAGTACAGGGAAGTTTGATGATAAGGACCACCGTATCATTCTAGTGATCTCTGGAGGGAGTGGAGGAATAGGGTGATGACAGCCGTTGATATAGGATATAGGCCAAGAACCATGCTTTATTTTGAATATTTCCCATTTCTGACTCAATTCCCATTGAAATCAGCAAGAGTTTAGGCAGCTAAGGCCATTAAAGAGGAATAAGGCATCCAAATAACTTTCTGTATCCAGGCCTATGTTTTCCCTCATTTCCAATTCACTTAAATATTTTCTTGGGAAAAGTGTTAGGTGGTAAATCACCAGCGAGTTTTCAGCTGGGCAGTGAAGTGTGAGAGTTTGATACTAACTTCCATTAACTCAAGACTCCCATAAGCAAAGGAATGCAAACTATCTGCTTCCGGATGCATATTTGACAGTACGGCCATGTCATGATTTATGTTTTTACCCAACACATCATGCAAGTGCATGGCATTGGAGCATCTGATTTGAATGGATGCATTCCAGCCAAGTGTTTTTCTTTCTTCTGGAAGTGAGGCACTGCTTTTCTAGCCTTCATACATTCGGCAGAATCATCATAGACTTCAGCTACGGACTTCTGGCATATTTTCAACAAGGTGGTTACCACACGCATAGACTCAGCAGCTTACATGTCGAAGCAGCACATTAAATGCAGCTCTCGCAGTCTCCCAGGCTATGGCTGTATTGACTTCCAGTACCCGCTGAGCCAGTCCCTTGTAATCAGTGGTGTTGTGTGAGTGCAAATCAATGTCGAATATGCCCCCGTTCTGCTTCTCAGCAGGTGCTCTGTTGGCACCGGAGTTTGTTACAATGAACCTGACGCTCACGGTGCTCATTGAGGGGTTAAAAGGATGGATGCTATTTGGAAACCTGATGCTGACTAAAAGCTGGACCACAGAGTCATGGCACTAATCTGGAAGGGAATTTGGGGGAATGAGATCCACATCAATTGTTTATGGAGGACGCTGGCTGGAAGAGCTGGAATTTGGGGTGAGGACCGGGTATTGGTCATTGTGCATGCAGGGAGGGGGGTTTTTCTTGCATGGGATGATACAGTAAGTAGCCATTTAGGAATATAGAGACCTCCTGGGTCATTGAACCCAATACTCTGCTATCACACCAAGCCACAGAGGAAGGCCCTCTGAACATATGCACACGATACTCAAGTAACATATTTTTTGTATATTTTATATTTAAATGATGCTGCCACCCAAACTCTGATCAAACATTTGTCTACAGCCCTGTGCCAGTGTTGTTGAATGACTATTAACTACAAAGTTGCCTTTTTCATCCATTACATCCCATACATTTAACTATATATGTATGCAAATACATGGCACCCCCATGTGCGTACACACACGTGCACACACACATTTCTGTTGGTTGGGGGTCAGCACAGCTGTTGTGAGGTTGATCAGGCAGAAGGTGGCATCAGTCTCGGGTCTAATGACGTGGAAATGGAGTTAAAAGGCAAACAGATGGCCACTGTACATCCACTAAAGTACAGAAGGCTTGCCTCCCTGTTTATTCTTCTCCCTTAAATAAATGTGGATTTGGATGTAGGGATTAAGCCTTAATGAGACATAATACTCTCACAACAGGTCAGCTATAGGAACAACACTGCCCAAACCCTACAGGACCGTGCCCACACGTGGTAGACTTGTATCAGCTCATGCCACTATCTTTGCAGTGAAAACCAGAGGGACCTGCCAGCAATAAAGAGCCCTCACCATGTGTTATGCTTTTCCTTAAACTGCCAAGACTATTTCCTTGTCAGGAATATTTGAAAGGAGGAAGAGAAAGAGACAGGAACAGGAACCAGCTGCAACCATGATTATTAAAGAAATGTTAACCTATAACTTTAAACAGGGATATTAATCTGCTGCTCATCTCCGTAGCATGCCGGCTAAGCCAAGTCTGGACAGATGGGCGATTTCCTACGAAGCTGCTTTCACTGAAAACTATTTTATACTGTGTCACTTGCCTCTAGCCAGGGCTGGGAATATCATCGGACCCTGTGATTTACGTATCATAGGATCCTAGGCATGCCTGTACCTCTCGGCATCCCCAACACGAAGAAGTCTAGGGTGGAGGTGTCACAAGGCCCTTCGCATCTTGAAGCTCATAAAAGGGAGGCCCACTTCTTTCTGTTCTCCCATCAGGTGTTACACGGCTCTTTGAACTCAAGCGTACATCAGGGACGACTCAACTGACTTCGGTGGAGTTACCCCTGTCTGAAATCAGAAGACTGCCCTTTTGTATTTACTGTTTTCTGATTCTGGAGCTAGGGAATTGAAAACCATAAATGAAGCAGACCTAGAAGGTGACCTAGCCCTTCTATCTTCTGGGATAAAATTGTTCCCTGCCGCTTATTTTATGAGCTGATTATCTTTTTCTTTCTTTCTTTTGTTTCCCCCCCTTCCCCTCCACCCCTCGCTTTTCATTTTCCAAGCACAATTTCCATAACATTTGGTCAAATTTTAAAAGAAAAAAGGACAACATGGCAAAAGAAACATACTGCTGTTATTCTTTATTTGGGCGGCTACAAAGCTGTTAAGGGGGGGGTGGAAACAGATACAATTTAAAAAAAAAAAAGACAGGAAGCAGAATGAATTAAAATTTCCTTAAAACAACCCCTATTTTTAAATGGGTTGCAATAGTCTTCAGTTCTTTCTCTATCATTTATAATGATCTATGCACTACTGCCAAATCTAGCAAATTTAAACTGTTTATCCAGTGATTTGTAAAGAAGTATGATGGAGAAGCTGTCAATGTCTACAGTCAGGATCGCATTGTCATTGTTACTGGTCACAGGTGTGTTGACGACAAGTTCCTGTTTAATGAAGACGATGCAGCCATATTGCTCGTGAGGCCTTTTAATGACGAGATTCATCCCAGGTATTTGGCAGAGGTAATTGTTAATCCATCTCCACGACTCCCAGAGGTACAGTACCTGCTGGCTGAAGTCACAGTGTATTTTAACGAGGAGGTCTTGTTCAAAACCCAAGAGCCCCTTAACATTTGCTGATATTAATTGTCAGTGCTAGCCCTCAAAGGGGCTTTTAAGTGACACTAACAACTGCGTTGACTTTCAGGTATAGTCAGCTAATGATAGTGCCAACTGCATTTCTGCAGCTAGACACATATCTTCGATTCTAGTAGACGTTCACCGGGACTCCTGGATTCAGACACTCTGATGGGGCTGGGACATGAACACTCCTGCATTCATGGAAGCTGTGCTTGGTGCTAACTTGTGCCAAAAGAGGTTGGTTAGAAAAACTGGCACTACTAGACCCTTCAGAGTTTTCAAAACAGAAGGGCCAACATCTATGCTTAAAACTAGACTCCCAGTCCAATGCATCGTCTTCACACATCACATATTTAAGCCATGTAAAAGCCTGTATGAAGGCCTAGTTACTAGGGCTATGCAAAGCTTCGGTCCCTGATTTGATTCCACGGTGATTTGGCCCGATTCGGTGGCCAAATCTCCAAAACTGAATTGAATCAGAGGACATTTGAATGTCTCCGATTCAAATCAGAACCCTCCAAATCGATTCGGAGAGATTAGGAGAGATTCGGTGATTCGGACATAGATACAGCTTTAAGTGTTTTTTCTGCATACCTCTAGGTAGCAGGGGCTCATGAATGCTGCGATGCTGGGGTGCACACAGTGTCCCACAGCAGTGTGGCAGGCTCCCCAGCATGCTCAGCAGCAAACCCGGAAGTGGAACAGAAGCACTTCTTTGGCGCTATGGCCAAATCGCTGGTTCTCTGAATCAGCATTGAATCTTCAGACTTGGATATGGCCAAATCGAATCAGGGGCAGCGATCTGAATCAACAAATCGAATCACTGTACCCAATTCGGGCTGAATTCAAATCCGAATCAAATAGGGCCCGTTTTGCACACCCCTGCTAGTTACTAGAGCTTGTCAGAGAAACTCTGATGGAATTGCATTCTGTCAGATTAGTGCTTCATCTCAAGATGAAATGCTTTGCAGTTAGGTCAATTTTGCCTGAACTTCATGGCGGGGGATAGGAAAATGTCCCATTCTGACCTTGTCTGAATGAAATATTTTTTCTCTTCATCTTAAAGCCATTCCTTCCTTCCTTTTGCATTGTAGCAGTTGTATTTCCATCAGAGAGGCCCATCATGCATTGCATAACAAAGGTACGACCTGCAGGCCATCTGGCCCCTGGCGCTGCCAACAGGCAGCATGAGGGGCATACCGCATGGCTCCATGGGTTACACATGGTACCCACTCCAGGTTGCACGCTGGAGCAGTGGAGTGGCTGGTAGGTGCAGCTCAGACCTGGATCTGCAGCAACAGGGCCCATGGTGCTCACTCCAGCTGCTCCAGGACCCATGCTGGATTGGGACTGTGTGGCTCATCCAGGGCCTGGATGAGTTTAATACCTCTGCTATAGGATGACCCTCCATTCTGCTCAGTCCTATGCTTTGTCAGATGGCTTCCATGCATCTCTACCCCCCGGCTCTGACATGCCACCTAGCTACTTCATGCAAGAGCATGTTCATTAGTAGGTGACTATCCTTTATCCAGCAGACGTGCTCCGAGCTAGACCTCCCTTCTGATTCCTACATCAACCATGCTGTCTTCTGAGCTGATCTGTTTTCTGATTCTCTTATTTCTGACACAGTTTCTCCAGCTGCCTGCAAGTAACTATCTGTGACATTTCTTTTCAAAGATGAAGCAATTTATGTGTTGGCTTTCTTGCAAGTCCATATTGCCTCTGCCAGTCAAAATCGAAAACAGTATAGATTATTTTTAACGTTGCTTTAGGTGAGTTTTAAAATTGTCAGTTTTCATTCTCATTTGGAACAAAGGTCAAAAATGCAAGCCTTTTATGAACCAGAATTTCTGGTCTTCACACAGCTGCACCGGTTAGATGGCATCTCATTGCTTTTTTTCCAGGCGCATTTATCTCATATATTTCCTCCGGTGGATTTTTTGTATTAATGCAAGGGTTTCAAAACTACTCCAAATTATGTTCCTTTGCTCACATGGCATGAACAATTGGGGAATTAGCATCTGCTTGCAATTTTTTTTTTTTTGGCTACTGCTGATGTCATCAGATTGTACCTGAAAAAATATGCCTAAAAAGAACTTTTAAAACTCCGAAAGCAAGTATTACCACACTTTTCATGTTAACAAAATGTGATGCAGAATATTAAGCAATAACACAAGATGCTCCTTTGCTTTGCAACACAGGTATGTGGTTTCATTATCAGTGTAGCTCGTTAAGGTAGCGGTAGGGTCTAGGCATAATAAACACCTAGGTTTCACTGTCCGTATGTATCTATTTAGCATCCTGCAAAATATTTCTAGTACTTTCATTATCATCCAGAAACCATAGTGATCAGCCCCAAATGTAGAGAGACCAACAGATCACATTATCTGGACATTTTCAGTTGGAGCATTTAGGCACAGGCACTTACCAAAGAAACACTCAGTGCAGCCGACAGTAGGGTTGCTTTAAGCGTTCTCATCCTGGGGCCATACATGAATCAGTCTAATCTCCATGATAAACCTGAAGGCTGCTCTAAGCTACACCAGCTACCTGGAAACTGAAACAGCATCAGGTCCTAAGAAAGTCCTGTGCTATATCCAGCTTCATCTTAGATCCTATAGGGAGATCCGGATTTGTAGTGACATCCGAGCAAGTGCAGCAGCTCTCATGGCATGCTTCTGGGCTGAGTGAACACTTCCAGGCCTGGCCAATCTGGCTTAGTAAAGCCCTAGCAATGTGCTGAAGAACTGATCCTGCAATGTGTATACATCACCTAGCAGAATCAGAGAAGCCAGGGGCCTTCAGACATTCACAGACTCTTCCATAGCAGTGGTTTTCAACCTTTTTTCATTTACAGGCCCCTAAACATTTTTGAATGGAGGTGTGGAGCCCTTTGAATTGTAAGTGTGGGGGGGCTGGCTGGCTGGGCAGCAGTTCTGCAGAAAAACACCTAGGGGTTATAGTGGACAATAGTCAGAATATGAGCCAACCGTGCATGCCTTTGTTGCCAAGAAGGCTATTGGCATCCTGGGCTGCATTGGTAGGAGTGTTGCCAGTAGGTCAAAAGAAGTGACTCTTCCCCTCTATTCAGTACTGGTGAGCCCACCTCTGGAGTCCTGCATCCAGTTTTGGGAGCTCTGCTACAGAAAGGATCTGGACAAATTGCAGACAGTCCAGTAGGTTAGGGGGCTGGGGCACATGACTTGTGAAGAAAGACTGAAGGAACTGCCCTTATTTAGTCTAGAGAAGAGGAGACTGAGAGGCAACTTAATAGCAGCCTTCACCTCCCTGCAGGAGGGTTGCAAAGAGGATGGAGCTGGGCTCTTCTCAGTGGGGGCAGATGACAGGACAGGGAGCAATGGGCTCAAGTTATAGCAAGGGAAGTTTAGGTTAGCTATGAGGAATTTTTTCTCACTAGGAGGGTGGTGAAACACTGAAGCAGGTTAGTCAGAGAGGTGATGAAAGCTCCATCCTTGGAGGTTTTCAAAAGCCTCCAAAAACCCAGGTAGACAAAGCTCTGGCTGGGATGATGTCGTTGGGGCTGGTCCTGCTTGAAGCAGGGGTTGGACTAGATGTGACCTCCCGAGGTCCCTTCAACCCTAACGCTATGATTTTATGATTCTATTCACATACATTTGATTGCTTTTGCAAACCCCTTAGACATAGCCTGTGGACCTCCAAGGGCCCATAGACCACAGTTTGGAAACCGTTGTTCGCTAGCCTTGACTAGTTTTCTCTGCTCCAGCGCTCTCCTTCCTCCTACCATTACCCTCTTCATTTTGTTTCCATAGGAACATAAAGACCAACACTGTCTGGCCATGGCAGGCACCACAAGCTACAATCCTGTTCAGAAATGTCTTGAGCCCCACTCTTCAATGCAGTTAGGCATTTTGCCCCACAAAAGAAGGTTGTTCCAGAATCCCACTGTTTTAACAAGTTGGCACCTTCCCTTAATTTGCATCCCAAATCCAGACTGGTTTATATCCATTTCGTGCTTCTACCAATAATGTATTTTTGCTAAACTATCTCTTTTCCTCCCTGGTGTGATCCCCACCCCCCTCACCGCCGCCCCTCCCAACACCATTGAGGTATTTTGACCCAAAAGGATTTAATTACATCTTCTTGTCCTGTGCATTCAACCCTTTAATCCTTTCCCCTCCTGCCTGATCATGACTTTCCGGCCACTGCCCCTCTCCGCTTTCTTTCTATTTGGTATTTTATTATTTCTATTTATGCTTTCCCACGTAAGTCCAGATCTTTCCAAAAACCATGGAATTGATACATTGTTCACTCTGCTTGTATATGGCTAATATCCCTTCCTCTACCCCAAGTTTATCTGATCTATTTAAATGGTAAGCCCTTTGGTTCCCTGGACTGTCTGCTAATCTGGTTCCCCAGCATCTAACATACTGGGACCCGTCCTCAGTTGGTCTAATGCAGAACAATAAAAAACATGTTGAATATATAACGAAAAATATGGGTATGTGTACATAGTAAGGTTTCTTTGCAAAATTCCTTTGCAAATGTGGGTACATGTGCACAGCCAAGTTCTTCTGCAGATTCTCAGCTACTGCAAAATTGCTGCCACTCCATTGAAATCAATGGAGCTATGACCATTTGAAGTTAATGGAGCTACAGCAATTTTTGCCTGCTGAGGATCTGCCTCTCTGCCTTTATTCAACTTATGCAAGCTCCTCAACTTGAACAGAAATGCAGAGGGTGTGAGTCAGTGCAAACTAGTCTCATATTCTCTTTCATTCACATTAAACATATCATTGATTCAGCAGAACGGCAGCAGCAAGTTTAACGCAATAACGCCACCAAGGCAAATCCAGTGGAACACAGCTTTCTTTCAGATGGAGTGATCAGGTTTTCAACAGAGTTTTAAGGTGGCCTGGCTGGATGTTCAGTCTACGTCTGCTAGTGTTGATCTATTTTTATTTTTCGGTGACCATGATTGCTCACCATATAGAAGCATTCCTTGGAAAATGTACACATCGTAATTCATTGGTCACAATTTGTTTAGGTACTGAGGAAGCTGCTGGAACTGAATCAAGGCTGATGGAGGTCATTACTGGCTTGGCCAATAATGTGAAGTAAGCTCTTCACCGCTGAGCTTAGTTTGACATTTAATAGAGAGGGTCCAGAACATGATAAAAATTGCTATGAACACCTAGATCTTTTGAATGGCCTGTACCATTGGGGATATCTGACAGCTGCCACCTGCTAGATAGCTCGTCTGATAAATTAATGCTGACCTGGAGAGTCTGAGGCTACTTTAAAATTATGGGCAGGGATGTAGGTTTGTCCATATTAAAATCAGAGCACTACAGGTGGCTTTGGTAACTGGATTAGCCATCAGCTGCAATGATTCCCCAAACCGAGCTAACAAGACAAAGTCATCAGTGTATCTGAGATCTCGAAGCAGAATGTATTAGCGTTTCTGAGATCTTGGTGCCAGCAAAAAACGTCTCTTCCAGCTTATGCATTATTAAATCAATGTTGATATTAAAGAATGGGGATAGGAGGCAGCCTTCCTGAACTCCCACTGAAATAGGTAACCATTAACTCAAACGCAGTTTCCCTTCCATGATAGACCTTTTCTATAAATAATACTATCTTCCCAGGGATGCAGTTGCCTCAACGGATCCATCAGTTTGCTCAATTTGTTGACTCAAAAGTCTGACACAGTCTATAAAATGCACATGGGTTGTTAAATTTAACCATCTGCTGAAAAAGCTATCTCAAAGTGAAACTGTAGTGGACTATCCAGAACGAAGGCCATGCTAAGCATTTCATCCCAACAGCAATCACTGTTGATTTGAAACATTAACACAGAAGCAAAAACTTCCACAATAATAGCAAAGAGTTTCCAAAAACCTACATATACTTTCCATAGTTGACCTTTTTCTTTTCTTTGAACAGATGCCAGCAGCATCTTTCCAGTCATCAAGGATGATGCTCATGTGCCAGATCATTTAGAAGAACGTACGCAGCCACAGCAAAGCAGTGTTCTCACCTGCCTTTCATAACTCAGGGATGATATTACAAACCCAACCAAAACCTGTCCAAACAATACTTTGCAAGGTCCAATCTAGACTTCTTCATAGTTGTAAGAAAAATGGCTTGATTGGAACTCCCTGCTGTGTTTCAATTGGAAAAAAGACAGAAGAGTGGTGGACCTTTGTTTACGGTCATGTTAAGATGATCCTTACCGATGTAACAGAATAGGAGGCAGTTTAACAAAGATAGGTGTCATGTGTTGCCCCCAGGGAGGAAGAATCATCAACACACCGATAGCCTGGGAGGTACCATTCTAAGTAGCACAACAGCGGAAAGGGATCCCGGAGTCATAGTCAACCCCAAAATGAACATGAGTCACCAGTGTGATGAAGTAATAAGTAAAGCTAACCACACTGTTTCTTGCATAAGTAGGTGCATCACAATCAGGTCTAGGGAGGTGATATTTCCCCTCTATTGGGCACTGGTCAGGCTGCAGCTGGATTATCGCATCCAGTTTTGGGCACCGCACTTCAAGAGGGATGAGGATAACCTGGAAAAGGTTCAGAGGAGGGACCCCCATCTGGTTAAAGACCTACAGGACAAACCCTATGAGGACAGATTGAGGGACCTGAACCTCTTCAGCCTCTGCAACAGAAGGCTAAGAGATGATCTTGTGGCCGTCTACAAACTCATCGGTGGGGGACAGCAGGAAATGGGGGCTACGATGTTTACTAGGGCACCCATTGGGGTAACTAGAAACAATGGCCACAAACTGAGGAAGAGCAAATTTAGATTGGACATCAGGAAAAAATTCTTTACAGTGAGGGTTGCCAAAATCCAGAACACACTTTGAAGGGAGGTGGTGCTGTCCCCTTCCTTGGAGGTGTTTAAGAGGAGCCTGGACAAACACCAGGGCAGGGGGTCGAACTCAAGGATCTGACAGGTCCCTTCTGACCCTAAAATCTATTAAATCTATAACTGGTCTCACAGGCTTTATCTAACACGGCTTTTCTGTCCTTAAATGTGCAGGTTGGAGTCATCTTCCATTACAGATGACACAAAGTCGAATAAATCACACTTGGCAGCAGCCAGTTTTAACTTGATTGCCCGAGTCAACCCCAAGAGTTCATTACACTCTGAACACAATGACTTGAAAACATTCTCAAGTCAAAGTCATTCAGCCCTTGTTTTTGCTCTTGGCAAACATCTCTTTGAAAACTTGATCTGTGGCTGACATTTAAAGGGATGAGGCCCTAGCACTGATGACTTGAAACAATACCATTCCTCATCGGATGACAAAAGACGGGAGTTCTTGATCTCTAATACTTTGATGGCCTTGAACAGTTGGGCACAGTGCTATCTAATAGTTTGCTTTTAACTTTTGATCTTATAAGACTAGTTCTATTCCAGTGAAGGTGGAGGTGTACTTTTGCCTGCAGAAGTCAATGGACAGGATCCAGTTCGGCACAGCTGGGCACCCCTACATGAATAGCTGTTCACTGGCAGTAACCACTTGCTTAATGAGCAGACCATCAGTAACAGTCCCAATGAAGCCATCTGGTCTATCTGTGACTCTTCAGATGGCTAAAAAACAAATTAGTGAATGCCGTGTCTAACAGTGCGACTGAGAGGGCTGGGGGAGCACGGAGCAGCCCCGGTTGCTGCATTCGTTGGAGGGAAGGGGCACAAAACCAGCTGAGCGTGCTCCTGCAATTGGCACTGCAGCAGCCTGGCTATGGTGCTGGCTCAGCCCCTGCAAATTCCAGCAGCCCAGGCCAATTTGTGTTGCGCCTAATAACAAACGTCCCAAATGGGTTTCCCTCTGCATCCTCATCCTTTCCTAGGTCCATGTTAAATCCACATGGTTAAAGTCTCTTTACTGGGTATAAAGAAAAATGCCTGCGGATGCCAGTAAAAATTATCCTCTGCTTCACCTTTAGTCTTTCCGTTGATGGGACAGCATGCAGCAATGATGGTAAGATGCCCGCAGCTGGCATGGAGTGAAACGCTGATGCTCTTGCTCATTAATCACTCCCCATGTCTGCAACAGAGTGAGAGCGCGCTGGCGATGCCTTGTAAAGCAGTTTGTCAGGGCAGTGTAAGAATAACATCACATGGCCCCCAATTTTCTTTTCGCTGGCGTCTGGTGGAAAGCGGAGGACATTATTAGCTATTTGGACATCCTCACACCGATCTGACACTCGCTGCTGCCATGCAAGGCACCAGGATAACCTTTTCACAAGGCATCCTGGGTCATTTTGACCTCAGCAGCGAAAACAAACCCTTGGCCATGTCAGCTCTCAGGGCAAATGCCCACGTTGTCCCAGAATGCAACAGCATAAGGTCATGTGATCGATTTCTGGACAGCACCTTTCACGCACAGGTACAAAAAAGCCCCAGCCAACCATCGGCAGGACCTCTGATTAAAGCGTGTCAGTCCAGATGGCAATGTCTTCCACTGGTACACGCAGCAGATGTGATAAGACCCTGATGGAAAATGCAGACACATTTCCCGGGGAGTAAATGAACACAAGGCAAAGTGGAGAGCTGAGGGAATAGAATTTGATTGTTTTATTACCGAGGAGGTTAGGTGAGTCAGAGGCCAGAGTGAAAGACCCTGTCTCAAAATGGGATTTAAAGACGGGTCAGGGAGTGAGTTATGCAGAGCCTATAAAGGCCCTATGGAGTGAAAAGTCCTTTTTTACAGAGATTAGGGTGAAGGGAATTGGATGGCGATAACTAGCCCAATCTAATCTCTGCGAGGCTGGGTGGTTTGTTGCTCCACTCAGCTGCGATCATAATAATAACAATCAGGTCCTATAATTGCAATCCAGGAAATAAGGCCTGCACAGCGGTTTGCCCAAATGCATTAGTTAACTAAGTGAGTGCATGCTAAGCATGATACATAAGCCAGTATTATTTCCCCCTGACAGCTCTACCTTGCAAGTCACTAAATGGAGGTATAACATGATTGATTGGTCAGCCACAGCCACTGACACGCATTGCAGCGAGGCAAGCAACAGAGCTTGGGAGCCTGGGTCCTGAGCGTCTAATGTTGCTCGCCATCCATTCTGCCAAAAAGGCTAGCGAGGCCAGAGGTTACCGAGTGATGCATATTCAAAGGCATCTTTCTTTTATACTTTCCCACGGCACATGACAGAGTCTATCGCAGAGGAGGAAATCTGTCAGAGGAATAAGTTTATGGTGAATGAAAACAAAGCCCGCACAAAAACACCCCTCCTTTATTACACGGAGATGCTGCAGGCTGGCTTTTCTGTTTCCCTTTACCTACCAGCAGCAGAAACTGCCTCGGGCAACAAACAGTTCTCACTGCTACAGAAATATAGGAGCCGACGTACAGCAAAGACCTATTGTCCATCTTGTCTGACGTCCCACGATTTTTGAGATGCCTCGTACGAAAGATGTCATGAACCCCCATGGTGACCTTAATAGACCAAAGAAAGTTCTTCCTGACCTCTGTTGGAGCTTGCTTGTGCCCTGCAGTGTGAGACTAGACAGCCCTGGTCATCTGGGCAAAGCTACCATATCCGCTGAAGATAGTCTTTCCTACGTATCTGCTGAATCTGCTCCTTAAAGAGAAGGAAATTGCCATCCTCATCACTGTAAGAATTAGAGCTGGCTGAATGAAAGTACAGAACACATTAATTGGCAAGTTGGGTTTTTTTTCATTGAATAATTTATTTAATAAGTATTTTTCCTCTGGTCTTTAACCGGCTCTTATAATAATATAAAATTGTACTTGATTCCTCAAAGAGATAACAGGAGTGCCTATTCCAATATTCCAAAACTGTAATAAATACTTGATGTTCCTACTTGTTAAAATTCAAAGACAGAGAAATGATTAACAGCTCTACCACTAATTTGTGAACTTTTTTAATCATGTATATGCTAAGGCATAATTGGCGTCGTATTTTGGTGGTTATGGAGAAAAGTGACAGAAATGATTATTTCTGTCTTCCTGTGTTTTCACACAATGTCGCTCCCCAGAGAATTTGAGCGCTGCACCCATTTTAATGCATTCGTCCTTACAACGTCCCGGCATGCCAGGCAAAAGTTACTACCTCCACTTTACCAATGGGCCAAGTCTCAAAGAGATTACGTACCTTGCCCAAAGTCAGCCTATAGCCTCTGTAGAGCCAGAAACAGACCACAGATACTCTGAAGCCTAGCTCAGGGCCTTTAATAGAAAACTTTCCTCCTCCCTGTTACATGCCTATGTCTCTTTCTTCTGCTTTGGCTACTGAGTTTTGACTGGTGTTGACAAGGACGCCCTTCTCGGTGTGCAAGAATCCTCCAGAGTTTCCAAACAAGATCCAAGTGCCAGCTCTGTGCAGCTTTGGGCACGTTGTTTAACTATTTTTGTAGGTTCCTTTGTAAAAATGGACACCCTTGAACTTTCTAGCTTAAGAAAGGTCTCGACGCAGAAGCCATACGCCCCATTCGGTCATGAGCACCATCTCTCTGTTAGCGGCGTATTGAGCCTTTCAGCAGATTCCCAGAGCTTTGTCTGGTCCTGCCTTTAATGCCCTAAATCATGGGGACTTCCACTGCTTCCCTCGATACACTCCCATAGCCATAACAGGAAGATGGTATTACATATAGTTATTCTGAAGGAAGACATTTTTGCAGTATTTCTGTCCTGTGTTTCAGGCCTCCTCCAAAGTCCACTTGACCTCTAGAGAAGCCTTATTGTTGGACTTGCCTTTGGCCAATAGAAATTAAACTCCTCTGCTCATTCACAGAGCAGCAAATTGCCAATATAAGCCATCCCTGTCCCAACTCCACCCATGTCCTCAGATGTTACCCAGGAATCCTTGGCCTCTCTGTGGAAACATGGGCACTACCCATTCGTTCCAATGGCAATCACGCTTTGGATGAGATGGGCACCTGATTGTCACATCTTAGACCGTGTCCACCAGCTGACCGGATACCCGTAGCAACCATTTTCTGTCACTCCTGAGTCCTGTGCGACCTAAAGGTAAAAGCTTCGTTGACTTACTTTCAGTCCTCACTATTGCAGGAAATTATTTTCCTCGGTGTGAGATCCATTGAAGTCAATGGGACTCTTTCTTTTGACTTCAATGAACTTCAGATCAGGCCCTTGTAAAACACTGGGTTTTCATGAGTTGTTTTCTTAGCAACCGTTTGCATGTAACTCCACGTATCTTGGATGCGTGGTTAAGTCTAAAGGAAAGATGCATCCAGGAAACTTCATCAATGGGAAGAAACAATCAATGAATTGAGTCTTAGACAAGAAGCCATGAAAGACAACAATACGGCCCAGAGTACAATGTTTCGTGTTGGGTTTATGGGTCATTTGCAAATCTGTCCCGACAGCAATGTTAGGCAGCTCTATAGAGCTATAGCAGATAATTCACCAGAGATTTTAAACTCCAGTGAACATTCAACATTTGCATGAGCCTTGGATGAAGTAGCTTTTATGTCAGTGCTTGGCTGGTTCTAAAAGCTCAACCGGCTTCTCTCACCCATTAAAATTAATTTTAAAGGTCTTAAAAAAGTTTTGCTGTGTGCTAACCAACTTCCTAAAAACTTGCCGTCTGATTGTCTAGATAAAACGGTGCGGTTTGTATGTGCCAAGGTTTAACAAAGCAAAAATAAATTGCAAGCCAAAGGGAATTCAGTGCAGCTGACTGCCAGTTTCTGCTTCTTATCCTCGCTGTGTCTTGAGACTCCGTATGTGAGCTGTGCCAAAACCTAACGATGGCTTCCTACTAACCAGTTCCCTTGCTGGTACGCTTCATGGAGAGACCAAAGATTAACTAAACCATACCAGAGCCCAAGCCATCTTCTCAACTTCAGATGTTACCTATCCCAACACGAGAGGCACATTTAGTGAGACAACGGCACCACTTCTGAAGGCGAGAGGACTTCCTTCATCAATCATATTACTTGGCACTCTTCCCCAGCATTGTATTCAATCCAAATACCATTACAACATCATCCTAATTTCTCCTTATAATTACGTTTTCCGTTTCTTAAGGCATGTGTTGACTAACCCAGTCAAAGTGCAATGTTTCTACCCTCTCCTGATCATAATACAATTATCGCACTTATCTTTGAGGACAGAGGCAGGAGCCACGAGTGCACAGCTCTCGCTGTAAACCACAGGGTTTACACAGATAAATATAAATATCCAGATTGTGACCCTCCTGCCTTATTTAATTTTCTTGCAGGTATATAGCTCAGTTAATTGCACAGTTTCGTGGGTGACTGAAGCAAAATGGGGATCAGATGACTTCTGTATACGTATCTATAAATACTTCTGTGATTCAAGGGCAGGTTTGTCGCTGCCTTCTGCTTTCATCTATTCAGATCTGCCTCCTCCATATCCTCCAGTAATAAAGTGAGTGAAACAAATACATATTAAGTGTAATCACTCACAACTCTAGTAAGGTCAGCAGACTTCAATCTATTTGCGCTCCGGCATTCAAAGGAAGTGCCGGTTGCAACATGTGGATATATTCTGCCTCAGATCCCTGTGCAATATAAAGTACTACTGACTTTAGTGAATCTGCAGGTCTATTATGGATTCACTGGGAACTTTGCTACACTTCAAGGGCTTTCTGCAAGTAAAAGGAGGTTGGCAAGGGCACCGATCGTGTCCACTTCAGTCTCTTTGATCCCCCTCGCAAAAACAGAATCAACAGGGAACGTGCAAGGAGAATACAAAATGCATATACACTTTGATCCTGACTTTTGTTTAGGTTGCCCAAGTTTGAAGCACGCTGCACAAACATTGCCTTGGACATTTTATTACTGCTTTACTTACCATCAGAGAGAGATTTTACTGGAGAGCAGCCCATTTCATCCAGCCTCATTGTGAATATTGACTTACTCTAAGGAAGTTCCTTCTTAGACACTGAAGAATCAGCTTCCACTGGTATCCGACTGAAAGCACTTGGCACCAACAACTTAGTATAGTTTTGGGGTTGTTTTTTTTTACATCAAGGATAAGACATAGGCATTATAAGGTCTAGGACTCGATACATTAAGCTTTGGACCAGGGCAAAGGAAAAGCAGATTTTAGCTGAGGAATAGTGATAGATTTAGGATCTAGTATCTCATGAGATACTAGGTCTGAAGGTAAATGTTTCACAGCTGTGAAAACCTTATATATCCTGTTTTCCAATAATACACACACCCTATATCTAAATAAAAAAGTAGGCCTTTATCCCAGAGAGTTTAAATGAGTTTCTTCATTGAGGAATTAGTAAATAAAGAGGTCAGGAGTGCTAGATAAGGGCTAGGATTACAATCATGAAAGTCTTTTGTATCTTCTTAATTTTACATTCATACTTTGTTGGTTCCGATATTTGATAGAGCATTCATCATTCATTTCCATCCCTGCCGTGGCAAGCTGTACTATCTGAGATCTTAAAATCACCCTATTCTAGAGAGGAAAACGCTATCCATGCAGCTTTAATGCCAACCTAATGTCATTGAGCAGTTCTTAAGAAGCCACTGGAGTTGCACTAAAAAGCCATGCTTCCATGATCTCTGGGAACCATGGTCTGTATTTGATCTTTGTTACGGTCATTCAGATCAAGAGGGCTTCCACTGGGAAGTAAAACCAGTAGCCAAGGTCAAAACCAGGAGTTAAGAAACAGATCGTTGCTATTATTTTATTGAAGCCAGTTGAGTTTGTAGGCCTCCCTGGAGCATGGGTTGATGCAACCACTGCTATCTGCATAGAGAAGCTATACAGCTATACACAGGCCAGTTAGGAGCATGAACCAAAGCAGGCCTCAGTCATACCTTGAGCCACAGATTGCAGTGACCAGAAAGCATAGCTACATGGCTTACACAGACATGCCGGGGAAATTGAAGAGTACCAGCCTCTAGGCACCTCAGAAGGAAGTGGCCAGGTCCCAGCAAGGCCTGTACAGTGACATCAATCTGCAGCAGTTTCAGAAGCAACCCTACTTCTGCATTGCTAGGCACTGATGGAAGAGACTTTGGTTCATAAAATCATGCCTAGGAACACACTGCGTGAAGATAATCAAACGGATGTGATTCTTCACTTCATCCTTCCAAAGCCAAGTGTTGAGTACACAACGTGACTAGTGAAAAGGCCAGTTAGAAATCGAATCGAACATAAGCACATATAAAGTGAATAGTATAGAGGTAATATTTATAAGCACTATCAACAACAAAAAAAGGAGAAGCCGACATGCTCCTTTTCTAAACTGGCCCTATTCGAAGGTGCAGTATTTCCTGACAAGCTAGGGCGAAGTGTATTTATCACTCAGAAACAAGTCGTTTCAGGACCAGTAAACCTTTTGAGGCAGAAAAATATATAATGAAAAAAAGGACCTTAAACAGCGGTTAGTCATCACCAAGCCTTTCTTTCTAATCCAGTGTTTCTCAACCAGGGTGCTATGGTACCCTGCGTTTCCTTTAGATCCTTTCAAGGGTGCTGGGGGAATCAGGCCATTTGGCAAGGCCATGTGTGCAAACACGATTCAAAAGATAAACCCAAAGATTTCAAATAGAAAGCCATAGCGTCAAAACCAGTCACACCGGTTGTGGGCTTTCTGAGGTCTTCGCAACAGAAGAATTGCTCTACTCGTTTCCATTCTATTTTTTGTCTACGGCAGTAGAAGAGCCGGCATTTCCCGAGGGGTGCCTCGAGTATAAGGAGGGATGCCTTGAATATGAAAAGGTCGAGGACCGCTGCTCTGAGCACACGGCACTAGAGAGACCATCAAGAGGCAGTAGCTGAGTACCATTTGCCGACACGAAAGTTAATTTCACCGAGAAACCCAAGAGGCCTCGTTCCACTACCACTTAAACACAAGCGACGATGGCCCTTCAGGAATCCCACACTATTTGTGTCGAAAAAACTAGAACTCTCGCTTCCAAAATGATACTTTTTATTAGACCAGCTGGAATATGGCAAGAAAATTGTCCTTTTCTGCAAGGTTTTGGGATCAAAGTCCCTTCGTCAGGCTCTGGGAAAAATGTAGATAGTACAAGATGGTAAAAAGTCCCCACGGGGAAGAAATAAACATCATTTTTGCACAGAGGGAACTGAAGATGGAAGGCTGTCCCTCTGGGTCTGTGCGAGTGTCCTTGTCAACTACACCCCACAATATCTGTGTTGCATTTTAACCGTTTTCATTTTCATCACACCCCAGACAAAACCTGGGATGTCGCTGAGGTTACGTTCGCAGCGGACGCGAAGAAGCACTAGCGAAACAAGCCACAAGCCATACTGAGCCGAGCTTTTATGAGGGTGCATTTAATGAACAGAAGACACAAGAACGGAAAGAAACTAGAGTCGAAACTGTAGAAGGGAAGATGCAGATGGCGAACAGGGAGCCCTTTGAATGCCTGGCTCTGCTGCAAAGAATTAGGACCAGTTTGATACTGCAAAGAGTGTTTGGGAACGTACATATGGAATCGCAGCTGGTGTTTGATCTGACAATGCTCCTGCCTCCTTTTATTTGCTGTTCAGAACATTAGTGTGAGTGGGTTTTTGTTTGCCTCAATGCTCAAGGAATGGCTGCTCTTTATGCAAATAACTGTATTTACATGTAAACATGGGTGTTTGTGTTTGAATTACAGCACGGGACGTTCGTTAAGTAGTGGTCAAATGCTACTTTAACGAGCATGGCGTAAGTGCACCGTGAACTAACAAGTGACGTCACTCGCTATTTACCCTGGTGGGGCTCTTTTCTTGTTTAAAATCAGAAACAAAGCCGTGCCGTGCAACCTAGAGGCAATAACTCACCAGAGCTCTGGAGCAGCTGAACTAGAGAGTACAGGGATGACATCGTAACTGAAAATGTCTTGTCCAAACTGTCCAGCGAGTCCTTCTAGGTAATACATGCCTTGGCAGAAACCTGGATTAGTTTGCAACCTGGTAGAACTGGCAGGCCAGTAGTGTGAAAGTTAAAAAAACTAATAATTTCAAGGCAAACAAACTGTTGATAAATTGAATCCATTGTGTTTGGTTGCAAACATGGAAAAAAATAGTTTTTGGAAAAAGCCGAATGCATTCATATTTTTGGAACACAGTGCTTACTTTAGTCTTTCAAAATGCAATTTCCATTTTAAAATTGCCCATATTACATGACGAGGATTTGTAGAAGGATTTAAAATATGCCACGAAAGAAAGAAAAAAATGTTTCAGATTGAGCAAAATTTTTCACTGGACTCGGAATGCTTCTGTTCCCCAGATGTATTATTCTGTCACCACAATCCCACTTTCTATTACATTTCTATTTATATTATGCATAGCAGATGTTTTATTAGTGGTTAATCAGCATTATAGAGTCCAACAGGCTTCATTGAACCACGGAGAGTACATCTTACTGATGTGCTCATCGTAACCCTTTATTACATGTCCTGTTCCGTGTGCGCTGCAAGCTCATCGCAACTATTAATTGTTTATTAGCATTGCAGAAGGGACACGGAGACAAGGTGTGGCTAATGTCAACGTGCCTATGTTCGCTAAATTTTCGTATACACACAAAATGCACCACAATTGGAAGGAAACTAAAGAAAGCACGTGGGATATCTTCATCCGAACTGTAAGAAAAGTTAATTTTGATGGATGCTGTCCTGCACCCCCTCCCTTCCCGAAAGGGAGAAGATGAACACAACGACAAAACGCAGGCATCTCTGGAGCTGTGCGAGGTCAATATACCGTGCCGCACCAGGGCTTCGCACATCAGGCAACAACTTATCTGCAAAGCAGGTTCTGTTTCCGTGCCGCTGCCAGCGCATATTGCTGAGCAGAGGTGATGCAAAGCAGACACAGCTGACGACGCGGGCGTGGAGGGAATAATCCGTCAGCCGGCTGTTATTATTTTTTCCTATTTGACATGCTTGGCTTCTGGAGATATGGGAGCCATTGGGCATGTTTTGCGAATCCTAAACTCTCATCTCGGTCGCTTTTTTAATGTCGTTCGGCAAATCACACCTATTAAAAACAACCAGAGCGGCGTCCCGTTTCCCCGACTGGCGAGCTGCAGGGGAGGTTGGTCTCCCCACGTTTCTTGGCAGCCTGCGCGGCAGGTTGATGGGGACCACGAGAACCCAGACCACAACCTTGCTGACTTGCCCATTCCCTGTAGGCTTATCCCCCAGGCTCCTTGGCAACTCACCTGTGAACTACCACCGAGTCTAGTGTTTCTCAGGCCTCTCAGGTCCACAAGCAGTCAGGCGCTCGCTTTCTCACCTGCCCAACTCGCTAGGCTACTCCCTTGAAGAGCGGTAGTTTTGTTGTGGCTGTGCAAGATCGGTCAGGTCCATCTTTTTCTGGACCAGCTTTGTAGTTGGAAGAGCTGTCAAAGACACCTGCAAGCAGGAAATGCCTTTTCTGACATGGGTCCCAAGATAAACCCCAGTCCGAACAGCGGTGCGTCATTTTTTGGCCCCAGGAGTGGGATGAGTGGTTCAGGACCAGGCCATGACCGAGATCTTGTGCACGGTGTTCGTATACGGGTGCGATGCTTCACACCAGCCTCATGTCACATGCTGCAGCCAGCCACGCACCATCTCAATATGGTTGCATGATGGCCCAAACCCACGCACCGGCCCGCACTTGTGTGTGACCTGACTTCGCGTGCTTGATCTGCCCAATTGTGCTCATAGATCCAATCCTGTGTTCTGGATTTGGACACGGAGTGACCCTGTGCACTGGACCTACCACGGACTAGTGAGCTAACGCATGGGGCCGCGTCACCTGGCCTTCAGGACCTGAAGCTTCACAGCAAGAGAGCAACAATTACCACTCCCACCTCTCCCCTGCTACCAAATCTCCAGACCCGCTGAGAGCCCCGTGAGCCAGACACCTCGCGACACAACTCCACAGGCCTGATCAGGCTTACAGGCTGGAAGATGAGCATAACTGAATTAAAAAAAATGCCTTTTGCTCAACTCCATGACGGAAATGAAAGCAATCACCTAAAATGGGGACTTGGCAGTAAATCTGTGGAACAAGGAGAACTTATCAGAAGCAGCTACAGAACAAGTTATGCAGAGCTGAACTAGATAAATTACATAATTATGTTACTTACATTTTAATTAAATGCAATTAAATTAATTTAATGAGATACAATTAAACTGTTTTAATGCCATCGGAATTAGGTATGAGAATAACTAATAAGAATAACTCAGCGTACCTATTGTGGTTGGTATTTTAAGCAATTCTTTTACATAGTATAACTTTGTCTGCTAGCTTGTCTGTGTTATACAGGTGATCCACAGCCCTCTTTCCTTTGGAATGAACTTTTTGTGCCAAAGAGCATACAAGCTAAACCAGGCAAAACCAGACAAAAATGGTGGAAAGGGACACACATCGTAGTGATGGAGGGCACGGGCTTCTCAGTTCTAAGATTTTGCTCACCTTTAGATGTCCTTCATAGCTTACATAGCCTAAGACCAGACCCAGATTTGATTAACTTGTTATAGATGATAAGTTCCCAATCTGATTTGATTGGTGTGACACTATTCGTTCTGGCAGCTGGCTGCCCTTCTGCAGACAGCAAGTGTTTGTTACAGAATAAATTGTATTTCCACTTCTTTCCGTGGGGTAAATATTTCCACTTCTTTTATGACAGATAGCTTGCTGGGGGAGTCCAAAAAACCTGATGCAAAGTGCTGCGAGGCAAAGCCAGCTATCCTCAATCACTCCGTTTGTGATCCTACATCAAGTGTACACCGTCGCTCTTGACCAGAAGAGAAATAGCTCTCTGGCTCCTGTGGAGACCAACAGGAGCCCGTACCATTTGATGTTCTGTTAGGCTGTACTGTTTCTATCATTAGTGCATGCAACAACACTTCGTTACAAAGAGAGAGCTCACCGTGAAGTTGAGCAGAAGGCAGAGTAAGGAAGGATGCACCTTATAGACTAAGTAAATCAGAGATGCACCTGTGACTTAGTCTGTAAGGTGCATCCCTACCCTACCTTTGCTACAAAGGTTATGTCCCTATCACATTAAAAAGTGAGGTCTAGACATCAGCTTGTATCCTGGGAACGTTGGGCACTCAGACACATGTTCTGGGAAGCGGTGGGGGGGCGCTGCTTTAATTAGAGACCTGCTCTAATTAAAACACCTGGAACATCGCATGTATCGGCATCCCCATGACTACCCAGCCAACGTGAGGAAATCATTCTTCACGTCAGAGCTTCTTATCTGTAAAGCAACGGGATATTATTACGTATTCCACCAGGAATTCTGAGGTTTTCAGGTGCTCATGCCTTTAAAAAGCTGTGAGATCCTTAAACAAAAGCTGCTTGACTGCAGGGTTGGTTGCCCTATTATATTTCTCCCAGAATATAGCCCAGTCTGCTAAGTAAAGTGAAATTAGTATCACGGAGTGACTAATGAACTGGAATTTTCATTGGAAACTTAGCAGTCATTTTTGGCACAGGCTAGCATGACTGGCAGTGCTCCGAAGAGAAAAAAAAATCAAAGTCAAGTGGGCACTGGCTGGTGTTGAAACTAGCATGATATTTAACCTCCCCTCTCAACACAACCTCCAGGATGAGGATGAAGTCATTGGCACGGCAAAGAATCGAGGAGATCTTTTCACCCTGTGCAACCAATCTGCAGAAAAAAACCAGTCAGCTCCCAGGACAATGCCAACTGCTAAAATATTAAGCATGAGCAACCACTCATCTTTCCAAATGACCAAAAGCAAACTCGCTACTGATCTTGATAGCCCAGAAGATGCTAAAACAGACATTTCACTCTGTCTGAATTTTAGGGGCAAGCTATTTCTATTTCCTTTTTCATTTGTGTGTGAGGAGAGGGGGCAAAATGCCATGATATAAAGATGCTTCCCTTAGAGCACGGGTGGCCAACCTGCAAGGAGGGTGCATGCAGCACCACGGCAGGTAGAGCAGGAAGTGGAAAGCAGAGCAACAGATTGGACAGGGCAGAGTGCAGAAATCAGAGTGACCGAGCTGACAGAGGAAGCAGATTGGAGTAGCTCTCAGGGAGGGTGCAGGGCTAATTTGTGGCATGCCTGCCAAAAGGTTGCTTCCCCTCACCCCCCCCCCACACCTTAAAAGGAGCTGCCAAATTGCAGGGCTTCAGGTAACACCATTAACTAATAGCCGATCATTGTCTCAAAGCACCCACTTCTGTCTGGTCATTTTAAATGTAACTATGGTTTTTGGTTAAGAACGGACTAGGTACGAGGGGTCCCGTTCACATTTTCCATGTTGTAATCACAACCAGGTAACCCCCCTTCTCTGCTTCTCCTCCGTTGCTCCTGATATGCTGCTACCTTCTGTTGCATGGTAAGACCTCCGTGGTCTTCTCTGCAGCATCTCACTTAGTTGCAGAACATTTTTGAGCAAGTGTATTCACGATGCATTGGCCAGTGGGCTGAGACATGAGGCATGGGTTGAGTTCTCATTTCTGCCATTGGCTTTCTGCCTAGATTTTAGCAAGTCATTTCACCTCTCAGTGTCTGTTTCCCTACTATTTGTCTAGCTTCTCGAGTTGGTAAACTCTTCCACACATGGATGCTCACAGGAAAAAGCCAAGAGTAGCCACTGCAATATTCTACACTGATAATCTGCCAGACCTGGTTTTAGTGGCAGGAAACCAGGGCAGTTACTCAAGGCTTAGGCTAGGCACGTTCCCAGATGAGTTAGTGCAAGTTAATCAATGTACAGATGGGCAGCAGAAACAGGCCCGTATCTTAGCCTCTGCCTAGGACCCAAGTAAATCTACTGCCATGTCTGTCTCCAGGATAATACAGTACAGTGGAAGTAGGACTGTCTCACACAGTGTGTTTGGACAGTACCCAACTTGGGGTGGGGAGTATTAGCTGGGACAGTGCTGGGAAACATATGATTATCTAATAGTAAGTGTTAAAAAATAAGACAGTAATGCCAGCTTCTTCTATATAGAAATAACTGGAGTGAGTTCATCTTTCATGGAATAGCAGGACAGGATTTCAGGTATACTCATGCAAAGACTGAGTGCACATCTTAAAACATTTACACAGGTATGCGGCCAGTTAGGAGAACATCTGGCCATGTGCATATATCCACAGGTTGCAAACACTTGCATATATAACGTGCATTTCAAATGCTAGCTCTATAGTTTTATAGGGATCTACTGGTGTTTTCACCTGAGCAACAGCAGGGAGATTATTCCATGTGCCACTGTAAATCCTTTTACAAGCAGCTACCCTTGACTAGGTTTTATGATGGGTTTCAGGTGCACCCAGCGGTAATATGCCATACGTTAAGCACTGCTGACTCGTGTTGGCTACCTGATAAATCTGTATTGCTGGCTATAAAATGACTAGGAGCATTTGGTAGATTTTTTTTTAACCCTTCAAGTTCTAATGAATCTCATGATTCAATTTTTTTTGCAAAAGGTTCCTTGTGGAAGCAGGGCAGACAGAGCAAGAAGGAGAAAGCAGAGCGACAGATTGGACAGGGAGAACAGGGCAGAGTGCAGAAATCAGAGCAACCGATCTGGCTGAGGAAAGGGATTGGAGCGGTGCTTGGGGAGGATGCAAGGCTAACCTGGGGAGGGCTCACAGCTAATTTGGGGAGGATGCAAGGCTAAGTTTAAGGTAGCTATTAGAAAGAGCTTCCTTGCTGGGAGGATAGTAAAGCACTGGAACAGGTTACCCTTAGCCAGGAGATTGTGGACTTTCCATCCTTGGAGGTTTTTCAGACCTGGCTAGACAAATACTTGGCTGGGATGATGCAGTTGGGGCTGGACTAGACGTGACCTCCTGAGGTCCCTTCCAAGCCCCATGTTATATGATTAGACTGTAATGGCAGTGCAGCATAATGTGCAGGCTGACAACACTTGGTAGGGATAGCTCAGTGGTATAAGGGATCAGCGTGAAGACTGCAGTGTGGAAGCCTTTAAGATAATACCATTATAGCTGAGCCCCAAACCACAACTGTATTTAGACTTCTAACTCCCATTAGAGCATTATCACTCCTGCTGAAGGACGCAGATCTGTAAATACAGTTGTGTAGCTGAGGACTAAGATCCTACATGGTCTGGGACCTGGCGCAGCTGCAGTCCTCAGCTGCGCTGCACTGCACTGCACTGCACTGTACTGAGGCAGAAGTGACCCTGAGACTGCCCCTATGTCCCAGCCAGCTGCGGACAGCAGTAGCGGCAGCAGAAGAGGGATGCTGGATCCCCCTCGATCTGCCCCTGCTCTTTCCCTGCTTCCTACTGACCATATTTCAGGAGTGCTATATGCCCAGAGGGTCGCGTTCTCATGGGCTGTCCTAAAACTGATGGAAATCAACTTGGGTATTTCCACCAATTTAAATGAGATTTGGAGCAGGCCATGTGCTCAGTGAAACAAGTGCAAGTCATATGCAGTTTAACCTTCTAGGGCTGTATCAAAGCGGAGCAGAGATCAGGATCCGGCCTATAGTTCATGAAACGCTCTGGAAGGCTTGCAATGACAAGAAATCCACAAATGCAAAACATCATTAGATTGCTCCAAAGCTGGCTTGGTTGTTTCCACGTTTGCCTCACTCATCACTTGTTTCCTAACAGACAGGGTACTCTTAATTTTTATTGACGAAGAGAATAAGGCCCATTTTCATGGCAGCCCTTTCATGTTCCTCAGCTAGCATAAAGTGTCTTTAAATTAATGGAGGAAATTGCACCGTAGTGTCCAAGGACCGTATTGTAAACAAGAACAAGGCCCATGTTCTTTAATTGAATCCAAATGTAAGTACAATATAAAAGAAAGCCTGTTAATTATTCTGTGTATCTGGTCCCCTCGGTTTAATGAGGTCGGAGTCTCGTAACCAGCCTGTGTCGCATAAACAGCGTGCACTTCCCTCCTTTCCTCTCCCATCCAGGGTGTACCCATTCTGCCTAGCACAGCAATGTCATTTCAAGATGCAACATGGGGAAGTTTCAGTGCTGTACAAACACATCGCTTTTAAAAATGCAAACTCTTAATGTTGCTGGAAGTGATACCAACAAGAAGAAATGGGGGTGGGAGGGATAAAATCTCCCTTTCCTTCTGTTCCTGGCCCTGGCCCAAGATCAACTGGCATATTTACTTAATGTAGTCTCACTCACATATGCAAAAATCCTACCGAAATGAAGCTTTTAAGACTTGATATAATAAATTGTTTAGTTGACTGAGCACACAAGTACAAGCCGTGTGCCTTTGAGTGATTGGAAAATGTATTCATCCTCTGTGGATGAATTCATCCTCTGTGGATCTCATAGTCAGAGCTTGCATATTCATGGAGAGAAAAAAAACAAACCCTTCCTTCTTTTGGCTAATACATTTTACCCAACAGCAGATTTCAACAACTTCCAGATCAGACATAAAATCAAAGCCTTGACCCTCAGTGGCCACAAAAGATTTCACAGCAGTTTGCTCAAGAACAGGACTTAGGCAACTCTGCTATCCTAGACCGATTTCAACTTGGATAATGGTATTTTCACCATCAAATCACCTTTGCTGCTTCAGGTGATGATGACCATGTCCCTTACTTCTTCCTATTAAGCAGCTGTCTTGTTGCTGCATGCTTTAAATAGCCCAGCTGCCACCCGGCTCCAGACGTGGCTGCATTTCATTGCCAGCTTAACTGTAACTGGTATTCCCAGCTAAAAAATGTTCCTGTTCGACAGCAGAAAAAGGCAAAACAACTGGAAGTTTTCACAAAAAGAGGAATCAAAACCCCCCAAATAAACCACTCTTCTCCCATTCATTTCCCATGTGCAAACAGACACACCACACAAGTGCAAAGACACTCATCACACAAGTGCACGTTCACTTCAGTGTAGCCAACAGCCTGGATTTAAGTCCTTGCTGCGTCTGATTCGGCCTGGGGATGTGAAATTTGGTCTCCCACGTCATAAATGGGAAGCTTAAGGACATGCATCTAGGGCCAAAATGTTACATTTCTGGTACTGTATTGTGCAGTCAGCTGGGTCGTTTGGGATCGGAGATGAGGACAAGCCACTTGAAGTTCAGATCTAAGGCATCTGGCACCGGTCATTTTTTGGAGATGCAGATCAGATGACAGGAACCCTTAACTTAGCTCCATTGCCCCACACAAGGTGAACAAGACTTAACCTAAAGTCTAACCATCAAGTAGTCTAATGTTGCTAAGTGGATTTGGCTTGTTATTTACTTGTGGTAGCATCTGCCCCGTACTGGGCGTTGTGCAAATATCAGTGAAGAAATGTCCCTGTTCATCCCCCGAGGAAGCGAGCTGCTTCACATACGCAGAAGTATTAGGGCACCTCACTCCCCCTGAAATCAATAGGAACAGGACATCCAAATATCTTTGAGGACCTGGTGGAGATTCATTGAAGCCATGTAGGGATCTGGACCGTTCATTTAATGGGAACTGAATACCTTGTTTCCTTAAGCAACTTTGAAAATCCCAGTCTAGACTTTTAGAGCTTGTTTTCATCCATCTTTAACTATCAAGTTGGTTCGTCTCTATTAGACAGCTCCGTGCACAGCCAAACAAACCTGTATAAGCACTCAGCGTTGTCTCCAGCACGACCACCCGGCAGCACACCCACCCTACGATCACTAGCCTCAAACAATGGGACAACTCGCTCCTGCCTGTCCTCAGCTCCCCTGTGGAGAGGCCAGCTTGATTCATTGCATGCCAACCGTGCGAACTTCCCTGTGCCAGGCCCCGTTGAAATCTGCTTGTTATTTGGTGGGTTTTAAAAGATGACAATCAAACGATTAAGCAGAGATGAGTTATAGCCTGGCCATTTACTTCTCCCTTTTTTTGGCAGGACATAGCAGGACTTGGCAATTAAGAATGAATGAAGTCAGTCAACTGCGGAGGAAGACTCATCCTTTCTTTGCTCCATTTGGTGAATGATGCCAAGAGTCCTCATGCCTTACAAGGGAAAGTGCCCAGGACCCATGTGGGAGAGCAGGGCAGGCAATGCAACTTGAGGGACAGGCATCGGGGTCGGGGGTGCCTTTCCCTGACAGCTTCTGAAAGTTTGGGGCCTCCATTGCACATGGCTTCAAGTGAGACAGGGGGGTAGGAACAGAGGGAAATAGGGCAAGGGGATTTTTATTGTGGCTACCAGATTAGCCCTCTTCCGGTCACTGCAGGTCTTAACCATTTCACTATGTCAATTTAATAGCAATCTGGAAAGGCTTTGGTAATGCACTAGTCCTGCAAATTAGTACTGGGAATAAAACAGGAGGACAGACTCTTCTCAAGAAATCTGGAAGAAGAGCCTGGAAGGAGAATGCTATTTTAAACGTCATGTGAAGACGGATGGCCCTGGTTACTGGAAAGGAAATTAGGAGCACTAGATCTCCAAGCGAACATCTCCCAGGGTGGTAGTGATGAAAATAAGTCATAAACCCCATGTGTTTAGAGACCTTTATGAACTGGTGGGTACTAGTGTGGGTTCTCATGCATGCAAGCCCACCTCATAACCCCTACCACATGGGCACTATCTGAACCCTTTAGGGATAAGTCTGACCAGGTGACTACTGCCCTCTTCCCTTTTAAGATGGTGCTTCCAAGGCTGGGTTGGAAGGTGAAAGCTTGCTTTGCTGTTTGCAGGTGGATCCTGCGGATAAAGCAAGGAGCCAGGACTGTCAATACAACACAAAATGTAATGTCAGTGTTTCATACAGGGGTTTACACCAATCCCCTTTTGGCTCATGCTGGAAAGTAGAAAGAAGATAAATACAAGCAAGCAATAGCTCCAGATCTGAACGAGGCTTATTGTCTCTTGTTAGGGTATATTAGCCTATTCCCATGTACACCAGCAATCTGGGAAAGGGAAAGGCCTCTTAGCAATGGAAGAACAGCAATGCATTTCATGGGGGAAATTGCCAAAGCTATTGCCTGTTCATGTAACAGAGCCCAGAATACCTCTTTGGAGACAGGAGATCTATACCACTCCAGGAGATGCTAGTTCTCACAATAAGTGTGACTATAAAGAGAAAGTGCAAGGAGGCCACTTTTCAGGTGCAGCTCAGCACAGCCCCCTTGGAAGGAGAACAACACAATCAATGCCTAAGAGAATTCACTAGCTTTCTGCGAACAAACCCAACACCTAAAATGATGGCACATCCATCAGCCAGCCCCAATACATCAGTCCTTATCATAGATACTACCCAGATGAGGGACTTAAGACAGAGGGACACTCTCCTTCCATGGCTACAGCACTGCTAACCTCCTGAGGACCAGCCAATATATGACGGAGATGTTTGCAACCTTCCTGCTAATGCCCAATTCTCAGACCACAGGCATGTCTGCACCATTGAAGTGCTGAGTTCTGATACCAAAGGGCTCAAGCAGGTCCTGTCCATGCCCAGCCATGATCAAAAGCAACCCCCAAACTAACAGGTTTACCTGTGAGGCCACTTGACCCTTGTCCCTCTGTGCATGCTCTCAAGCCCAATAGAGCCAATAGTAGTGTTTGTCATCAACTGAAGAGGGGCCAACATCTTTGACATTGTCTTGGTGCTCAGTCTTGAACACCACCCTTCTGAATCAGCCATTTCCTAGACCATGTTGCTGCAGTTACACCGGTGGCTTGCTGTAAAATACTTAAAATCTACAGCAGGGATAGAGAGAAGAAAATTGGAGGAAGCTGGAAGAAAGTGTTACTCAATCTCAGCTCAACAGTGCAACCTAAACGTCCAGGAAAGTCAGGAACTCTTGTGACTCTCCCAATCCCCCAGAATGCAAAGGGACAGCTTGTAGGAACAAACACCATTTGGGTCTTCCTATAAAGCAGAATAGGTGGAGTGATTTACCGGGTTTTAGGCATACGAAGGGGCACATGCGCAGAAGTGAACAGATGAGTAGGCACTCAACTCTTACTGATGTTCAATGAGACTTAGGTGCCAAACTGACCTTTTGGCACCTGCAAATCCTGTCTCCTCCTCCTGTTTTACACTAAATGCTACTAGTTATCTACCTTACCATGACCTTCCTCTAGGAAAGCCACGGGAAAGGAGCCAGCTAGGAGTCAAGCTATGTACTGAAAAGAGGAGGAAAACGTGGGCTAATTTCACTGTGTGTTGAATTCAAGTCAGGCCACGGCAGCCTGCAGTGTGAAGGCTTCGATGGATTGCTGAGTAATATTTTATGACATTTTAGGATGGATTCTTCAAAGGGATGGGATACATTTATCTTTCTGAGCTTTTGCATTTTAAGGAGCAAACGGCCTTTCTGTTACTTAGACTCTGAAAGGAGATAATGTGCAGAGATGCCATTTTATACTTTTTTAATACCTCTTCCCCCTACCTAAAATAAAATTATTTTCTCATTATCCTTCTGATAAATCTGTGCCATTTATCCATGCATTCATAACATATTACCAGGTCTACCTTCAGGGAATGTCTTTAACCTGTAAGAAATATTTTTCCATCTCAAGCATGGGAGATGCTATATCTCTACGAAGCAATAATGTACAAGGCTGTACTCTGTAATGTAGCTCCTATGCATGTCATCCCAGATAGAACCTATACATGCAACTTTACTGTGGCTGTAATTTAGATATATTGCCTAATATAGCCCTTCACAGTATGCACCCATTTTTTTTATTAGGCACATGAATTAACTATTAATAAAAAGTTTTTTCCCTTACATAGTACCTAAGGATCTCAAAGCACTTTAATAGCATGAATTAATTAAGCCTCACAACCCCTTGGGGACATATTGGTGTGGATGGGCCAGCTGAGACAGAACAGTTAAGTGACTTTCTCCATGTTATATGGTGCACAACTAGAACAACCAAGAGAGGAAACCTAAGCTCTTACGGCATGCGTAGACAAAACAAAGGCCCCAAATTGAAGCAGAGGGTTTTAAAAAACACTGCTTCAATTTAGGGCTGATTAAACCCCTGTGTTGTACAACCCACTGACTTACCTGCTTCTCTGGTGGGGAGGGGAAGGCAAGCTGCCAGTGGGCAAAGCAGTCCCTGGGCTGTGGAGGGGCTGTTGCTTCCCTCTGCAGCAGCTGTGCCACCCCCCCACAGGTGGCACCCACCTGCGGGCACTTGGCTTGTGCGGTCCCAGGAGGCATCGCAGCCATGGAGGGAAGCACCGGGCCCCCACACAGCTCAGGCAAGCAGACAGAAAGGCTCTGGGGTGGGGAGATCAGGCTTGACACTTTTCTTGGGCAGATCCTGCTTTCCCGGGCTGCTGCCAGGCTGCCTGCAGGGCTTCCTGCAGAGCTGAGGACCTGCATGGAGCCCGGTGCTTCGCTCCATGGCTGTACAGCAGCAAACTAAAACTCAGAGGAGGTCATTTAAGGTGCATTATGTCATCTAATTTCCTACAGTGCCTGGTTTCAGGCTGGACTTAAGCAAGAATTTCTTCACTGTCTGAGCCCCCAAGGTCTGAAATAGTCTTCCATCGAAAGTGGTTCAAGCACCTATATTGAACGCCTTCAAGAGAAATTTGGTTGCTTATGTTGCTGAGATCCTATGACTCCAGCTGACTTCCTGCCCCTTGGGTAGGGGGCTGGACTCTATGATGTTCTGAAGTCCCTTCCAGCCCTGATGTCTATGAAATCTAGTAAATGTGCAATACGCCGCTGAGACATGCAAACACCAACACCATTGAAGCAATGCAAAAGCATTTAGTCTGCTTTAAAGTGCCGTGCACACACAACTCTCATTTTTTCTACACACAGCCTTAAATACTAGAATAACTCCTAAATAGGAGGCACAGGCTGGAACCCCTGAGTTAACCTTAAACTAACTTGCACAGATACTAAAAGCAATGAAAAAAGATAGGCATGGGTTTCATTACTCCCTGAATAAGTACTGAAGGTCTGGGTCAAGTTGTTGCATCCTCCGTTGAAACCCATGTCTCTGCATGTCCACTATGCTTGAACCCAAGTTAGTTAAATTAAAGTTCCCTCTGCTGCAATTACATTACCCAAGGGCAATGGAAGAGAACTTCACAGCCTGAATTTTATTCATGGTATCCTTATTAAATAAACTCTGAGGACAATCTCAAACACTCTCCTCAAAAGTTCTTTAAGGACCTCAACAAATTGGAGGATTGGACCAAAAGAAATCTCATGTGGTTCAAAAAGGACAAATGCAAAGTCCTGCACTTAGGACAAAACAATCCCATGCACCGGTACAGGTTGGGGCAGCAGCTCTGCAGAAAAGGATCTGGGGGTAACAGTGGACATAAACTGAATATGAGCCAGCAGGGCGCCCTTGTTGCCAAGAAGGCTAATGGCATCCTGGGCTGCATCAGTAGGTGTGTTGCCACAGGTCAAGGCAAGCGATTCTTCCCCTCTATTTGGCACTGTTGAGGCCACATCTGGAGTCCTGTGTCCAGTTTTGGGCCTTCCGCTACAGAAAGGATGTGGACACATTGGAGAGAGCCCAGTGTAGGGCAATGAAAATGATTAGGGGGGTAGGGCACATGGCTTATGAGGAGAGACTGAGGGAACTGGGATTATTGGCTGCCTATACACATGCAGCGAGGCTGCTCCGATGCACTATAATTACACTGCATTGGAGCACACTCGATTAATCAAGTCACGTGTACAAACGCCCATTTAGTCTAGAGAAAAGAAGGCTGATGGGGGATTATATAGCAGATTCGAATGACCTAAATGATGGTTCTGAAGAGGATGGAGCTAGACTGGTGTCAGTGGTGGCAGATGAGAGAACAACGGTCTCAGGTTGCAGCAAGGGAAGTTTAGGTTAGATGCTAGGAGGTACTTTTTCACTGTAGTAAAGCACTGGAAGGAGTTAACCAGAGAAGTGGTGGACTCTCGATCCTTGGAGGTTTTTAAGACCTGGGTAGACAAAGCCTTGGCTGGGATGATGTAGTTGGGCCTGGTCCTTCTTTGAGCAAGGGGTTGGACTTCATGACGTCCTGAGGTCCTTTCCAACCCTAATTTTCTATGCTTCTACGATCTTTGGATCAGGAACATACACTGACAGACAACACATCTATATGGACATTATCTCTTAGAGTTTTACGTGATCTTTCTCTAATGACACTCACACACACTGAGCATGGTGCTCGTGTGGTTTAACATAATAGATGAGTGAAATACGTACTGGTAAGTGCTGTTATTTGAAACAATGCCAACATTATTTGGCTGTCTTCTTGGACAAATTTTGGATACTTACTAACGAAGTTTGTGCCAAACGTATATTTTTCAGACCTTTTGCATAACATAGTAACCACTAGTCTCCATCTGAACAGCTAAAGGCATGATCCTAATTACCGGGCTGAGTAAACAGGCTGGTTGACACAGCTAATAAAAGAATGATACATATAGTATTATTACTTTATTGCCTCTGGGGCTGTGGGTTTCTCCTGTGACAAGTGCAGTACATGCTGCTAGCCTGTTAACACACAATTTTTGATCATTACCATGCATTAGTAAAGAAAGAAATGCCTCTATGCACTTCATTCTCCTGTTTATTTAGAGGATTGGGCCACAGGGGCACAAGTACAATGGGGAGGAAAGCGATTATAGAAATAGTTGATCATAGCTACGGCTTTAACTTATGCCATATTCACTTCCAACTTCTGCCCACAAAATGCACATATTTCTCCTTACGCAGGTGTTTTCAGAAACGATTATTACACTGATCCACATGATAGATGCACCATAGTATGTGCTGACAGCTAGAGAAAACATGCTGTTGCCTTCACGCCATCCCTCATTAAAGAACCGTGCAACAGGTTGGTTCTGCCTCTAAAGCATTTTCCTGGTGTACCCCGTCTGCCAGGCACCAGGCGGCAGCAAGAAGGGCCGAGTTCACCTCAAGGATTTTGCACAAATTGATTATCTTGGCTGGAGCCCTCACCCAAAAACCTGGGAAAATAATTTCTGCCTGGGTGCTCCAGCATGAACGAACTTCTCCACACACAGGCAATATCAAACTATGACGGTGCTTCATTAATAGGAGAAAGGCAGGTGGGACTTTAAGTATCTGTAGCCCACCTTAACTCACTATTAAGTTCAGCACAGTCAATAGGTTCAGACTTCTCAGTTAGTCCCACAGTGTTGTCAGCAGAGCTGGTGAAGCTCTTAACCCAAGGTTTCCCGTACCCCACCATTGCTGGGGTGCTGCTCCACCACTACCATGCTGGGCTGTTTCGGTATGTCCGCCACACACAAAAGAGTTTTTTACTTTTTCATCCACTGCTGACTTGACAAAGGACTGCTCAAAGCTCTTCCAAGTTGGCATCGACAAAGACCAAGACAGTGATACAAGTTAAATAATCCACAATATCCTGAAAGGCCTTTTCATACTTGCCATTGGGGTCCAAAAGGCTCCAAGGGATTGTAATGGCTTTGGTTTGGTACTTGTGAAGCCTTCTCCTTGACCCCTTTCTTACTTTTCCTCTTATTCTTACCAATTTGGTATCCTTGAATAAGGTCATTCACAGGGTTAGCAATTTCATAGATTTCATAGACTTCAGATTTCATAGACATTAGGGCTGGAAGGACCCTGGAGGATCATTGAGTCCAGCCCCCTGCCCCAGGGGCAGGAAGTCAGCAGGGATTATAGGATGTAATTTGAATTATAGAATAGTTCCTTACAAACTAGCGGTAATAGCCACTGAACCCCCGAAAACTCTTCAGCTCTTTACAGGTTGTGGGACATAGCCACATGGCAGATACCTGTACATCCATTGGATCTGTACTAACTCCTTCCTGGACCACAAGATGACCTACATACTTCATTCAGGCCCAACAGAATCGGCATTTATCAATGACCTGTTTTAATCTATAGACTTCTAGCTTGTCTAACACTTTTAGCAGCTTCTCTTCATGTTCTTCACACACACACGTCATCAAGATAAACCAGAACTTGCAGAACTTGCATCACCCACCACTTGCTCCATAAGGTGCTCGAATGTGGCGGGAGCTCCCAATGTCCCTTGGGGCACGTGCCCAAACTGGTAGCAAAGTAGGTGGCAGGTAAAGGCCGTTTTCACCTTGTCTTCAGATCCCAGTGGAATGTGGTACTAACCACTTCTTAGGTCCAGTGCAAGAAACCACGGACTCCCAAGCAACCAATCTAACCCATCTTGCACCTTGAGTATGGTGTCTGCTAGAGTATGGTTATTCAGGGTACAACAGTCTATACACATCCGAATTTTCCCCACTCTTTTTACAGACAATGACAACTGCTCCGGGACTCTGTAATGATACCATTGCCCATTAGTTCTTGCAAATAGCCCTGCACGTCTTCCAGCTCTCAAAGAGCGATCCTTTGGAAACGTTCTCTAACAGGCCAAGAATTAAAAAGCCGGATGTTATGCTCTACCGTTTTAGTGCACCCTATGTCTAATTCTTGCAGTGAAAATATCCCACATCTCTCACGAAGTTTCTGCCTCAGCTGATTCTTCCACTCTGGAGGCACCAGCGAATCATCCAAAACCAAATCTTTCAAGATCCATTTTGGTTATCTGAGTCCCATCCTGGGGCCTTATGACCATATCAGCTTCAAAAGGATCAGCCACCGTTTGCCCAGGCTTTGTCCTTGGTGGTCTCATTGACTATCAGCATAGATACTTGATTACAAGGCTTTTCAGGTATTGTTACAACACCACTGAGGACCAGTACCTCTTCAGGTAAGCCTCCTCCACGTGGCTTCTTGATCATGGCCAATCTTTTGCTATTGCCCTCATTCAGGAAAGCCCTGGTGGTGAGCAGCTGGCTTTCACTTCTCATGACCACCACCAAAGCAGTCCTGCCCTCATACACAGTTGTTCTGATGGGTGCATCGCCACTCCTCTCAACAGCATCCATAACCTTCCTATATAACAGTGAACACAGGGTGTGCATCTTCAGTGTAGTTAAACACCAGTCCACTGTCTTTTGCTTACTAAGTACTGGACCGGTACTTTGAAAAGGCTGGAGTTCGTCCCTATTATCACAGAGGCATCTTGAATTCCCTTGGGGTTGGGGCATGCTAGCATGGCCGTAAAGAACAGAGAGAAGACGTCGCTACGTGATTTTCACTCCAGCAACACCAATAAGCTTTACTTATCAAACACAAGCTCTGGAGCTCATTTCAAATGAGGCACCAGTCTCTTATACTGACTCCTTAACCCAGCTCCATCTCTGTCTCACTTTGAGTACAAAAGGTATGGGGGTGAGCATTCGCAAACCAACACCATACGAATATCTGGTGTGTGCAAACCAACATGCCAGCCCCTTGGGGCATAGGGAGCTTAGGACAAATTAGGGTAGTCCTCGTGATGAAGGGAAAACCAACATCTGGTGATGCCCCCAGTAGGAGGAACATACCTTTGCCCTCTCAGCTCATGTCCCGTGCCTATCTCCTGGGTAACTGCCAGTCTTTTGAGCATTTTCCCCTCTCACTGCCACCAGTGCTGTATGGCATATCACAGGACCAGGCAGTTTAACCATTTGGGAATTCAATGAACATTAATTAGAAACAGTTTTCTAGCCTATTCCTACCACCTACTACAAAGGTTTTTTAAAGAATATATCCAAATGAAGAGGAGCAGGGGGGTGCATTTCCATTCCTTTCACTTGTAAAGGAAAATTTCAATATTTCAGGATGCTCTCTGGCGAGTCCAGGGTTTTCTTCCTCATGAAAGGAACTTAATAATCAACCGGCCTTGCTTTGAATTTGTAATATCAAAGCACATGATTGCACAGATGATAGACTGTCCCTTTTTATCATGCAAACCTAGCTGGCTTCTGCTGGCCTCAGATGATGGAAGGGTTGCCTTGATCCCTGAGGAATGCCTGCTAACTCACAGTCTTTTACTTCGCTCTTCCCAGATAAAAAAGAAACTTGTGGGGGGTTTCAGTTTCCCTCTAGGGAAATTTCAAACCTTCCAATAATCTATGTGGATGTGCATGTATACTTTTTTTTTTCCGTCTAGGCATATGAAATAGTGTCTAGCAAGGCTTAATAAGTCCACTCACCAACAGTAAGCTAGGTGCCTTTCTCTGTTTCTAGGCTAGTTTGACATTAGCAAAAAAAGCATTAAATTAAGTTTGATCATTATTTTCACTAAGACCTCCTGGTTGCAAAATAGGACATCGATGTTGGAGGAAATATTCATGTTCTTCGTCCCTCCAGCACCGGTGTAAAGGTGCCTAAATGTGAGAATCTGGACTAGGGTTTCTAAACCATGAATGACTATGAAGGCAGCCCCCTGATTAAGAATAGAACAAAATCAGCACCACACATGGGCAGATCCAGACTTTTGAAAAGGGGGTGCAGATGGAGAGGTGCATCATCATATAACTCAGCATGCATTTTTCTTCTGCTAAAAAGAAACAAGAAGCTTTGCTGGGGGCCTACGGCCACATGATTCAGTTTAAGATTGAAGCAAAAACAAATATAACTTCATTGGAGCGAGTTCAAAACAACCTGCAGGGCTGTGAGATGGGCAATTCAGGGGCAGCAGGCAGGCAGCAAAACTGCAGAACAAAGGATAGCTTGAATGGTGGACTGTCAAGATCATTAAAAAAATAAAGGCCATTAACACCTGTGGAATGAAGAGTGAGTTTAGAAGGAATTAGGTAGATTACAACGAACCGTTGAAGTCAATCGACTCCCTCAGCACTGCCTGACTAGAAATGCTACTACTACTGCACTACTTTGGGTGGACCAGGAATCAAAAGGGGCTGCAAGTGCACCAGTGCGTCCCCCACCCCACCCAAGATCTGCCCCAGGACCACATCATTCTCCATAATCTTCAGATATCGATGAGGAATGGTAGTGAGGTACAAACCAGTTAGAACCTAGCCTAATGTGGGAAGAGACCTGGGCTGAAAGCCAAGATGCTCAGTGGACCTTGGAAGAAGAAGCATTATGTTCCCCCATTCACCCATTTCAGCGAATCATTCTTCTGTGCATGGAAATGGACTATACAGGCCACAAGGTCACTTCAAGAGGAGCACACCTACCCTTCCAAAACATTGCAAAGGCATCTTGTCCCCACCAGTTGGAATTTTTGGACAAAAATAAGATCTTTTTGTGTTTTATTATGTGTTGCATTATATTATATTTCTCAAAAATGGTCAAACCCCAACTTTGCTCTGTAAACAGCACTGAATGGGGACATGTTGACCAATTACACAGGCCAAGAGAGCGCTAGAGATGCCTTCCAAAGACAAGAACTTCTAAACTCTGTCAGAAAAATTCCCAGCAGTTCACCAACTTAAGTACAAGAACGAGTATAACCTGGTGAAAAGAGGAACAGAAAACACAGAACAATATTAGGACCTCGTGTCTGGCAGGGAGTTGTTCCAAAGCCTTCCTCACTGGTGCTGCAACCAATTCAGCTTTGCCAGCTTCAGGAATGAGATGAGATCTGGGTGGCTTTTGAAATGAGAAAATCATAATGAGGGTTTTAACTCCTGGAGTAATGAAGCTCTAAAACTGCCTTCCCAAAAAAGGAGTAGCAGAGCTGAAACACCCAACATTTGCCTGAGTTTGCTGAGAGTCTGAAACTGGTGTGAAATATCCCATTCATCCTTTCAGGTGTTAAAGAAAACGATGATGCTTTAGATGTCAATGCTGTTAACTCTTTTAAAGCATATACAGAGAAAGAAGATGAAACTTAATATAAGGAAGGATGGTTTGGCAGCGATTGCTAATCTGGAATTGGGAGGAGGCTGGACCAGATGAACTCCTGTGATTTCTTCTAGCCTTACTTTCCTATGATCCTGGCACAGAGTGATCCTACTATTTTTTCTCCATTCCTCTCCCTACATAGCCACAAGGTCCTAAGAAAGCTTGCAGGTACATGACCCTAACACAATTCTCCCCCAACCCTAACACTACAACACCTTAGTCACTTCAAAGCCTGAAGCATATTATGCCCTGCAATTACCAGCAAATCTGTATTGCTGAGTAACTGGGGCATGTTAGCAGAGAAAGAAGGGGGAGAGGAGAAAAAAAATAAAGGAAGAAAGAAAGTGAGCCACACTGACATGCAAAATGTGGCACATTCTTTTCCTTAGGGTTTTATATGCTCCTGCTGACAAGCAAAAAGATTTGTTTAATTAAAAATCTTCATTAAAAATTATGTTGTTTTCCCTCCGAAAAAAAAAAATATATATTGCAATTTACACTTCGTCATCTTTATTGCTGTTTCAGTAATAAAGAAAGGGAGAAAAACCTACAAGTTCTGCCTGGCGCAGAGCCAAGGTTCCAATTACAGAAAGCGCTGTAGGAGTAAAAAGCAATAGATTTTAATTGGTGCCCAAGGGTAAAGGTCAGCGTACTTGGAACAATGGGTGTCTTTGGTGGTAATTGACTGAGTCCTCCTGTGGGAGTTTGTAAATGTCAGGAAGACACTTGCAATGGGAGCGGAAAAGAAAGGTCTGGTACCTTAGAAGGACAGAAGAGCTTTCCTGGTGGAGAAATGACAAAGCGGTCTTGGTTAGACAACACGCTTTAATGAGGAACAATATTTGGGCCGTAGTTTTCGGCCCTTCAAGGCTGAGAATGCAATGAGCACGTCATTGAAAAGGGTGGACGTGAATTCGCATTTTTTAGGAAGAGATCCCAAACTTCCTTTTATTAGTACAAATACCTCTTCTGTTGCAGAGATCTCTATTTGGGATGGGAACCGTTTTACCATAAGAAAAATGAAACATGTGGCTCACATGTGATTTTGGCATTTGACTACGGGATGTTCAAGAAGTGTGATTTGGAAGGGTTGAAGGAAAAAGAAGTGACCCAGCTTTCCAGGAATGAAGCAGGGGTGGAGAAACAGCAGACTACTAGATAGGATTCCCGCTAAGACCCCCATTTGCACCCATGATTTGGACGCTAAAGAGGATTTGGGGAAATTACCTACTTTGAGAACTAGGTTCTGGTCCTGCCACTGAACGGTATGACCTTAAATGAGATGTTTAACTTATCCTGTGCCTTACTTCCCCTCTAGGGATGACAATACTTCCTTATCTCACAACTGGTTGTAAAGATGAAGTTTATTAATGACTGCAGGGCCGGGAGGTAAAAAAAATCCTATTAAATATAAATCCAGAGACTGATTTCATTTTTTTCCTTATAGGTATCATTTGGTTGCCTCAAGGATCACTTATACATGTTTGTGATTTCAGAGAAGGCAAAAATTGAATTATGGAAGGCGTCTTTATCAGGTCTGCCTCCTTTACATGAGTGCAGTGGCCAAATAACCCAGGGAACTGATGTTTCCCAAATTTTCTACGCTGTGCTAGTTGCTATTAATTATTAGCTATAGTATTTCCTGCAGCCTCTAGGCATGGTAGTCATGGATCCAGGACATCCCTGTACAAGGTGCTGTACAAACACAACAAAAAGGCAGCCCCTTGTCCCACGAGTTCACAAGCTCACGTCTCTTGTCCCATGAGTTCACAATCTCAGCATGGGACAAGAGATGACAGATGGAAACAGCGAGGTGATTTTGATGAAGCAATAAGAACTCGGGCCTGCAGGATTGGCGACAGTCTCATTGAAACACCAGCGTAACTCCCGGCAAGCGTTTGGTTAGGCATCACAGCAAAGGAGATATTTGAAGAAGAACAAGGAAGCACCTTTCATTTATTTACCACTGACTTTTGCTGCGAGCAGACCTGGACATTAGTTAGACACTAAAGAAGAACTGGGGAAATGAACTACCTTGTTGAGAAGAATCTCCCTGTATAAATGACTTTCTAAAATACCGTATTTTCTCACGTAAAACACACCCCAGAATCAAATGTGAATCTTTTTTCTCCATTCTGCTTTCCCAGAAAGAAAAGAACTTTCCTTCCAGTGAGCAACTGGGTAGCAGGAGGAAGGGGGCTGAGCCTGGCCATTTTTCTGCTCCCTGTGAGTTCAATGCAGATCTGACTTTTGCTTCCACCTGGTAATCAACAGAAACGATTCTTGACCTATTTCTTGGACATAATGCACAATCCAATTCCCAGCAGCTGTTTTTTTGGAGGGGAGAGGGAAGTGTGTGTTGTATGCAAGAAAATATGGTATTTTTTACTCATTCTTAGCTGGCACTTTATTTATTCGTATGGGCCTTGATCAAATTCCCACTGAAGATGATACCAAGGGGGCGGGGGTCTACATACATTTTTAATTGATTTTGGACCTATTCTAAAAGCCCATTCAACTTACTGGGAAGAACCTCATCAAGCCAATAAATTTTGGATTAGGCCCTACTTATCTGTGAGTAGTGGTTGTTTGACATCCCTGGAAAGTGAACTCTTTGGTTTAATCCAGCGAGCAAAACTACCGAGGACATAGTAGCAAAATCAGATCACCATTCAGCTTCTCTGTAGTGCTTTTTAATCTACTGATCTCAAAGAGCTTTCAGAAACGTGAATACAACGTTAATCCATTTTTGCAAAGAGAAGCCACTTGCCCATATCAGAGAACAGAGGAATGATGCAGTCACAAACTGCACCCATAGCATCGTATATTCCTAATGTCCTAGATTATACAATGGACCACTGTGGGCCCACTTCTGAATTTAAAAACCTACTTCAAGGACATGTATCCATGGACTTTTCTCCACTAGAAAGTGAAATAGTGTTTGACTATATTTTCTTGAAGAGTGGTGTTCCCCAGCAGGATGCTAACTACCACGTGGCGCTGAAAAGTACTGCACAGCGCTTTCTGTAATTGGAACCTTGGCTCTGCAATCTTCCAGCATCCCAGTATGCACTGCTTCTCCGCCTTTCCTCCCCACAGGATACAGCCTAGGTGCCCAGACTCCTAGCCACACCCCTACTCACCAGCCCTCTAGTTGCAAGTCAGAGTCATGCATGCAAGAAATGGTATTAACCCCTAACGTGCAACTGCTCATAGTGCGTTCTCACTTTAACACTGTTTAACATCCCACAGACTTAGCATGTTCTAAGTGTAACATGTAACTTCACCTTATGTACTAAAATGTTCAGGCAAAGTTACTAAATGTATGCTTAACTTTAAGAATCATCACTGTGTTCACTGATTTCAATGAGACTTCAGCACCCATGTACAAGCTTAGCAAATTACCTTTTATTTTATAACAGTCCTTTGCCTAAAAAAAAATGCAGTTTGGTGGGAAACTGAACTAATTCACAAATCGGGGTAGAATTTAGCTAATAGTTTCAGCCAAAAAACAAGATTAAAAAAAGAATTTAGAAACAATCCAAAACAAAATGTTTTAATTTTGCATTTCAAAATGACATTTTCCTTTCAAAACGGACCAAAAATTGAGATCAAGATAGAGAAAGAGTGAAAAGAATTGAATAATCTGAACACACAAATTTCATGTTGAGCTAAATGAAACACGTCCAGTAAACCCAAAACACGTTTTTTCAGCTATCAAATGCAAAATGTCCATTATTCCACAGCTCAACAAGTTATGCAGCTCTTGGCAAGTAAGATATTTCTTGTCAGATAATTTATTTAACTGACTTGACTTTGCAGCACACCAATGCCACCTGTTCTAGCCGAATTCCAAGGGTAAAACAGAGCCACAGAATAGACAGTCTAAGGGCCTGAACCACTGTAATTTATAGCAACAGTGTGAACACCGTATCTGGGACTCACCGGGACCACATACAGGCATTTGGCTTTTACCATGAGAATCTCCATTCTTCTGTTAGAAACTAAGAAAGGATAGGTATTTGGCAAACCTCTCCTGCAGGAAACAAGCTTTAGTCTAGAGAACGGTGAATGGGATGATCACAGTGCACTGGACCTTTACGAGAAGATCAGGAAGGGAAGAAGCAGGGAGTAATGCTCCCCTAGATCAGGATGACCTGGGTCTGTGGAAGACACCAGGAGTCTTCCCCTGTTCCTCTGCTTCTCTCATGGACCAAGAGACGTGGATCAGCTGCCACTCCCCATGCTTTCCCCAGACTAGGATCAGTCCACGTAGGGAAGGCATAGGGCAGCAGGACAGCGGGGGCGGCTGCAGAATACAATGCCTGTACTGCTCGCTCTTCCAGAAAAAATTTCTACCAGTAGAAATTCCCCAGAAATTTCCACTGCTAGAAATGAACCCCTGGTTAACGAGGTAAATACTGAGCTCTGTTCAACACTATGTTAACGATCACTGCTACCTAGGGGTCATCACTCCCTACACAGATCTTTCTCCGCTCAGACAGCTTGCCCCTGAAGAACTGTTGCTTTGAAAGGATTTTCTGCTGCAGTTCTCTGATAGATTCAAATCGAGAAGGTGCACACTGGGCCCATCATTATAAATTAGGACTCAGCCTTCCTTTACTATGCAATGCACCTCCCAGATTTCATCGGCTCTCTTCAGCCAGTAACAGCAGTGCTTTCCTCACCACAGAAATCATCTTTAAGATCTACAGTACCTAGTTTTCTCGCTCTCCCTTAAGGAAGCTTATCCTTAAATAGGAATACCATGCGTCAGTTGGAGCCCGCTTACCAGCTTTGCTACCCTGAAGGCTAGCAAAGAAGAAAATGCATGCCCCAATCCTCCTTCCCTGTTCTCCAATGCGTGGTACCATTAACATTCTCACTGATGCTCCAAACAATTTTTATGTCCCTCTTAAATCTTTGCTTTTCTGTTTTGGCACCAGTAGGGAAAAGGTAGCAAGGGAGGAATCGGGCTTAGAAGAGACGTAAAAACAATTTGGAGGAAACTGCAAATGCTGGGAAATATTGTGATCCAGGTGTTTGAGGGATTTTTTGCAGAAGTTTTCAGCCATGGGTCCTCTTGATCTGTGTGATTCTGGACACTTTTGAGACTTTTTCCCCCACTTTTCCCTCCAGTCCCAGAAAACATCTTTCTCCCTCTCTAGGACGATAAACGGTTCTTCTCAAATGTCAGCACTAAGATGAAAGCTTTCTTTGCATGTCTTGTCATGTCCTTTCCTCAACAAGCAGAGTTCCCCTTGTTCCATGAATCCAGACCAGTCCCACAACAGCTTCTCACTGGTTATCCCACATACATGTGTCATTCTGTATTTGTCAGTAGTTTTCATGCGGCCTGCATGACAGCCTCCAAGTTGGGTTCTTTTAGCCTTCAGACACACTTTCAAATCCTATTCATTCATCACCCTTCACCACTCAAATGGGAGAAACTAGGTGACAAAGTCATTGGATGGAGCCAGCGAGGAATTGCCCCCAGTGAGGACCTATCATCCGGCTTCAACTACATACAGTACACACAGCAGAGCCTGTACAGATTGAGAGTGGGTCTCGACAGATGCAACTTTCTCATGAAATCACGGGGCCTCTACGCAACGGACCAATGTGTTTGTCAGCAGAAGAAAACCACAGATCATCTCCTGAAATTCCCTGTAGTACCACAATGCACAAGACCACAATGCACCACAATGCACCCACAAGACCACAATGCACCACAATGCACCCACAAGACCACAATGCGCCACAATGCACCCACAAGATCACAATGCACCACAATGCACCCACAAGACCACAGTGCACCACAATGCACCCACAAGACCACAGTGCACCACAATGCACCCACAAGACCACAATGCACCACGATGCACCCACAAGACCACAGTGCTCCACGATGCACCCACAAGACCACAGTGCACCACAATGCACTCCACAAGACCACAGTGCACCACAATGCACCCACA